>JABWTJ010000609.1:232588-601238 GCA_016801875.1 Solanum sitiens
ATATGTATTGCAAGTTAACTCCGATGGAAAGTATTTAAGTAATTATAGTAAGATGGTAATTGAGCTAGCAGCTGCATCACCTACTTGATCTATATTATAGTTAAAGGGCCCAAGTTTGATTGACCAGATTTAGGCTTATTTTTAGGGGCTCATTTGAAGCCCAAACCTATTAAAGAAAATTGTGAATGAAAGAAGGCCCAGCAGCCAAATCTGCCAATTGGCCCATTATGGATAAAGCCCAAGTGAAACTAGGTAAGTGCATGACCTCCTAAGATTTGTTTTACCATGTTATTGGGACAAGTGTGTACCACCTACTTGCATTAATCTGTCCCAAGTGGAATAAAAGAACAAAGGGAAAATGGACAGCCAAGGTCCAATAATATTAAGTCCAAAAAGGCCCAAGTTAAAAGGACAAGCAGGTGGGGCACCTACTTGACATTATATGGCCCAAAATTGGTCAAGAGTGTCGGCCATAACACCTCCTTTTTCAAAGGATAAGGATCAAGTCTTATTCTCCATTTTGAACTTGCAAAAATTTCAGATTTCCTAAGTTCTTTCTTGGTCTCTCTTGGCTTCAATTAGCAGCCCTAAAACACCTTAGAGTTCTTGAGTGCTGTCTAATTTTTCAAGTAAGAGTTTGAATTCTTGAAGTACAAGTTTAGAGGATAAATTTTCAGAATTAAGGTAAGACTTCAACCCATTTGTTTTCCTCTCTTTGATAATGTTTGGAGTGGAGAATTTTGTATATGATTATCAAGAATTCATGGATTGTGATAAATCTTTGAGTCAATATTCTCCTATTATGCTGAAAGATTTGAGATTGTTAGTGGCTGCCTTATGAATATTGTTGTTGAGGGCTGTTTGGGTATCTCTGGAAATGATGTTTGAAGTTGTATTAATGTGTAGAGGAAGGGTGTGGTGGTTCACCATTTATGTAAGGGTTGTATGGGCCTGATGTCCATCAAATATTTTAGCTACTGATTTGGAGGAGCGCTTATTGTTGATTAGCTGCTGATGTTAGCTTAATCATGACTTATTTTGTTTGGGGTTTAGAATTTAGCACCCAAATAAGGGAAAGCTGAATCGTGATAGTGGTATTGGTCAGATAAAAATAAGGTATGTAAGGCTATTTGCGATTTTATATCCCTTTTGGCATGAAAATCTGCCATCTTGCAATTAATATCAATGAAGTGATTCCCATAAGTTCTATTTCTTAGAAAAGGAAAGCATATTGCAGCGTACATCTCAAATAGCTAACAATATTTCTTTCCCCATTCTAAGCACATGAACTACTTCATTATATGTTCACTACTCTATACTTGTGTAATTTCCCCTTGTGCTGTTATAGAAATGGTATTTGCAAAAGAAAGTTTGATAAATCCTTCTCCTAAGCCAATTGAAGTCAATTGTGCCATTAAGGTCTTAAAGTAAGGTGTTGATGTTTCATAGCTCCTTATGTCATTGTTACTGCCTCAAAGTATTATTTTCATGTATTCCACTACTGTTCCATATTTTCATATCTCCAAGATGATTATGATCACAAAATCAACATCCCAAAAGTGTTATGAACTGATTAACAACAATCTCAAAGATTAAAGAATCTAAGTGAAGAAATCTATATAATTAAGGGTGGCAGCTCAGGGGCGAAAGCCTAGCATGGGCCGATCCCTATTGGTATAGAAGGGTGGCAGCTCAGGGGCGAAAGCCTAGCATGGGCCGATCCCAAGTTGTGTAATTATGAGGACCGCATCCCAGGGGTTAATACGCCTAGCATGGGTCATCCTCTTCTACCACTGATCAGCTGGTCACTTGTATCACATGCCCAACAAAGATTATAACATACAACAAGGTAAAGAAAAGAATGTAGCTTACTTGATCCCATAAGAGTAAGCAAAGGTGGTCTTCTCTCCTAATCTATGCACCCTTATGTTGCTACTTGATTTCATTTGAGCTTTGTATTACATATACTATTTGCCTTACATATTCAGTACATTTTTCGTACTGACGTCCTGTATTGGGGACGCTGCATTTCATGCTGCAGGCTCAGGTATCCAGCTAGTAGACCTCCTCAGTAGGAGCACTCAAATTCTGCTACTTTTGGTGAGCTCCAAGTTGATTCGGAGCTTTATTAAGTCCTTGTTAAATTCGTTTGGTATTGTATCGTAGTTAAGGGTAAGGCGAGGTCTGTCCCGACCTACTCTAGTCTTCTATCTTTTAGAGGCTTTGTAGACGTATGTACATGGTTCAGTTGTGTCTTAAGGAGTTGTGGTCTAAACGGCCAAGTCTTGTATATAACTTTTGGACCTACTTACGTTGGTTTATATCGCTGCATCCAAAGTTAACTTGTCTCAATTGTTATAGTATATGCTCAGTAAGAACAGGTTGCAGTTTGGTTCTCTCAGGCCTTTAGGGCATCGGGTGCCTGTCCGTCTTAATGGGTTTTGAGGCGTGACAAAAGTGGTATCAGAGCAGGTCATCCTAGGGAGTCTACAAAGCCGTGTCTGTGTAGAGTCTTGCTTATGGATGTGCTATGCACCACATTTATAAACAGGAGGCTACGGGACATATAGGAGTTGTCTCATTTTTTTCATTTCTTAGATCGTGCGATAGAACCTGTGTTGTAGGTGAATCATATCTAATTCCTCAATTGTTTTATTATATAAAAGAAGCCGATTACGAGAAGGAGTAAAAGTACTGGTAAACGAGTAGATGTGGCTGCCCAAGAAAGGACCAGCCAACCACCACCAAGTCAAGCTGTTCAAAGTGGGGCTCAAGATGAGTCTCTATCGCAGACTTCCTCGACGCCTCCATCTCCTGAAGAAATAAGGAGGGAAGATGAACCTCAGGAACCCCCTATTAATGCTTCCGAGCAAGATTTGAGGAATGCAGTCCAATTATTTACTCGTATAGTTGCTGGTCATGGCCAAAGGCAAGAAGGTCCAGTTGCAGGTACTAGTGGTGTAGTTAGATCAGCTGGAACACGGATACGTGATTTTCTTAACTTGGACCCTCCATCATTTACCGGGTCAGATCCTAATGAAGATCCCCAAGACTTTATAGATCAAATCCAACGCACTTTGGATATTATGCATGTAAGTGGTAAAGAAGCACTTGAGCTAGCTGCATACAGATTAAAGGGTGTGGCTATATTGTGGTATGAAGCTTGGAAGCAATCTAGGGGAACAAATGCACCTTCAGCTATGTGGAAAGAGTTCAAAAAGGCATTCCTTGATCATTATCTGCCATTGGAGATCCGAGAGGCCCGTGCGGATCAGTTCTTAAATCTCCACCAAGAAAATATGAGTGTGAGGGAGTATAGTCTCAAATTTAATTCCTTGGCCAGGTATGCTCCTAATGTAGTAGCTACTATGGAGGATAGAGTTAATCGTTTTGTGGACAGGTTAGATTCATATCTGGTTAGAGACTGTACAATTGCTTCATTAAATAAAGATATGGATATAGCAAGGATGCAGGCTTTTGCACAAAAATTGGAGGATCAAAGGCAAAGAAGAAGAACACAAGAGTTGGAAACAAGGCATTCTAAGAGGGCCAGATCAATGGGGCAGTTTACACCATCCCAAGGTGAGTTTAGGCCTCGATTTTCTAACAGACCACCTAGGCCATCAGCTTTCTACTCTACAGCTAGTGCTCCACCACGGTTCCAAGGGTTTAGAGGCAATTAGTTTGGGCAAAGAAGTGAAAGCCAAGGCAGTCATCAAGAGCAAGGAAGTACGAGCCAATCAAGGACTCCACGACAGCCTTGTAAACAGTGTGGGAGGAATCATCTAGGTGCATGCAGGTTTGGGACGGATGTTTGTTTTTGGTGTGGCACACCAGGGCATATGATGAGAAACTGTCCTCATAGGGGAGTGGGTGGCGTTGTTCAACCAACTAGATCAGTTGTTGCGTCGACCTCATCAACCCCTTCTTTAGGTAGGGGACTACATATGCCTGCAGGTCGGGGTAGAGGAGCTAGGGGAGCAGCTAGTTCTAGTGGAGGTCAGCATCGCACATATGCACTAGGGGATCGACAAAATTTAGAAGCCTCGCCGGATGTGGTTACAGGTACATTGTCCATCTTTTCACATATTGTATATGCATTAATCGATCCGGGGTCTACACTATCATATGTTACACCATTGATTGCTGGAAAGTTCAAAAGAACACCAGAATTATTAGCGAAGCCATTGAAGTGTCTACACCGATTGGTGAATCTATTATAGCTAGGAGAGTTTATCGTAATTGCATTGTAACTGTTTGTGATCGCGATACATTGGCTGATCTTGTTGAGCTAGACATGGTAGATTTTGATGTTATAATGGGTATGGATTGGTTAGCTTCTTGTTATGCCACGGTAGATTGCCGAACTAAGATAGTGCATTTCCAGTTTCCAAAAGAGGTAGTCCTCGAATGGAAAGGTAATACTGGGATGCCAAGAGGTAAATTTATTTCTTATCTTAAGGCAAAAAAGATGATTTCCAAAGGATACATATGCCATCTGGTTAGAGTGAAAAATGTAGATGCAGAGTCACCAACCCTTCAATCCATTCCGGTGGTAAATGAATTTCTAGATGTGTTTCCTGAAGATCTTCCAGGTTTGCCTCCAGAACGAGAAGTAGAGTTCGGTATTGATGTGCTTTCAGATACTCAAGCTATCTCAATTCCTCCGTATAGAATGGCTCCAGACTTATTACAAAAAGGATTCATAAGGCCTAGTGTGTCCCCATGGGGAGCACCAGTTTTATTTGTACGCAAAAAAGATGGCTCATTAAGAATGTGTATCGACTACCGGCAGTTGAATAATGTAACAATTAAGAACAAATATCCCCTCCCTAGAATTGATGATCTGTTTGATCAATTATAAGGTGCTAGGTGTTTTTCAAATATCGACCTGAGGTCAGGTTATCACCAAGTGAGGGTCAAGGACAAAGATATACCCAAGACAGCTTTCCGAACACGGTATGGTCATTTTGAGTTCTTAGTTATGTCATTCGGGCTAACAAATGCACCAGCAGCTTTTATGGATTTGATGAATAGGGTGTTCAAGCCATTCATAGATGTGTTTGTGATAGTGTTCATAGATGACATTTTGGTGTATTCAAGATCGGAAGAGGATCATGCTAATAACTTGTGGTAGGTTTTACAAATTCTCCGTGATCGTAAATTGTATGAAAAGTTCTCTAAATGTGAGTTCTGGTTGAAATCTGTGGCATTCCTAGGTCATATCGTATCCGAGGAAGGAATAAGGGTTGATAACCAGAAAATAGAAGCCGTGAAAAGATTGCCAAGACCTACAACGCCTACGGAGATTCGTAGTTTTCTTGGATTGGCAGGTTAGTATAGAAGGTTTGTTGAAGGAAAGCTAACATACAAAGGAACCAAGTTTCAGTGGAGCGATGAGTGTGAAAGAAGCTTCCAAGAGCTGAAGAGTAAATTAACTTCTACACCTGTGTTGGTACTTCAAGAAGGTACAGAAGGCTATGTAGTGTACTGTGATGCTTCGGGAGTGGGCTTAGATTGTGTATTGATGCAGAATGGTAAAGTTATAGCTTATGGCTCAATGCAGCTGCGGCCACATGAGAAAAATTATCCAACCCATGATCTAGAGCTAGCAGCAGTTGTGTTTGCTTTGAAGATATGGCGCCACTACTTGTATGGAGTTCATGTTGACATATACACTGATCACAAAAGCTTGCAATATATTTTTAAGCAAAAAGACTTAAATCTGAGGCAGCGAAGGTGGCTGGAGCTATTAAAAGATTATGACATTGACATCTTATATCATCCCGGTAAAGCTAATGTAGTAGCTGATGCTTTAAGCCGTAAAATAATGGCAAGCACTTATGGTAAGTCTGTGGAAAGACAAGGAATGACTAAAGATCTGTCCCAACTAGCTAACTTGGGTGTTCGCCTTCTTGAATCTCAAGACGAAGGGGTTATTGTGCAAAATGCGGCAGAATCCTCGTTAATAGTGGAAGTGAAAGAGAAGCAGTACACTGATCCAATTCTTTTACAACTTAAAGAGAATGTACTACATGGTATGACAAAGGCGTTTGAGCTTAAGCAAGACGGAGTACTTCAATGTCAAAACAGATTGTGTGTACCTAATATAGATGAACTAAGAAAGAGGATCATGATGGAAGCACATAATTCAAGGTACTCTGTTCATCCGGGGTCAACTAAAATGTATCATGACTTGAAAGAAATGTATTGGTGGGGGAACATGAAGAAGAACATTGCAGAATTCGTGGCTCAGTGTCCAAACTGTCAACAGGTAAAAGTAGAACACCAAAAGCCCGGAGGTTACATGCAGCGTATAGAACTTCCAATTTGGAAATGGGACATGATCAACATGGATTTTGTTACTGGTTTGCCTCGCTCATTCCGGAAGTTTGACTCCATATGGGTAATAGTTGATAGACTTACCAAAGCAGCACACTTCTTGCCGGTGAAGACTACTTATACAGCTGAAGAGTATGCGAGGTTGTACATTAAAGAGATAGTTCGACTACATGGAGTGCCAATCTCTATAATATCTGATAGAGGAGCTCAATTCACAGCAAATTTTTGGAAGTCATTTCAAAAGAGTTTGGGAACACAAGTGAATTTAAGTACAGCCTTTCATCCTCAAACGGATGGTCAGGCAGAACGTACGATTCAGACACTCGAGGATATGCTGCGAGCTTGTATATTAGATTTCAAGGGTAGCTGGGATGATCACCTACCACTTATTGAATTTTCTTATAACAATAGCTATCATTCGAGCATTAAAATGGCACCTTATGAAGCTTTATATGGTCGAAAGTGTAGATCACCAATTGGCTGGTTCAAAATGGGTGAAACTTCCTTATTTGGACCAGATCTTGTTCATCAAGCTATGGAAAAAGTCAAAGTGATACAGCAGCGGCTAGAAACAGCTCAAAGTCGACATAAATCATATGCAGATATTAGAAGGAGAGGACTAGAATTTTCTATAGGGGATTGGGTGTTCTTGAAGGTGTCTCCGATGAAAGGGGTAATGAGGTTTGGTAAAAAGGGAAAGCTGAGTCCACGCTATATAGGGCCATATAAGATTATCCGAAAATTTGGCCAAGTAGCCTATGAGTTAGAGCTACCACAAGAGCTTTCATCAGTTCATCCGGTGTTCCATGTCTCAATGCTACGGAAATGCGTAGGTGACCCATTTCGTATTACTTCTACTAAAGACGTACAGGTTACAGGAGATCTCACTTATGAAGAAGTACCCATTGCTATTCTGGATCGACAAGTTAGGAAGTTAAGAAACAAAGAAGTAGCTTCTGTAAAAATTCTATGGAGAAAACAACAAGTTGAAGAAGTTACATGGGAAGCAGAAGAAGCAATGAATTTGAAGTATCCTCACCTCTTTCACACTGGAGGGAATGATCAAAATGTTAGTGGAGGCATTGACAAGTAAGTATAAGTCTATATGTTCAATGTGATAAATAGTAGTACTAACTTAGGCTTGAACTTGTTTAGGCCGGACAACCATGCTAACATTCGAGGACGAATGTTCCAAGGGGGGAAGGATGTAACGGCCTGTATTTTTGTATGTGGTAGTTCTATTCATTTTATACTTGACATAGACTTATAGTGTAGGTGAGGGATCATGTTTCTTATGTGATTAGTGTTGGTTTAAACTAGCTTGGAAGGTGATGTAATGCCTTGCACGTTTTAGCATATGTATTGCAAGTTAACTCCGATGGAAAGTATTTAAGTAATTATAGTAAGATGGTAATTGAGCTAGCAGCTGCATTACCTACTTGATCTATATTATAGTTAAAGGGCCCAAGTTTGATTGACCAGATTTAGGCTTATATTTAGGGGCTCATTTGAAGCCCGAAACCTATTAAAGAAATTGTGAATGAAAGAAGGCCCAGCAGCCAAATCTGCCAATTGGCCCATTATTGATAAAGCCCAAGTGAAACTAGGTAAGTGCATGACCTCCTAAGATTTGTTTTACCATGTTATTGGGCCAAGTGTGTACCACCTACTTGCATTAATCTGTCCCAAGTGGAATAAAAGAACAAAGGGAAAATAGACAGCCAAGGTCCAATAATATTAAGTCCAAAAAGGCCCAAGTTAAAAGGACAAGCAGGTGGGGCACCTACTTGACATTATATGGCCCAAAATTGGTCAAGAGTGTCGGCCATAACACCTCCTTTTTCAAACGATAAGGATCAAGTCTTATTCTCCATTTTGAACTTGCAAAAGTTTCAGATTTCCTAAGTTCTTTCTTGGTCTCTCTTGGCTTCAATTAGCAGCCTTAAGACACCTTAGAGTTCTTGAGTGCTGTCTAATTTTTCAAGTAAGAGTTTGAAGGAGAGGAGTTTGAATTCTTGAAGTACAAGTGTAGAGGATAAATTTTCAGAATTAAGGTAAGACTTCAACCCATTTGTTTTCCTCTCTTTGATAATGTTTGGAGTGGAGAATTTTGTATATGTTTATCAAGAATTCATGGATTCTGATAAATCTTTGAGTCAATATTCTCCTATTATGCTGAAAGATTTGAGATTGATAGTGGCTGCCTTATGAATATTGTTGTTGAGGGCTGTTTGGGTAGCTTGGGAGATGATGTACGAAGTTGTATTAATGTGTAGAGGAAGGGTGTGGTGGTTCACCATTTATGTAAAGTTTGTTTGGGCCTCATTTCCATCAAATATTTTAGCTACTGTTTTGGAGGACCTTATTGTGATTAGCTACTGATGTTAGCTTAATCATGACTTATGTTGTAGATTAGCACCCAATAAGGAAGGCTGAATCGTGATAGTGGTATTGGTCAGAAAAATAAGGTATGTAAGGCTATTCGATTCTATATCCTTTTGGCATGAAATCTGGCACCTGCAATTAATATCAATGAAGTGATTCCCATAAGGTCTATTTCTAGAAAAGGAAGCATAGTGGGAGCGTACTATCTCCAAATAGCTAACAATATTTCTTTCCCCATTCTAAGTAAATGGAAATACTTCATTATATGTTCACTACTCTATACATGTGTAATTTTCCCTTGAGCTGTTATAGAAATGGTATTTGCAAAAGAAAGTTTGATGAATCCTTCTCCTAAGCCAATTGAAGTCAGTTGTGCCATTAAGGTCTTAAAGTAAGGTGTTGATGTTTCATAGCTCCTTATGTCATTGTTACTGCCTCAAAGTATTATTTTCATGTATTCCACTACTGTTCCGTATTTTTATATCTCTAAGATGATTATGATCACCAAATCAACATGTCAAAAGTGTTATGAACTGATTAACAACAATCTCAAAGATTAAAGAATCTAAGTGAAGAAATCTATATAATTAAGGGTGGCAGCTCAGGGGCGAAAGCCTAGCATGGGCCGATCCCTATTGGTATAGAAGGGTGGCAGCTCAGGGGCGAAAGCCTAGCATGGGCCGATCCCAAGTTGTGTAATTATGAGGACCGCATCCCAGGGGTTAATACGCCTAGCATGGGTCATCCTCTTATACCACTGATCAGCTGGTCACTTGTATCACATGCCCAACAAAGATTATAACACAACAAGGTAAAGAAAAGAATGTAGCTTACTTGATCCCATAAGAGTAAGCAAAGGTGGTCTTCTCTCCTAATCTATGCACCCTTATGTTGCTACTTGATTTAATTTGAGCTTTGTATTACATATACTATTTGCCTTACATATTCATTACATTTTTCGTACTGACGTCCCGTATTGGGGACGCTGCATTTCATGCTGTAGGCTCAGGTACTCCAGCTAGTAGACCTCCTCAGTAGGAACACTCAAAATTCTGCTACTTTTGGTGAGCTCCAAGTTGATTCGTAGCTTTATTAAGTCCTTGTTAAATTCGTTTGTTATTGTATCATAGGTAAGGGTAAGGAGGGGTCTGTCCCGACCTACTCTAGTCTTCTATCTTTTAGAGGCTTTGTAAACGTATGTACATGGTTCAGTTGTGTCTTAAGGAGTTGTGGTCTAAACGTCCAAGTCTTGTATATAACTTTTGGACCTACTTACGTTGGTTTATATCGCTACATCCAAAGTTAACTTGTCTCAATTGTTATAGTATATGCTCAGTAAGAACAGGTTGCAGGTTGGTTCTCTCGGGCCTTTAGGGCATCGGGTGCCTGTCCGTCTTAGTGGGTTTTGAGGCATGACATAGTGTTTCCTTATTGTAGTATATTAGACTAAAGATGAGAGAATCTTAATAGATGATGTTAAGTAAATAAGAGGCTATGGAGGGTAAACGTATTAAGGATGGTTTTGAAAATAGGCTTGGTATGTACGGTTGTATGGGCTGCCTTATGTACATTGCACAAGCATGTTTTGAGATGACCATAAGAGTATATTACTCTTTAGTAAGAAGAACATAGGTATTAATTGTGATAGTGATTATGATCAAGAATTACAAAAGAGAGGTACTTAACTTTGGTAGTACTATGGGATGCTACCTTAGCCTTGCACAAGAATACTTGGAGGTATCTTGTGGTGTAGTTCATTTGAGTAAGAAGAACAAGTAAGTAAGTAAGTATGAACTCTTATATGATTTATGATGCTTTATTATGTTATGATATTCATGATATGCTTATGTATGTATCTCTTATGAGTATGTCTATTATTTATTAACACTTTGAGAAATCTTATGTTGGTATGTAGTTTCAATACTTAGTACGTATCGTACTAACACATATTGCCTACATGTATGGTCTTGAGAAGATTGGTTGCTTTCAAGGGTAGAGTTTCCAAGGCTTTCGAGAGGAGAAGAAGTGCTAAGTGGTCATAGCATTGAGGACGAACCTTTATGTTCCTTTATGTCTTCCTATATGTTTTAGTCTTTATGTGAGCTTCTTCCAAGATTTTCATTCATGTCAAAGTTAGATTGTTTTTGAGACAATGTTATTAGAGATTCTTCCGCTTTTATGAAATACCTTTCAGTTTATGACTAAACAAAGTTTTTAAATTCCCTCCATTTATGCATGGTGTTGTGTAATGAAGTCAAGAGGCTTGTACAAGAACTCTGAGAGGTCAAGTACTCCGTGTTGTGACCTATGGGTTGCCCTAACTTCTAGGTTGTACTTGTGTATCGTTACACTTAACAAGGAGTCATAAACTCAAACATCCACAATGTAAGATCAAAAAAAAATTCAAATAAAAAAACCAATATATATACAAAATGTAGTTACAAGAAGAAGGAATGGAATACCTCACCTCAAAACAAACAAAAATGCAATTGTCCTTAAATGAAATAAAATAATAAAATATTGATATAAATGACACAGAGGGAGGTAACAAACGATCCTGTCTACACAACCACTTAACTGTTGAAGTATCAGTGCCAAGGTTCATATTAAGATTTGAGGCATTCGTGCCCGGGCTAGCAGCAACACTAGCTCTACTAGACCCTGCAATAGACATCTCTGCCAGCGATGTTTGAATGACTTACAGTACAATTTTCTCTTCCATATCACGCAGGTCGTCATAGATGGCCTCCTCATGAACATTTTTCTCCGACTCATCCGTCTCAACCTTAACGTGTCAACTGCCATATCCTTTATAGGCACATATATAGAACTTTCCGGAACACCCTAAGTCTCACCTACCTCAAACAAAGAAGTGAAGTTCGTAGACTTTAGATAGTCCACATCCTTCCTCAAGTTTACCTAGGCTTTTAAAGCCATAATATTTGAACTAGCACCCTATGGACTCTCACAAGTCTCTACTCTCATTATGAGAGGCTCTATAGATTTCTAGAAGGTGCCAGTGCAACTAGGATGGCCACTAAATCATCTAACTTACCTCGTCCTTTAACCAGGTAGCCCACACCTTGACAAAAACAATGCTAGGTGCCCCATCTAAAGTATCATGTCCTCAGTAATCCTGGTGGGCTGGGAAGTAGTAGAAGAACAACAAGATTGGTATCAACGAGAAGCGGGTGTACCTCAATGGCCGGAGGCCGGAGTAGGAAAAGATACCTTTACAGGTATGGACTAAACATTAACCTCCAGGGATGCATCTACCATATCCTCTCTCCTCCTATATGCCTTCTCCCGAGTATACTTGGGATCTATGCGGTGGATATGACGATATGGTGTGATCTCTATGTCCCTCTTCTCTTAATGATGAACTCTAGCACGCCGACATAACTTTGTAATAAGGACCGAGAGGAAGGGACGCCTTGCCCTACATGGACATCATGGTTATCAGTTGCTTAAAAATAAGTCCAAAGTCGAGCCGTTTCTGTGTGATGATTGATCCTAAACAAGTCGTCCTAGAGTGTCGGAGGACGGACTCATTATATGAGGGCATGATAAAGCTGCTGATAAAGCAAAACCAGCACATCATAGCTACATTGAAATACTATTACTAATGCTCGATACCAGTAGCTCTACGAATAGATTAATTAATATGACCGTTGTTGCACCCCACTTTTCTCCCGTGGACCATTACACACTTTACTTGTCTAAAAGCAGTGGCCTTCTTCTTCCGTTGGGTAACTAGATCTCCATACGCAGTGTAGAAAGATGGGATATACGAACCTCATATCCTGGTGAACATGTCAAAGAAATGCTATTGTAGTGTGTCCATTACCCTAGAATACCTACCCATTAGGCCATCTATGTAGAACAACTTCTCCTCGATAATCATCCTCAATTCCTCAACCTCTAGCTTGTTGAGTATCCAGGAAGGGGAACCCTAAATTGGTAGCGCTGGAACCACTGGTGGTAGCGCAGGAGGGCGGCATTTGCGTTCCTAGATGGATTGGGGTGAAGTCGAGCAGGTATCTCATCCCCGATGGTCTTTAGTGGCTGGTCATCCTCAATCTCTGAGAATGAGGGTTTAGAATGAGTAGACTTCCCTTCACTGCCGGAGTTGTGCTCCGATCTTTTTCCTTCGGGCGCTTTTTCCTTTCCTTCGCCTTCTTTTGGTGGTGCCTACTTTCACATTTTATGTAGAGCATCTGCCCCCTTATTAATAGTAATACGTTGTGCACATTTGTGGGGTTGCTTACCACTATCGCCTAAGTTGGTCCTAGCCATATGTACAATACACACCAAAAATAACTAGAACTAATCCAAGAAAAAATGTAGAAATCAGGTTGCAGACATGCTCGCCGAATTGATCGGTAAGTCCCCGAATAACTTTGGTAGAACAGATTGGGCTCCTAAAATGATTGGATTGAAAATTTACCAGGAAAATCCAGGTCGGTGATGCGTTTACGTGAATCAGTGAGACCATTCGGTGAAATTAGACTAGACCACCATAAGTTATAGTATGTTTTAGGGGTTAGAAACACAGAAAGGGCAATTAAGGAAGACTTTCGGCGTGTCACTGAGCGAACTCGTCGCACATCACAATACCGCCCATAGTTATGAAATAAAAGGCTATTTAAGGGAACTTTGGCAAATCAATGAGTGGTTCTGCGAGCTCGACCCACATCACAATACCGCCCAACGTGGAAATTACCCTGACACCAAAAATGATGCCCACTTCCTACAAAAACAAAATAAAACAACATACATCATTAATCAAGCTAAGACCCATGTGACCCATGGTATCGGGGTGCTCACACTTCCCCCAAGTTGGCCTCAATTTGTCATTTGGCGTCTTTTTCCCTTAAAAATGATGTCAAACGCTCCATCATTGAACAAAGCACGTCATGTAGGATAATTAGGGTTACTTAGACTTTATTTGACTAGACACAACAAAATTTTAACACAACCCAAAAGTTTGCAATAAATTTTTACTGCACAAAAGACAAGAAATCATTTTTATAAAGAATTTAGGAAAATTGTTTAAGTTAAGATAGGAAACTAGCACTGAATTACAGGTTCAGAGAGTCCCAAAAAACATCAATAGGAATTAAACAATCGCATCTGATTTGAACCACTATTTATGTTTTTGTGGTTAGGAAAAACAAACCTATAATGAACAATTATTATGTTAAGAATCTAGGGGCAATGTATTCTACTGAAAAGAATGAGATCAAAGTGTAAAATTTGGAGAATGCAAGAATATAGAAAGCATATTGTATGGGTATTATTGTATGAATTTATAAGTGAGGGAAGGTGAAAGAGTTTTATATTCTAAACCTTTGGCCTTTTAAAAACCTTCCAGTTAGCGGTCCTTCTCAAAATTAATCATCCTCGCGAAACAATTCGGCAACAAGAAAAGTGATTACTTTCCTCACCGAGTTCCGTAGGACCTACAACTAATTTGGGGTCCAAACAATGGACTAGGTCGCGCTCACCGACCTGTTTACCAAGTTGCTGACTCATACGTGGGCCTATCGTGTTTTATTGACATCATCCCTATATTTTGTTGAGCCTAACAACTGTCTAAATCAGGATCGTCGACCTCTGCGATGAGTCCCTGACTGGAATCTTTGCTCGCCAAGCTACATAAAATGTTTCACACTTCAACCTGCACAATCAACATAAATAATTCAACCTCGCAAGAAGCTCTTTAGTTAACGTCGTTGCACAACGCAAGTACCCACTCAAGTTTCATTCTTGAGGTTTTCCATAGTAGCACTAGGATACCATTGTTGCATCTTGGGATTTAATGTGAAGAATTTTTTCCTATTTTGGTCTCCAACTGCTTCATTGAGACAAAATGAGAAGTCATCATCTAGTTGAGAGTCGACTTATCTTCTTTCTTCCTTTTATACTTTTCCACACCCTTCAACATTACTGAGACTATATGAGGGCATATCCTTAATATGTCCACCCTCTGAATGTTTGGGATTTTAACGCTCGTGGGTATGATCATACCTATCCTTCTTCACTTCTCTTTCCTTTCATGTGGCATTACGATCGCGCCACTCTCTATCATGGTCTCTCCAGCCCTCATATCTTTTCCAACCTTGTTTATCACCCGACCATTTGTAGTTTGCATAATAACCTCCTCCTTTGTTAGGTAGGAACTTCACTTACTCATTCTACAAAGCCTTAGGTTTGTCCTGTTCGGGGTTTACACCACCAAAACAAACAACATTAAAAATGTTAGCATCAACACCTATGTGATTCATTTGAAAGATGTCTTGCAGGTTCATCATCCTTTCCATGTTTTGTTTTCTTTCTTGATCTTTTTCAAACAGCTCTTTTGTCAACTTGTAAGTAAGAGGAGATACTCGATCCTCACTGTTGTACCACGCCCTATCAATCATGGTAATTCCATCAACAGGTTGGGATCCTATCACATAGGGTTATTGCATTAAGCCTCTAGGAGATTGTTTATCAACACCTCTCTTGTTCACCAATTCAAGGCTTTTGTAAAAGTATTGCAGCAAAACGTTGTCGGGTAATTCATGAGTTGGGCATTGTACCAAAAACATCCTAAATCTTAACCAAATCGCATGGATTGGCTCACTGTCCAAATGCTTAAATCCTTGGATGTTGTTCCGAAGTGTCACCATCTTTGAAGAGGTAAATAATAGCAATTGAAATGTGGAAATGATCTCTTCCCACAAATTGATAGAATTTCTTTGCAACTTAGCCAACGACTTACACGCTTCTCCCATCAGAGAAAATGGGAACAACCTTATTGTGTCCAATTCTTAAGATATGTTCTTAAAGGAGAACACTCTGCATACATAAACAAAGTTCCTTATATGCTCATTTGTATACTCTAAGCCAACCCACAAAACAAGCCATAAATTTTAAGAGATTCAACATGGTAATTCTAATGTGGAGTACAATGTTCCCTTCAGCTAGAGGCAAGCGAATGTCACAAAGTCCACCCACTAGATTTGGGTAATTGATTTTCAGTTCATTGACAACATTGAGATATCCGATGTCATCATGGTTCCCACTTGGCTACCATTGATTCTGTTGACAATCATTTCCTCTATTTCAACATAATCAAAAAAATACCAAAATTAGAAGTAAGTAGATTCAACTATGACAAACAAGAACACAATTCAACTTCACGAAAAGAATTTAAAACAACACCACTCCCTGACAGCTGTATCATTTTGATTAAAAATAACTTTATCAAAGATACAACATCCAATTCTAAGTGTGAACGATTGTTAATGTCACAAACCGATTCTAGACCTCGAATGCGACACAATGTACAAGACTCTGAAAAGTCTGACACAATCCTCATAACTTTTAATTGCATTATATATACAAATGCGGAATTAAAACTCATTTAAATCCCAAATGGAACAACTTCATTTAAAATAAATAATTGAAATACAGCGAAAGTCTAAGTCTCACATGGATAACTTGACTAAGAACTAAAAAAACTAAAGTACGGAAACAACCTTTTACAATCGAAATGAATAGAATTGTTTATTAAATGAAATAAACGAAACATAAAAGTACCCGTCCTTGAATCCATGAGGACATACAAGGTCTTGGAGGAAAACACAGTCTAAACACTTCAATCTACATAGAAGCAATTAAATTTTGGAGACTACATTTGTAGTAAAACATGATGAAATATGTGTTAGCACACAAAAATGTACTAAGTATGGTGACATTGCTAAAACATGCTGTAAAAGGGACTTTTAATTTTGAAGTCATGCATTTATGCCAATTTGATAAAACTTAATCAACATAGGTAAAAGACGCATGACACACAAACATAATAAATATACAAGTCCTTTCTTCTCATTTATATATTATATACATAAAATCTATTTCCTTTACATTAGACCTCCACCTCAATTAACCCTTATGCTATACCTTGTGTTATGTATTGATAGGGTCCCATACCACTATCCACACTAAAGTACCACATCAAGGTCACCAAAAGTAAACTTAGCATGCTTCCTTGCATTTTAATATTTAATTCAACATTCTTCATTTAGGACACATTAATACATAGGTCATTAAGACCTTGGAGAACTCATTATAGCCGTATTGAAGCCTACTCATGTCATGTATGGATTACATCCTATTTCAGTACCCACACTTCATAGAACATGTCAAGAAACTACAATGCAGAGACGGACCATGCTGTTGGAGGTAGTCAATAAGAAATGAATTATCAACATTTATTTAGTAGGATAGTATCTAATTGTTATTGCTAGGAATACGGAGTTATGAACCTATGGGGAACACTTACACCCTAGTTTATCTCACAACTTGATAAAGAATAAAATTTTACTTTTGCTTACTTATTTATTTAGAAAAATTAATGAAACTTGTTTCAACAAACTCCCCACCCCTTTAATTACTTGTTTTAAGAAAGAGCTTCACTAAGTAGTTATAATCGCACATTGAAGTTAAGTCTAAACCATTTTCCTCGTGAGATCGACCCCAACCTACTAGTTGGGTTCGTTAATTGATACGACTGCTTATACCTTTTTAGGGAAGTGTAATTTGAGCGTATGAAATTTTGGCGCCCCTGCCGGGGAAATTTGGCTTTTAGAATAACTTTAATAACATTACTGAAGTTTAGTCAAAGATTTCGTGATTTTACTTTTGTTTTGTTTTTGTTGCTTTCAAATCTACCTCTAGTGTATGCCAAGTACACGAAGCCAAGGAGAACCACTCATTCTATTCAATCCCGAACTTAACCGTACACTGTGAAGAATGGAAAATCAACATAACCCAGTTAATCTAGGTGATGGGATAATTCCCCAGCCTCCACCACCGGCTGAGTCTCACAATCAAGTAGATGCGGAAAACAAGGTTGATGATACTTTAAGGATGAAGCGTCCTGTACCACACCCTTAAGAGTCTAATATTGGCAATGTCAATATCACTTATTCTGATGGGCCTGTTGTCATACCTCCTCTACCATATGGGCACACGTTTGTGGTAACTCGTAGTTTGATGCAGATTCTCACCGTGAGGGGTTTGTTTGTAGGGCTACCATTAGAGGATACCCATGCTCCCATAGAAAAACTGAGGTATGTGTGCAAGAGTTGTGTGGGGAGACCAGACTTAGATATGAACGTCATCGGGATGAGAGTGTTTCCCCTATCATTGAATAGAGATTCCGTGATATGGTTTATTGAGTTACCCTATGCCTCCATTTATACTTGCGATTAGTTGAAGGATTTGTTCTTACCAGGGTATTACCGATGTCCAAAATGCTCAACCACAAGGATAGAGTGAAAAACTTTGTTGCACTACCTGTTGAGTCGATAAGTAGGTCTTGGGACAAATTTACAGCATTTGTGAGAGGCATCCCAAACTACCCCATTGATGATTAGTCATTGAAAGAGTAGTTCTATGGGGTCAAGATGATAACCACAAAAGCAGTACTCGATCCTATTGCGGGAGGTTCCTATTGTGAGTGCACATATGCCGATATCGCAGAGAAGTTGGAGAAAATGTCTCGCAACAATAAGTCTTGGTATACTAGACTATCAGATATTGAGAGAAACACCTTTTCAGTGCAAGCTACACACAATCCAGTTGCATATGAGATTCGTGAGGAGATGGCTCAAATGAGAACTTAGCTTGGGTTTGTATTGAAACATGTCACTGGAGGTGCATATAAGGTAAATGAGGTAATTAATTGACTAAACCACCACCACCAGTGGATGCATTAAATTATCAGACGGGGGGTTTCCAACCAAACGCCCGAGGCTCCAATTAGGAGAATTTGCTCCAAGGTCAAGGAAATCAAGCTTGGAACTATGGTAACTACAATCGAGAGGGTCAATATGCTCGACAGGGTATCTACAACCGCGACAACAACTTTAACAGGGGTAACTATGGTAACAGGAATGATCGAAGTGGACCCTATGCTCCAACTTAAAATCTTGAAGTTGCTCCTAGGGATGGTGGAGGTAGTATGGCGCGAGTTGAAGATATGTTACAGAAAATGATGAGGAGGTTTGATGCTAGTGATTATCATGCCAAGGAATTGTGTGGTGATTTAGCTAACATTGGGAAAAATTTGGATGCACA
This sequence comes from Solanum sitiens, assembly GCA_016801875.1. Classification (NCBI taxonomy): domain Eukaryota; kingdom Viridiplantae; phylum Streptophyta; class Magnoliopsida; order Solanales; family Solanaceae; genus Solanum; species Solanum sitiens. The sequence goes on from JABWTJ010000609.1 coordinate 251,447, forward strand.
TGTTGTCTCGATGAAACATCTTGAGTTACGAATGGACCAATTGTCTACTACTGTGAACCCACGACAATGGGGCACTCTTCTTAGCAATACCATCCAAAATTCTAAAAATGATGGGTATTGCATTGCAGTCACTACTCGAGGAGGTAAGGAAACCATTGATCCACCTATGCCGTCTGTAGTAGAAGATGAGATGAGAAAAGACAAAGAGGTGGTGGTACCTAGTGGTGAATTAATGGATAATGCGGTGAAAGAAGCACTAGCAGAAGTGATCATGAACTTTGAGAGCGATTGTATTGAAGATTATGGGTCTCTAGTTGCAAAACTTGAACGAAATGAATATAGGTCTAAATTAAAGAAATTGGAGTTAGATATGAAGCATCGTGAGTCTCTAACAGAAAGAAAATCTATTAAGGAGGCTCCAAATTTGGAGCTTAAGGCTCTACCACCTCATCTGAGGTATGTGTTCTTGGGTAGAGATGATACTTTGCCGGTAATAATTGCAGCGTACTTGAATGTGCAACAAGTAGAGTGTTTAATAGAAGTGTTGAAGAGGTTCAAACGAGCCATTTGTTGGACTACTGTAGACATTATTGGGATTCCTCCTGGTATTTGTTCACACGAAATCCAAATCATGCCCGATCACTAGCCAAGTATTGAGCACCAAAAAAGGTTGAATCCACCCATGCAAGAGGTAGAGAAGAAGGAAATCATTAAGTGGTTGGATGCCAGAGTCATATATCGTAATGCAGACAGTAGTTGGGTATGCCCTTTTCAGTGATTGCCTAAAAACGAGGGTTTGACAGTGGTGCCTAATGAGAGGAACTAGTTTGTTGCAATGAGGTCAGTGACTAGATGGAGAGTTTGTATGGATTATAGGAAGTTCAATGCATGGACTGAGAAGGACCACTTCCCTATGCCCTTTGTGGATCAGATGTTAGATTGACTTGCAGGAAAAGGATGGTACTGTATTCTCGATGGCTATTCGGGCTACAATCAAATATCTATTGCCCCTAAGGACCAAAAGAAGACCACTTTTAACTTGCCCTAACGGGAAGTTAGCATTCAATAGGATGCCTTTTGGGTTATGTAATGCACCGACCACTTTTGAGCTTGTGGCGGTTGACTATGTGTCAAAACTGGTGGAAGCTGTAGCGCTTCCTGAAAACGAAGGAAAGAGTGTCAACACGTTCTTTAAAAAGAACATATTCTCCAGATTTGGTAGACCTAGGGCCATTATTTGTGACGGTGGCTCTCCATTTTGTAATAAGTTGTTCAAAGGGCTATTGGACAAATATGGGGTTCTTCATAACGTGGCGACTCCTTATCATCGACAGACTAGAGGACAAGTTGAGCTGTCAAATAGAGAAATCTAGCAAATTTTCGCAAAAACGGTGAATGCTAATAGAACGGTTTGGTCAAGGAGGCTTGATGAAGCTCTTTTGTCCTATCGGACATCGTACAAGACTCCCATAGGTATGTCTCCGTACCAACTTGTATATGGAAAGCCTTGTCACTTGTCGATGGAGTTAGAGCACAAAGCAATGTGGGCAATGAATAAATTGAAGATGGATTAGAATGGAGAGGTGGAACAGAGACTTAATGGGTTGAATGAGCTTCACGAGTTTCTCCTCAAAGCGTTTGAAATTTCAACCATCTATAAAAAGAACATGAAGAAGTACCACAACCAAAAGATTGAAAAGCGAAACTTTGCGGTTGGGGACTTGGTGCTTCTATTAAACTCTATGCTACGCTTGTTTGTGGGCAACTCCAGTCCAAGTGGATGGGACCGTTTCTTATCACAAAAGTGTTCTCACATAGAGCGGTTTAGTTGGAGAATATCGATGGTGGAAAGTTCACAGTCAACGGGCAAAGGATTAAGATCTACTTGGGGCATATGGAGATTGTCCATGAAATTTTTGAGTCATATCACCTTGATGAAGTCTGAGTAATTAAGGAGAATGCGTCGTGAAGCAACGTTAAATCAACTGCTTCTTGGGAGGCAACCCAAGGTGTATTCCCTAGACAACAATGGGTTTTATATTCTTTGTAGGAATATTCGTACTCTTTTCGTTTCATTTTGTTTTTAGTTTTATTTCATTCTTATTCATGCACTAGTGTTTGATATAGATTAGTGTAAAGTATGTGTCTCAAAAGTGTCTAGAAAAACACAAAAAAAATATCTTAATGGGTGCTACATGTGCAGGAACCAAAATCAAAAATCTGCAGAAAATAGACTGGTGCATAGGTCTGCGAACTCATCGATGGGCCGTTGACGGATCCCAAGTATGATTGGAAATTTTCTTAGTCTTGTTGACATCGATGGTCCTAGTCGACAGACCATCGACTAACTTACAACCCATCGACAGGGTGTCGTGGGTCCAAATTGCCAGTGACCCGACCCTCTCGGACGATAATATAAAAGGACATGATGGTTCATTAGCCTCCAAAATCTTTTCAAATTCCTTCCAAAACCGTTTTTTATTAAACTTCCTTCCTTTCTTATAAAATACCATATTCCCACCTTCCATAACCACCAGATTTCTCGAAACTCCATGATTCACCCAAAATCCTTAAGACCCTCTCTTCCCAAATTCTTTTCCCTCTCCGTTGTTCTCCGGTCGGTATTCAAATCGGGCGCGTAGGCTGCAACAAGAGTCCCTCTCAAAACAACCCCACTACGAACACAAGGTATTTTGACTACCTTTGTACTATGAATTCTCGTTCATATATTTTTTAAACAGAAATTAGAAATTGGGTCTTGACTAAGGGACTAAATTTGATTGATGTTGAATGTTAAAACTTGTGTAATATGTCCCTTGGAATGATAGAAAGTGGTTGTGTTTTTGTGGAATCTACTTAAACTAAGTGTATGATAGTATTTATAGACATTCCGACTTAGGATTTTATCGCATCAATGAATTAGAGCATAAATCTTGTGAACTCAAAACTCTAGGAATGAAGAAAGTCTTTTGATTGTTACAATGTGTTATGTAAAATGTGGGTCAAAAAGTGTTAAAATGTGGAGTTTGACAAATGACCTGAAATCTTTCTTAGGCCAACAGCACGAGACATCGTCGATGGACCGTCGTTGGATCGACGAGCCGTCGATGGGGTCTGTTCATTGGACCCTCCCTAAATATGTTTAAGTCCGAGACAACGGAAGTGGACTACGTGTTTGGGGAATTTACTTTATGGGCCCTTTTGTGAGTTCTCATGGAATGAAGTATATGCTTGTGGCGGTTGACTATGTGTCAAAATTGGTGGAAGCTGTAGCGCTTCCTAAAAACGAATGAAAGAGTGTCACCACGTTGTTTAAAAAGAACATATTCTCCAGATTTGGTAGACCTAGGGCAATTATTAGTGATGGTGGTCTCCATTTTATAATAAGTTGTTCAAAGGGCTATTGGAGAAATATGGGGTTCTTTATAAGGTGGAGGCTCCTTATCATCGACAGACTAGCGGACAATTTGAGGTGTCAAATAGAGAAATCAAGCAAATTTTGGTGAAAACGGTGAATGCTAATAGAACGATTTGGTCAAGGAGGCTTGATGAGGTTCTTTTGTCATATCGGACATCGTACAAGACTCCCATAGGTATGTCTCCGTACCAACTTGTATATGGAAAGCCTTGTCACTTGTCGATGGAGTTAGAGCACAAAACAATGTGGGCAATGAATAAATTGAAGATGGATTAGAATGGAGAGGTGGAACAGAGACTTAATAGGTTGAATGAGCTTCACGAGTTTCTCCTCAAAGCGTTTGAAATTTCAATCATCTATAAAGAGAACATGAAGAATTACCACAACCAAAAGATTTAAAAGCGAGAATTTGCGGTTGGGGACATGGTGCTTCTATTAAACTATATCCTACGCTTGTTTGTGAGCAAACTCAAGTCTAAGTGGACTGGACAATTTCTTATCACAAAAGTGTTCTCACATAGAGCGGTTGAGTTGGAGAATATGGAGGGTGCAAAGTTCACAGTCAACGGGCAAAGGATTAAGATCTACTTGGGGCATATGGATATTGTCCATGAAGTTTTTGAGTCATATCACCTTGATGAAGTCTGAGTAATTAAGGAGAATGCGTTGTGAAGCAACGTTAAATCAAGTGCATCTTGGGAGGCAACCCAAGGTGTATTCTCTAGACAATAATGGGTTTTATGTTCTTTGTAGGAATAGTCATACTCTTTTTGTTTCATTTTATTTTTAGTTTTATTTCATTTTAATTTATGCACAAGTGTTAGATATAGATTAGTATAGAATCTGTGTCTCAAAAGTGTCTAGAAAAACATAAAAAGAATAATTTAATTGGTGCTACATGTGCAGGGACCAAAATAAAAAATCTACAGAAAATAGACTGGTGCATAGGTCTACGAACCCCATCGACGGGCCGTTGATGGATCCCAAGTATGTTTGGAAATTTTCTTAGTCTTGTTGACATCGACAGTCCTAGTCGACAGACCATCAACTGACTTACAGCCCATCGACGGGGTGTCGTGGGTCCAAATTGCCAGTAACCCGACACTCTCGGCCGATCATTAACCTCCAGAATCTTTTCAAATTCCTTCCAGAACCCTTTTTTATTAAACTTCCTTCCTTTCTCATAAAATACCATATTCCCACCTTCCATAACCACCAGATTTCTCGAAACTCCATGAATCACCCATATTCCTCAAAACCCTCTCTTCCCAAATTCTTTTTCCTCTCCGTTGTTCTCTGGTCGGTAATCAAATCAGGCGCGTAGGCTGATACAAGAGTCCCTCAAAACAACCCCACTAGGAACACAAGGTATTTCGACTACCATTGTACTATGAATTCTCGTTCATATATTTTTTAAACAGAAATTAGAAAGTGGGTCTTGACTAAGGGACTAAATTTGATTGATGTTGAATGTTAAAACTTGTGTAATATGTCCCTTGGAATGATAGAAAGTGGTTGTGCTTTTGAGGAATCTACTTAAACTAAGAGTATGGTAGCATTATAGACATTCCGACTTAGGGTTTTATAGGATCAATGAATTAGAGCATAAATCATGTGAACTCGAAACTCTAGGAATGAAGAAAGTCTTTTGATTTTTACAATGTGTTATGTAAAATGTGGGTCAAAAAGTGTCAAAATGTGGAGTTTGACAAATGACCTGAAATCTTTCTTAGGCCAACAGCACGAGACTTCGTCGACGGACCGTCATTGGATCGACGAGCCGTCGATGGGGTCTGTCCATTGGACCCTCCCTAAATTTGTTTAAGTCTGAGACAACGGAAGTGGACTATGTGTTTGGGGCATTTACTTTATGGGCCCTTTTGTGAGTTATCATAAAATGAAGTATATGCTTGTGGCGGTTGACTATGTGTCAAAACTGGTGGAAGCTGTAGCGCTTCCTAAAAACGAAGGAAAGAGTGTCAACACGTTCTTTAAAAAGAACATATTCTCCAGATTTGGTAGACCTAGGGCCATTATTAGTGATGGTGGCTCTCCATTTTGTAATAAGTTGTTCAAAGGGCTATGGGACAAATATGGGGTTCTTCATAACGTGGCGACTCCTTATCATCGACAGACTAGAGGACAAGTTGAGTTGTCAAATAGAGAAATCAAGCAAATTTTGGCAAAAACGGTGAATGCTAATAGAACGGTTTGGTCAAGGAGGCTTGATGAAGCTCTTTTGTCCTATCGGACATCGTACAAGACTCCCATAGGTATGTCTCCGTACCAACTTGTATATGGAAAGCCTTATCACTTGTCGATGGAGTTAGAGCACAAAGCAATGTGGGCAATGAATAAATTGAAGATGGATTAGAATGGAGAGGTGGAACAGAGACTTAATAGGTTGAATGAGCTTCACGAGTTTCTCCTCAAAGCGTTTGAAATTTCAATCATCTATAAAGAGAACATGAAGAAGTACCACAACCAAAAGATTTAAAAGCGCGAATTTGCGGTTGGGGACATGGTGCTTCTATTAAACTATATCCTACGCTTGTTTGTGGGCAAACTCACGTCTAAGTGGACTGGACAATTTCTTATCACAAAAGTGTTCTCACATAGAGCGGTTGAGTTGGAGAATATGGAGGGTGCAAAGTTCACAGTCAACGGGCAAAGGATTAAGATCTACTTGGAGCATATGGATATTGTCCATGAAGTTTTTGAGTCATATCACCTTGATGAAGTCTGAGTAATTAAGGAGAATGCATTGTGAAGCAACATTAAATCAAGTGCTTCTTGGGAGGCAACCCAAGGTGTATTCTCTAGACAACAATGGGTTTTATGTTCTTTGTAGGAATAGTAATACTCTTTTTGTTTCATTTTATTTTTAGTTTTATTTCATTTTAATTTATGCACTAGTGTTAGATATAGATTAGTATAGAATCTGTGTCTCAAAAGTGTCTAGAAAAACATAAAAAGAATAATTTAATTGGTGCTACATGTGCAGGGACCAAAATAAAAAATCTGCAGAAAATAGACTGGTGCATAGGTCTACGAACCCCATCGACGGGCCGTTGATGGATCCCAAGTATGTTCGGAAATTTTCTTAGTCTTGTTGACATCGACAGTCCTAATCGACAGACCATCAACTGACTTACAGCCCATCGACGGGGTGTCGTGGGTCCAAATTGCCAGTAACCCGACACTCTCGGCCGATCATTAACCTCTAGAATCTTTTCAAATTCCTTCCAAAACCGTTTTTTATTAAACTTCCTTCCTTTCTCATAAAATACCATATTCCCACCTTCCATAACCACCAGATTTCTCGAAACTCCATGAATCACCCATATTCCTCAAAACCCTCTCTTCCCAAATTCTTTTTCCTCTCTGTTGTTCTCTGGTCGGTAATCAAATCAGGCGCGTAGGCTGCTACAAGTGTCCCTCAAAACAACCCCACTATGAACACAAGGTATTTCGACTACCATTGTACTATGAATTCTCGTTCATATATTTTTTAAACAGAAATTAGAAAGTGGGTCTTGACTAAGGGACTAAATTTAATTGATGTTGAATATTAAAACTTGTGTAATATGTCCCTTGGAATGATAGAAAGTGGTTGTGCTTTTGAGGAATCTACTTAAACTAAGTGTAAGGTAGTATTATAGACATTCCGACTTAGGGTTTTATAGGATCAATGAATTAGAGCATAAATCATGTGAACTCGAAACTCTAGGAATGAAGAAAGTCTTTTGATTGTTACAATGTGTTATGTAAAATGTGGGTCAAAAAGTGTCAAAATGTGGAGTTTGACAAATGACCTGAAATCTTTCTTAGGCCAACAGCACGAGACTTCGTCGACGGACCGTCATTGGATCGACGAGCCGTCGATGGGGTCTGTCCATTGGACCCTCCCTAAATTTGTTTAAGTCTGAGACAATGGAAGTGGACTATGTGTTTGGGGCATTTACTTTATGGGCCCGTTTGTGAGTTATCATAAAATGAAGTATATGCTTGTGGCGGTTGACTATGTGTAAAAACTGGTGGAAGCTGTAGCGCTTCCTAAAAACGAAGGAAGTGTGTCAACACGTTCTTTAAAAAGAACATATTCTCCAGATTTGGTAGACCTAGGGCCATTATTAGTGACGGAGGCTCTCCATTTTGTAATAAGTTGTTCAAAGGGCTATGGGACAAATATGGGGTTCTTCATAACGTGGCGACTCCTTATCATCGACAGACTAGAGGACAAGTTGAGGTGTCAAATAGAGAAATCAAGCAAATTTTGGCAAAAACGGTGAATGCTAATAGAACGGTTTGGTCAAGGAGGCTTGATGAAGCTCTTTTGTCCTATCGGACATCGTACAAGACTCCCATAGGTATGTCTCCGTACCAACTTGTATATGGAAAGCCTTGTCACTTGTCGATGGAGTTAGAGCACAAAGCAATGTGGGCAATGAATAAATTGAAGATGGATTAGAATGGAGAGGTGGAACAGAGACTTAATGGGTTGAATGAGCTTGACGAGTTTCTCCTCAAAGCGTTTGAAATTTCAACCATCTATAAAGAGAACATGAAGAAGTACCACAACCAAAAGATTGAAAAGCAAAAATTTGCGGTTGGGGACTTGGTGCTTCTATTAAACTCTATGCTACGCTTGTTTGTGGACAACTCAAGTCCAAGTGGATGGGACCGTTTCTTATCACAAAAGTGTTCTCACATAGAGCGGTTTAGTTGGAGAATATGGAGGGTGGAAAGTTCACTGTCAACGGGCAAAGGATTAAGATCTACTTGGGGCATATGGAGATTGTCCATGATATTTTTGAGTCATATCACCTTGATGAAGTCTGAGTAATTAAGGAGAATGCGTCGTGAAGCAACGTTAAATCAACTGCTTCTTGGGAGGCAACCCAAGGTGTATTCCCTAGACAACAATGGGTTTTATATTCTTTGTAGGAATAGTCATACTCTTTTCGTTTCATTTTGTTTTTAGTTTTATTTCATTCTTATTCATGCACTAGTGTTTGATATAGATTAGTGTAGAGTATGTGTCTCAAAAGTGTCTAGAAAAACACAAAAAGAATATCTTAATGGGTGCTACTTGTGCAGGGACCAAAATCAAAAATCTGCAGAAAATAGACTGGTGCATAGGTCTACGAACTCATCGATGGGCCGTTGACGGATCCCAAGTATGTTTGGAAATTTTCTTAGTCTTTTTGACATTGACGGTCCTAGTCGACAGACCATCGACTAACTTACAACCTATCGACAGGGTGTCGTGGGTCCAAATTGCCAGTGACCCGACCCTCTCAGACGATAATATAAAAGGACATGATGGTTCATTTGCCTCCAAAATCTTTTCAAATTCCTTCCAAAACCGTTTTTTATTAAACTTCCTTCCTTTCTTATAAAATACCATATTCCCACCTTCCATAACCACCAGATTTCTCGAAACTCCATGATTCACCCAAATTCCTCAAGACCCTCTCTTTCCAAATTCTTTTCCCTCTCCGTTGTTCTTCGGTCGGTATTCAAATCGGGCGCGTAGGCTGCAACAAGAGTCCCTCTCAAAACAACCCCACTACCTTTGTACTATGAATTCTCGTTCATATATTTTTTAAACAGAAATAAGAAAGTGGGTCTTGACTAAGGGACTAAATTTGATTGATGTTGAATGTTAAAACTTGTGTAATATGTCCCTTGGAATGATAGAAAGTGGTTGTGTTTTTGTGGAATCTACTTAAACTAAGTGTATGGTAGTATTTATAGACATTCCGACTTAGGATTTTATCGCATCAATGAATTAGAGCATAAATCTTGTGAACTCAAAACTCTAGGAATGAAGAAAGTCTTTTGATTGTTACAATGTGTTATGTAAAATGTGGGTCAAAAAGTGTTAAAATGTGGAGTTTGACAAATGACCTGAAATCTTTCTTAGGCCAACAGCACGAGACTTCGTCGATGGACCGTCGTTGGATCGATGAGCCGTCGATGGGGTCTGTCCATTGGACCCTCCCTAAATATGTTTAAGTCCGAGACAACGGAAGTGGACTACGTGTTTGGGGAATTTACTTTATGGGCCCTTTTGTGAGTTCTCATGGAATGAAGTATATGCTTGTGGCGGTTGACTATGTGTCAAAATTGGTGGAAGCTGTAGCGCTTCCTAAAAACGAAGGAAAGAGTGTCACCACGTTCTTTAAAAAGAACATATTCTCCAGATTTGGTAGACCTAGGGCAATTATTAGTGATGGTGGTCTCCATTTTGTAATAAGTTGTTCAAAGGGCTATTGGAGAAATATGGGGTTCTTCATAAGGTGGAGGCTCCTTATCATCGACAGACTAGCGGACAATTTGAGGTGTCAAATAGAGAAATCAAGCAAATTTTGGTGAAAACGGTGAATGCTAATAGAACAATTTGGTCAAGGAGGCTTGATGAGGTTCTTTTGTCATATCGGACATCGTACAAGACTCCCATAGGTATGTCTCCGTACCAACTTGTTTATGGAAAGCCTTGTCACTTGTCGATGGAGTTAGAGCACAAAACAATGTGGGCAATGAATAAATTGAAGATGGATTAGAATGGAGAGGTGGAACAGAGACTTAATAGGTTGAATGAGCTTCACGAGTTTCTCCTCAAAGCGTTTGAAATTTCAATCATCTATAAAGAGAACATGAAGAATTACCACAACCAAAAGATTTAAAAGCGAGAATTTGCGGTTGGGGACATGGTGCTTCTATTAAACTATATCCTACGCTTGTTTGTGGGCAAACTCACGTCTAAGTGGACTGGACAATTTCTTATCACAAAAGTGTTCTCACATAGAGCGGTTGAGTTGGAGAATATGGAGGGTGCAAAGTTCACAGTCAACGGGCAAAGGATTAAGATCTACTTGGGGCATATGGATATTGTCCATGAAGTTTTTGAGTCATATCACCTTGATGAAATCTGAGTAATTAAGGAGAATGCGTTGTGAAGCAACGTTAAATCAAGTACTTCTTGAGAGGCAACCCAAGGTGTATTCTCTAGACAACAATGGGTTTTATGTTCCTTGTAGGAATAGTCGTACTCTTTTTGTTTCATTTTATTTTTAGTTTTATTTCATTTTAATTCATGCACTAGTGTTAGATATAGATTAGTATAGAATCTGTGTCTCAAAAGTGTCCAGAAAAACACAAAAAGAATAATTTAATTGGTGCTATATGTGCAGGGACCAAAATAAAAAATCTGCAGAAAATAGACTGGTGCATAGGTCTACGAACCCCATCGACGGGCCGTTGATGGATCCCAAGTATGTTCGGAAATTTTCTTAGTCTTGTTGACATCGACAGTCCTAATCGACAGACCATCAACTGACTTACAGCCCATCGACGGGGTGTCGTGGGTCCAAATTGCCAGTAACCCGACACTCTCGGCCGTTAACCTCCAAAATCTTTTCAAATTCCTTCGAAAACCGTTTTTTATTAAACTTCCTTCCTTTCTCATAAAATACCATATTCCCACCTTCCATAACCACCAGATTTCTCGAAACTCCATGAATCACCCATATTCCTCAAAACCCTCTCTTCCCAAATTGTTTTTCCTCTCCGTTGTTCTCTGGTCGGTAATCAAATCAGGCGCGTAGGCTACTACAAGAGTCCCTCAAAACAACCCCACTATGAACACAAGGTATTTCGACTACCATTGTACTATGAATTCTCGTTCATATATTTTTTAAACAGAAATTAGAAAGTGGGTCTTGATTAAGGGACTAAATTTGATTGATGTTGAATGTTAAAACTTGTGTAATATGTCCCTTGGAATGATAGAAAGTGGTTGTGCTTTTGAGGAATCTACTTAAACTAAGTGTATGGTAGTATTATAGACATTCCGACTTAGGGTTTTATAGGATCAATGAATTAGAGCATAAATCATGTGAACTCGAAACTCTAGGAATGAAGAAAGTCTTTTGATTGTTACAATGAGTTATGTAAAATGTGGGTCAAAAAGTGTCAAAATGTGGAGTTTGACAAATGACCTGAAAGCTTCCTTAGGCCAACAGCACGAGACTTCGTCGACGGACCGTCATTGGATCGACGAGCCGTCGATGGGGTCTGTCCATTGGACCCTCACTAAATTTGTTTAAGTCTGAGACAACGGAAGTGGACTATGTGTTTGGGGCATTTACTTTATGGGCCTTTTTGTGAGTTATCATAAAATGAAGTATATGCTTGTGGCGGTTGACTATGTGTCAAAACTGGTGGAAGCTATAGCGCTTCCTAAAAATGAAGGAAAGAGTGTCAACACGTTCTTTAAAAAGAACATATTCTCCAGATTTGGTAGACCTAGGGCCATTATTAGTGACGGTGGCTCTCCATTTTGTAATAAGTTGTTCAAAGGGCTATGGGACAAATATGGGGTTCTTCATAACGTGGTGACTCCTTATCATCGACAGACTAGAGGACAAGTTGAGGTGTCAAATAGAGAAATAAAGCAAATTTTGGCAAAAACGGTGAATGCTAATAGAACGGTTTGGTCAAGGAGGCTTGATGAAGCTCTTTTGTCCTATCGGACATCGTACAAGACTCCCATAGGTATGTCTCCGTACCAACTTGTATATGGAAAGCATTGTCACTTGTCGATGGAGTTAGAGCACAAAGCAATATGGGCAATGAATAAATTGAAGATAGATTAGAATGGAGAGATGGAACAGAGACTTAATGGGTTGAATGAGCTTGACGAGTTTCTCCTCAAAGCGTTTGAAATTTCAACCATCTATAAAGAGAACATGAAGAAGTACCACAACCAAAAGATTGAAAAGCGAAAATTTGCGGTTGGGGACTTGGTGCTTCTATTAAACTCTATGCTATGCTTGTTTGTGGGAAACTCAAGTCCAAGTGGATGGGACCGTTTCTTATCACAAAATTGTTCTCACATAGAGCGGTTTAGTTGGAGAATATGGAGGGTGGAAAGTTCACAGTCAACGGGCAAAGGATTAAGATCTACTTGGGGCATATGGAGATTGTCCATGAAATTTTTGAGTCATATCACCTTGATGAAGTCCGAGTAATTAAGGAGAATGCGTCGTGAAGCAACGTTAAATCAAGTGCTTCTTGGGAGGCAACCCAAGGTGTATTCCCTAGACAACAATGGGTTTTATATTCTTTGTAGGAATAGTCATACTCTTTTCGTTTCATTTTGTTTTTAGTTTTATTTCATTCTTATTCATGCACTAGTGTTTGATATAGATTAGTGTAGAGTATGTGTCTCAAAAGTGTCTAGAAAAACACAAAAAGAATATCTTAATTGGTGTTATATGTGCAGGGACCAAAATAAAAAATCTGCAGAAAATAGACTGGTGCATAGGTCTACGAACCCCATCGACGGGCCGTTGACGGATCCCAAGTATGTTTGGAAATTTTCTTCGTCTTTTTGACATCGACGGTCCTAGTCGACAGACCATCGACTAACTTACAACCCATCGACAGGGTGTCGTGGGTCCAAATTGCCAGTGACCCAACCCTTTCGGACGATAATATAAAAGGACATGATGGTTCATTAACCTCCAAAATCTTTTCAAATTCCTTCCAAAACCGTTTTTTATTAAACTTCCTTCCTTTCTTATAAAATACCATATTCCCACCTTCCATAACCACCAAATTTCTCGAAACTCCATGATTCACCCTAATTCCTCAAGACCCTCTCTTCCCAAATTCTTTTCCCTCTCCGTTGTTCTCCGGTCGGTATTCAAATCGGGCGCGTAGGCTGCAACAAGAGTCCCTCTCAAAACAACCCCACTACGAACACAAGGTATTTTGACTACCTTTGTACTATGAATTCTCGTTCATATATTTTTTAAACAGAAATTAGAAAGTGGGTCTTGACTAAGGGACTAAATTTGATTGATGTTGAATGTTAAAACTTGTGTAATATGTCCCTTGGAATGATAGAAAGTGGTTGTGCTTTTGTGGAATCTACTTAAACTAAGTGTATGGTAGTATTTATAGACATTCCGACTTAGGATTTTATCGCATCAATGAATTAGAGCATAAATCTTGTGAACTCAAAACTCTAGGAATGAAGAAAGTCTTTTGATTGTTACAATGTGTTATGTAAAATGTGGGTCAAAAAGTGTTAAAATGTGGAGTTTGACAAATGACCTGAAATCTTTCTTAGGACAACAGCACGAGACTTCGTCGATGGACCGTCGTTGGATCGACGAGCCGTCGATGGGGTTTGTCCATTGGACCCTCCCTAAATATGTTTAAGTCCGAGACAACGAAAGTGGACTACGTGTTTGGGGAATTTACTTTATGGGCCCTTTTGTGAGTTCTCATGGAATGAAGTATATGATTGTGGCGGTTGACTATGTGTCAAAATTGGTGGAAGCTGTAGCGCTTCCTAAAAACGAAGGAAAGAGTGTCACCACGTTCTTTAAAAAGAACATATTATCCAGATTTGGTAGACCTAGGGCAATTATTAGTGATGGTGGTCTCCATGTTGTAATAAGTTGTTCAAAGGGCTATTGGAGAAATATGGGGTTCTTCATAAGGTGGAGGCTCCTTATCATCGACAGACTAGCGGACAATTTCAGGTGTCAAATAGAGAAATCAAGCAAATTTTGGTGAAAACGGTGAATGCTAATAGAACGATTTGGTCAAGGAGGCTTGATGAGGTTCTTTTGTCATATCGGACATCGTACAAGACTCCCATAGGTATGTCTCCGTACCAACTTGTATATGGAAAGCCTTGTCACTTGTCGATGGAGTTAGAGCACAAAACAATGTGGGCAATGAATAAATTGAAGATGGATTAGAATGGAGAGGTGGAACAGAGACTTAATAGGTTGAATGAGCTTCACGAGTTTCTCCTCAAAGCGTTTGAAATTTCAATCATCTATAAAGAGAACATGAAGAATTACCACAACCAAAAGATTTAAAAGCGAGAATTTGCAGTTGGGGACATGGTGCTTCTATTAAACTATATCCTACGCTTGTTTGTGGGCAAACTCAAGTCTAAGTGGACTGGACAATTTCTTATCACAAAAGTGTTCTCACATAGAGCGGTTGAGTTGGAGAATATGGAGGGTGCAAAGTTCACAGTCAACGGGCAAAGGATTAAGATCTACTTGGGGCATATGGATATTGTCCATGAAATTTTTGAGTCATATCACCTTGATGAAGTCTGAGTAATTAAGGAGAATGCGTTGTGAAGCAACGTTAAATCAAGTGCTTCTTGGGAGGCAACCCAAGGTGTATTCTCTAGACAACAATGGGTTTTATGTTCTTTGTAGGAATAGTCGTACTCTTTTTGTGAATGGGGACTTGGTGCTTCTATTAAACTCTAGGCTACACTTGTTTCTGGGTAAACTCATGTCCAAGTGTACTGGACCATTTCTTATTACTAAAGTGTTCTCACATGGAGCGGTTGTGTTGGAGAATAAGGAGGGTGCAAAGTTCACAGTCAACGGGCAAAGGATTAAGATCTACTTGGGGCATGTGGAGAGTGTCCATGATGTTTTTGAGTCATATCACCTTGATGAAGTCTGATTAATCAAGGAGCCTGCGTCGTGAAACGACGTTAAATCAAGCGCTTATTGGGAGGCAACCCAAGGTGTATTCTCTAGCCAATAATGGGTTTTATGTTCTTTGTAGGAATAGTCGTACTCATTTCGTTTCATTTGTTTTTAGTTTTATTTCATTCTTATTCATCCACTAGTGTTGGATATAGATTAGTGTAGAGTCTGTGTCTTAAAAGTGTCTAGAAAAACACAAAAAGAATATCTTAATGGGTGCTACATGTGCAGGGACCAAAATCAAAAATCTGCAGAAAATAGACTGGTGCATAGGTCTACGTACCCCATTGATGGGCCGTTGACGGATCCCAAGTATGTTTGGAAATTTTCTTAGTCTTGTTGACCTCGACGGTCCTAGACGACAGACCGTCGACTGACTTACAGCCCGTCGACGGGGGGTCGTTGTCCAAATTGCCAGTGACTCAACCCTTTTGGCCGATAATATAAAAAGACATAACGGTTCATTAGCCTCCAAAATCTTTTCAAATTCCTTCCAAAACCATTTTTTATTAAACTTCCTTCCTTTCTCATAAAATACCACATTCCAACCTTCCATAACCACCATATTTCTCTAAACACCCTGAATCACCCAAATTCCTCAAGACCCACTCTTCCCAAACTCTTCCCTCTCCGTTGTTCTCCGGTCGATAATAAAATTGGGCGCGTAGGCTGCTACAAGAGTCCCTCTCAAAACCACCCCACTACGAACACAAGGTATTTTGACTGCCTTTGTACTATGAATTCTCGTTCATATATTTTTTTAAAAGAAATTAGAAAGTGGGTCTTGACTAAGGGACTAAATTTGATTGATGTTGAATGTTAAAACTTGTGTAATATGTCCTTTGGAATGATAGAAAGTGGTTGTGTTGTTGTGGAATCTACTTAAACTAAGTGTATGGTAGTAATTGTAGACATTCTGACTTAGGGTTCTATAGCATCAATGAATTAAAGCATAAATCATGTGAACTCGAAACTCTAGGAATAAAGAAAGTCTTTTGATTTTTACAATGTGTTATGTAAACTGTGGGTCAAAAAGTGTCAAAATATGGAATTTGAAAAATGAACTGAAATCTTTGTTAGGCCAACAGCACGAGACTCCGTCAACGGACCGTCGTTGAATTGACGAGCTGTCGATAGGGTCCGTGAATTGGACCCTCCCTAAATATGTTTAAGTCTGAGACAACGGAAGTGGACTAAGGTCCATTGATTTATCGACGGACCATTCTGTATGACCATCATTTCATTCTGATATCATGTTTTCAAGGAGTTTCAAAATAATTCTAAGTGGTAGACGAAAGAAGTGGACTATGGTTCATCGATTAATTGATAGGCCGTTCTACAAGTACGTTATTTCCAACTTAGAGGCCTGCAATTATTGAATAACTAAACTAATTCTAAGTGTTGGACGACGGACCCTATCGAGGGGTGATGAACCGGTTTGTGACTGTCGAGTGTTAGGTTCTTACGGGGAGTTGGCACATAGTCCCCCACGTGGATGGATTGTTTATCTGACAAAAGCCAGAGTGGATGTCTAGGAGTTTGGGTTCGTATAGTGAAGAGGTTGTCCGAGAGTTCTACGCCTCCTATGTGGCCACTCTCAGAGGTTCTTTTGATAGGGGGCAAGACCTGCCAAATAGGACCCGCACATCGAGGTACTAGTTTAAGGTTATCGGGTTGATCTTTCTGCATCCACCATTCACCATTTTCTATGCGTCCCCACCACTGACACATTATGGGCTCCCGTGACTCCAGAGTTCGACTACACGTGGGACATGATCAAAAGTGGTCAGTTTCAGCGGACCACGGAGCAGAGAGAAACGTATAAGAGATGGCATGCTCAAATATTTGCCGATTGATGGTGAGGGGGTATATTGGGTGTTAGACCCCAAAGGGCTGATCAAGAAGGGCAACCTCACCTTCACTGCCAAGTTCTTCTGGTTCTTAGTCCGCCATTTCCTATTGTTGACGAGTGCCGATAATATCTTACATGGGATAGGGTGGTATTGTTAGCGGCCCTGGTAGAAGGTTTTGAGATCCATTTTGTGAAACTATTTATCACGGTGATACATAAGAGGGATTTCAAGACCTCTTCTACATACCCCTTAGCATGTCTTCTTTTCCATTTATGTAGAGAGGCCGGAGTGCCCATTTGGCACTGTGATACACTATGCACTCCAGCTGGGTCGGTTGATATATGTATGATCAGGGATGAGGCCAATGTAGCGGCAGCAAGGAGAGGGCCCAGAGTTGAGTTGCAGCCATTGAGTGAGAAATTGGCGCACACAATGGATTTAGCCCAAAGGGTTGACCCTTCCACTTAAGAGCCCGTTGATACCACCCCGACTGTTTTGGCCCATGACGCAAGTAGAGCACCTAGTTCCTACCGGTCCACTCCCGCATCTGGAACACTGGTCCCTTTTGCGCAGGTCCTGAAGTTATAGACCAAAATGACAACCTTGTTGCACTACATACAACCTTGGATACAAAAGTCCATCGTCGTGGAAAAGGACTGGATTGAGAAGAAGGTGGCCCAACAGACTAAGCAAAAGATTCAGCCCGTTCACCAGCGCCTTGACAACTTTGAGTTGCGGGTCCTTGTACGCACATCCCCTACTATTGACTTTACTACTCTTTCGGAGACTGTGTCTAGTTTGCGGGCAGATGTAGACAGTATTCTGGAGATGTGGGGGACTAAGCCTGAGACTTCACCCTCCGAGCTAGCAGAGGATACTGTGCATACTGCACTGTTCTCTGCACTTCCTGACCCGCAACCTGATCCATGTGGTCATGCAAAAAGGAACCATTCTAGCCGCACTACTGAGGGAGAGGATGCCCTTGCGAGGAAGAAAGAGAGGGCAGAACTCTAGGCTGTGAGGGGATACTCTTTCATTGATTAGGAAACCCGCCAGATGAGTGTACGAGAGGTATCTGCATAGTCATATTATTCCAGACCATAGACTTGTAAGAGGAGCACAATTGATGGTGCAGAGATTGTTGTGGGCACCATAGATCGTCGTCACTATGCGCCACAAGTTTGCTTCACCTACCACCCTTTTTTTAATTATTATTATGCATTGGGCACAATTGCATGCTCTTTTCATTGGGGCTGAGGTAAATTGAAAGTGAGTGTTAGGGTGAAGTGTGAGTAGCCCAACTCGCAATCCCCTTATCGGATCTTTCTTACTTGTGTTCTTTTGCCCCAAGGGACTAGTTACTTTTCTGTTGCACCGGCATGTCATAACTTGAATAAAGTATAAAAACACGAAATATGGAGCATGATGCCTAGTATGAATGATATCCCGTCCTAAGGAAGTGCTTGTATGAATAGGTGAAAATGAGTTGAATGTTTTGACTCTAATCAGGACATAGATAGGCACCAACTGCATTACCCTCAAACAAACACCTAAACTGGGAAATCTGACAATCTGATAGGGTAATTAAGTGTGAAAAGAGTGTGAGAAATTTTGATTATTCAACTATTGGTACCTAGCTAGAACTTGCCTGTTTGGTCCTACAAAATGAATTTGTGTTAGACGACTAGGAAAGGATTATAGGTCATTGTTCGAATGAGCAAACATCTAGCCTAAAATGAAGTTAACCAAATGAAAATTTATCCCTTTTTTATCCAAATTTGTTGAGTCTATAATAGACCTTTCTTTTCTTCACCAACTCACCTTCCCTGGGTTTAATGTGTTGGCCCTGGTCTCTCCTTTGACATGTTCAACTCGACTTAGGCCAAAAGGCTAAGTTCAGGTGGCTAATATAGAAACTAACCTCGTCTTGGCCCTAACCCCACCTCGGGTAATGTGCACCTTAACTCATGGAAAAATCATAAGTTGAGGGTGGCTATTATGAGTGATGAGCCGAAATTGGGTAGGAAATGATTTTAAATGTTGAATAGAAAAGAAAAAATGAGCAAAAGATGTGACTCAATAAAATGATAAATTGAATAAATCAAAAAGAAGAAAAAAAAGAAAAAAGAAAAAAGGTTAACAAGGTGAAGTATGAGTCATATCCACAAAGAAAGAAGGAAAAGCAAAGCAAAGCTGAAAAGAGAAGAAAAGTAGGGCATAAACGACAATGAAAGAGGCTGGAAGCTTATTCGTAATGTCAAGGAGGGCAAAAGTCACTAAATTGTACCCATATGTACCATACCTGACCCTGAACCTATTTTACAAGCCTAGAAAGTCCTATCGTGATCCTAGAGTCTAGTGGTGAACTTATGAAGTGAAAATAAGGGCAATCCTATGGAGAATAGTACTAGCTATGTATGAACTTTTTTCTGAGCATGAGTGTTGAATAAAGATCCTTGTACCCAACGTTAAATTCATTGTTTGAAAAAAAGGATTTCTTGTTGCAATGTCGTAAAGTTTGTACCTTGGTGAGAGGCAATATAGTATAGGTGTCTGTGCATGGTGAGTCTGTGTCTTGGAATGATCCACATGAGTTAGCTTGTCGAAACTGAGAGCGTAAGCATGCACTCAAGAAAAGAAAGAAATGGGATTGATAGCCATGTGATTATGAAATATTAAAAGAGTATACTTTTGTACAAAATGTTGTTTTGAGTCATCGTGCGTCGCTTGAGGACAAAGAACGAATTTAAGTTGACGGTGTTGATGTACCGTGGTTTAATGGTGCATTCAATGCTTTCTGCTTAAGAGTTGTGTGTGTCTAGAGCCTTTTAGTAGTAGTCTTTAACATGTTTTTATGTTTGTTTTTACAAGAAAGATGTCCAGAACTAAAAAGCAGAAGGCAGCAGGAAAATAGTGAAGAGGCGACCTACTTAGGCGATCGACGGACCGTCGTTCAATCGACAGTCCCTAGGTGGTGACCGTCGATGGCAGTTTAGACGAATGGAGATAATTCGGAGAAATCTGACCAAGTGTGGGACTACGTAGAAGATCTACGGTCCGTCAATTGATCGACGGACCGTTCTTCTGAATCGTCAATGTGATTAGAGATAGTCACAGTACCAGATGCTTGAAAAATTCTAAGGGTGGAGCAACGGAGGGCATCGACGGACTGTAGGTGCATCGACGGACCGTGCTGTTGGTCCGTCGATTGATTCAGGGATTATGCTATCTGAAAGACTAAAAAAGATTCTAAGTCTGGACTGACGGAACAAGTCGACGGACCGTTTTCCATCAACAGTTATACATTGTTGGTATTGTTCTTGTTTTGTGTTGGAGATTGATTTTTGCAAACTTTGGCAATAATTGAATTTACGGATTTGGTTTCAAGTATTATCTTGCAATTTCAAGTTAATTTTCTGGGTTCTTCTTCAAATTGTTAAAGTAAGTTCGTGATTTATTTCTTAACAATGACGAATTGTGGGTAACTAAATCCACAACTAGGGTTGTGGGAACCATGGGTGATTAACAAAGTAAGCCTAGATAAATAAATCTCAATAAGGTTATTGCATGTATTGATAATTCTTTCCTTCAGAAGTCTTTTTAACGGTGGACAACGTTAGAACTCGTCTTGTTACTTCTAGCCAGATAAAGGAGGTAGTCAATGAGAAAAGAATTTTCAACATAGATTTAGTGGGATACTATCTAATAGGTTAGTGTCGATTGATGCGAAGTAATAACTAAGCCATACATCGATCATGATGTCTAATATGAGGTAATGGTAAGGGTTAGTAAATTATACACACGTAGTCAAAATAAGGTGCGGGGTGAAATTATGTAGATGCCGGAAAAAGGATTTAGAGATACCTAACTTATCACTTTGCATGCAAAACACTAGGCAAGAATTGTTATAGCTAGGAATACAGAGCTATGAACCTATGGGGAACACTTACACCCTAGTTTATCTCACAATTTGATAAAAACTGAAATTTTAATTTTGCATACTTATTTACTAAAAAATATAAAGAAACTTGTTTTAACAACCCCCCCCCCCTTTAATTAATTGTTTTTTGAAAACGTTTGACTAAATAGAGATAATCGCACATTGAAGTTAAGTCTAAACCATTTTCCTCGGGGATCGACCCCAACCTACTAGTTGGGTTCATTACTTGATACATCACATATACTTATTTAGGGAAGTGTAATTTGAGCGTGTCAGTCACATGACGAGAATAAAAAATTGACTGACATAGAGCATGAATACGAGATCATCAAACCCAGTGTCATATAACCCCACACAGTAAGAAGGTTGTCTTCTTTCGTAAGGTAGACTAGGTGATATCCTAACTTTGGTAGAATTCCCCTTGCTAGTATATACCCCTGTGTGGGCACATAATAATGTGATAGGAAGATTTTCATTGGAACCCTATCCTAACATTGGGTGAGTTTCTATCATACCATATTCGCTCGGTGATTAGACTAAGTTCCTATAGAGTCATTTATTCACATTCATTATACTTGAGAGGGTTACCAACTTTGGTTCTACAAACATTAAATACATTACACAAGAAAGGGTCACCAATACTTGGTCTATCTATTCAAGGTACATTAAGGATAGGTCATGATCTACCAAGAAGGGTGAAATCTAAATTCGGTCTACCTATACAAGGTTTATCATTCCGCACATAAATGGGTTACTAACACTAGGTATATCGGCCTCAGATCGATCATTCGTTAGTTTCTAGACTCATCATGAAGGTATCCATAAATCTTTGCAGTTAACAGTTCAAGACATAGTCTAGAATACTTTACCATTCATTGATTAATGGGTTAGCATGACTAGGTCTACCGATTCATGATCATTAAATTCATTCATTAAAGAATAGGATGCCTAAGCCTACCAAATCAAGATGATTCAATACACAATACATTAATTTACACAAGAATAGGATACAAGAGTCAACCAATTCAATGTGTACAGCACATTGAGGAACAATCCTTCACATTTTTATCATTATAATTAATGAGTGTTCAAGTTAGAATAAGCCTTCAATCACAACACATTCACATTGTAAATAATCAATGTACTTTCATTCAATTCCCATGTATTATCTTAAGATCATAATCATATGTCAATTGATCACATATAGGGGTATAAGGAATGTGTCCTATCAAATCAATACCACAAGATACATAATAAATAAACACCTTATAGTAAATCAACATCAAATTCTCAGTTCTAATTCATCCATTATTTGGTCACTAACATACCTTCAAGGCCATAAATCTCAAGTCAGCAATACACAAATAATTCACCATAATTAAGGCATGGGTAATCATATACTTGATCAATCTAAAGCTTTTTAGACAAGTTCTAATCACATGCATTAATTATCATCAGACCCACTTCATAAGGAACAATTTAGGAGTTTAAAGAATTCATGGGTCTATAGAATGTTTTAATCATAAATCCTCAATTAAATACTACTACATTCATTATGTGAAATTGATAACCATTTAAAATCGTTTGGTGAAAGAACTCACGAGATTAAGGAAAACCTTAGGTTTTTCATGAACTTGAAAACTTTGAAAACTTCTTTGAAATCGACTATAAGGATGAAATCTGTCCCTAGTTGAAGGATCACCATACCTTTATTAAGATTCCGCAATAAATTTGAAGAAGAACACCTTGAATCAACAAACCCTAGCTTCTACTTCTCATTTCTTATTCCTTGAGGTTTTAGAGAGAGAGTTCTTGAGAGAGAAGAAAGATCTTTTGGGTTTTGACTCAGATAGTTAGAATAATAGGGTAAAATAGGTGATAAAAGACTAAATATATATATATATATATATATATATATATATATATATATATATATATATATATATACAATTATATATATATATACAATTATATATATATATATATATAATATACACACGATATATAAACATTTAAAACGACCGCACAACATTGCAACTAAATTATGAAACTACAAAAAAGACGTTCACTTCACAGCACAATCTAGGCACCATGTCCACTTGGACGGTCCGTGAAGGGAGACCATGACCCATTGAGGTTCCCGTGGTCCCTAGACACTTAGAACCTATAGCTTGCCAAGCTCCCACCTCACTAATTCATCTCCAAGACCATATCTACGAACCTTGGTCATGACCACTAACCGTGGAGTGAACGGTGGAGTTGAGGCAAAACCTTGGCCTCATGGTCTTGGGTCACAAAATGGATAAGTGATTTTCACGGCCATATCTATGGAATATGGTTAAGACCAGTGATCGTGAAGTGGTCCTGATTCATGGGAGAGTGGTTTCCCAAGGCTGGTATCCTTGTACTTTTTCTTAGGCCTTACACACCTTGGCTTGGCACATGCCCTTGCACCCATAACAAACATTAAAATGTTCTTCAATACGGAATCTACTACGTACCACTATGTTGACTCACTATACTGGTAAGCTTAGGACAACATTACACAAGATGAAACTCCATTACAAGCTTAACAAAAGGTCATTAGGCTCTAGTTTCAATTATTCATTTTATGTGTCGTCACATTATCCCCCACTTAGGAACATTCGTCCTCGAATGACACTTCCAAACATTTCAAGGGATAAATGATCATGACTAGCAACCTAATAATCATGAAACATAAATACAATGGATCAATCATAGGAGGAAACATCAATTCCACATCTCTAAGCTCAAATATCACCAACTGTTTGCTAAGTTTTGTTAATGCTTGTTTTTGTTGAAATCAATTGCATTCCCAGGTCACTTGGTATCAAACAAGGGTATCGAGTTTGATCCAATTAAAATTGAATCCATCAATAATTGGCCTAGAGCACTATTGCCGACTAATTTTCAATGATTGTTTTGGTTTGGATGGCTATTATAGGAGGTTTTTTTAAGGAAGCATATTCAACTATTTCACACACCCCAAAAATTCTATGACCTAGACGAGAGCTTCAAAATAAAACTAATGATTATCTTAGAACTATATAAGTGTAATGAACTAGTATAAGAAATGTTGGAACCAAAACACTAAGAACCGACCATGACGTCCGGAAACTAATGAAATTAAACTAGTGAACGTCCTCAGCTCTTGGGAAGGTTAGGGAGTGTTGTATGAAGTATAAAAAATTTTAAAAGTCTTTAAATAGGTAATATAATGCATATAAGGTTAAAACGTACAGGTCCGACCCCCCTATGGATTTCCCGAGGGGTCCATGAAGGGACCCCACTTTTGACCAAGCAAGCTGCCAAGAGGCAACAACTTTTGTGCATGGAGGGAGCCAGTCCCCGTCGCGGTCTTGGCACACCCAAAGACAAAAGTTTGGTCTGTAACGCGGACACATCACAAACTCTTCTGATTAAAAAATTACTTTTGGAAATATTGCAGGAACAGCTCCGCGACATGGACTTGTTTTCCGATAATCTAAAATTTGAATTCTAGTTTGACTTCATTAAATGGTAAATTTAAGTGAGGGGTCTTTTGTATTTTTTATGGGAATGTTATAGACTTATTTTCCTTCAGTATTACCTCACAATCACTCATTCAAATCAAAACCCCAAACAAATTCCAAAAGCTCTCCCTTCTCTATACATTCTCTCTCTACTCATCCTCCATTGAAGAAGCTTTGAAGCTTGGATAAGAAGACCAAATCCCTCAAGTTTCTACTCATTTTCATGGTGATTCATATTTAAGGTATGGTTTCTTTCACTGTTGGGAATCTTTTTCCCAAGAGGTCCCTCCAAAAGATGATTTCTAATCCCCCAAATCTAGGGTTTTTCCTCTCAGATGGGTCTTCATTGAAAAACAAAATTATGAATCAATTGTCATGAATTATTATGAATTAATGTTGTTAAACAATATATTGATGATTAATTGATAATTTCCTATGAGATTTCCCTAGACCCATGTCCTTCCCCCAATTTCATTAAAATGTTGAATTGATATGGTGAATTGTGAAGATCATGAACATGTAGATTGACTACATTGATGTTAATTATGTAATTGCTTATTGGATTTACCTTGCTTATGTAATTGGTTATGTAATTCTTGGTAATAGATGTATGAAGTTTCTTGGAAGGGGCAAAGAAGGTATGTTGATTGGTTCTTCTTGGATTCAATAGTGAATTATGAGTTACTTAGATAGTAATCCTTTTATGTCTAATGTGTGGTTGTGATGTGATTCTAGGTATTCCTCATCCTTAACCCTAATATTATATGATTAAGAGTTGTTTCACATGATTATAATAAATTTAAGTGAAAGGTTTACTCACTTTTTAGTTGGTGTCTAAAGTGAAAGGGTTTTTCTCACTTATGATAACCTATGAGATAATACAATAAGATGTTTACATAGGGGTCTAGAGGAGGTTAAGGTGAACTTGTATGATGAAATAATATGATTTCAAAAGGGAATAATTGCTTAACATCGAAAGGGCATTAATGAGATGGAGGTCTCACGTTAGTAAGTCCGGCCTCCCATTTGGGTTTCTTCACATTAGTAAGTCGCATTCCCATGATATGTGTTTCCTCATGAGATGGAAACCTTCACGTTCAGTAAGTCAAGGTCTCTAGCAATAATCTCCTTGACCCTTAACTATGTGCCCACATACGACTAAAACATAGTGGATCCACCTAGATAACTATGTACGAATGGTGGCACCTTTGGAAAGTGATAACCCTCTCTTTTAGGTGTAGGAGTAGAACACCGGATTCTATGTAGCTTACAGGTTCTCATGTTGTTGATTGCACTTATTTTCCTAATGTAAAAGTAAATGAACAAGTTAAGTATGTGAACTGTTATTAGAGTTTTGTTAAAGGCTACTACATAGTGTGAGATAGGGTATGTGACTTCTCTTACACATTGTACATGTGGGATCCTAAGGGATCGTTATAGTAGTGATCTCTTATGGTTATGTTTATGATTATGATTATGATTATGTTGATAAGCAATGAGTAGTATATATGTATGAATCATGTTATGAAAATATGAGAATGTGTTTTAAGTATGAAGTGGGTTGCTTAATGTGATAATTAGATTTTTATAGGGTATGGGGATTTATCCTTGGCATTGCACAAGTGTTGCTTAGGTTGTTTACTTGGTTTGGTTGATATTGTGTTGAATTGACTTACTATGCTTATGTATATGTGCATGATGAGTTAAAGTGATAGAAATCATGATTTTGACTAAAATGTCCTTTTCTCATGCATTGATAATTTTTATGCATAGAAGTCATACTTACTACATATGGTTTGTACTAACCCATAATTTCTCCCTTTTTCACAAACATTTTAGGTTTGGGCCATTGAGGAGATTCGTGGCTATTAGAGAAGAGGACTTGGATCTTTCCTAAGTCAATTGGTGACTCCTCATGAGTTCCAAGGATAGATCCACTCATCAGGCCTTATTAGTTTTGTCTATGTTTTAAGACAATTATTCCATTCTCATGTTGAGACTTCATTGTAGGGTCTTATTCATAATTGTGAAGCATGCAACACTTATGAATGAGAGACTATGTGATGCTTAGAAAATATCGCTCTCTTGTTATTCCTTAGTCGTGCCTAAAAGTCGTAGCTCTATTTAGTCATTTTCCTCTAACCTCTTTCTCGTGCTTATAGGAAATGAATACAATAAGGAACAATGCTCGAAGGCCCGAAGAGGAGAATTTGAATGAGGTTGTTCCCCCTCAAGGTCCTCAAAACCCTCAAGTTCTTACTGAAGAAAGGAATATGTCTAATGTTGAGATAAGGTCGGCCATTCATATATTGACTTAAGTGTTGGTTACCCATGTTACTATGGATGCAAGCGGGCAAATGAAGCCCAATACTTACACCACCGTTTCAATAATAACGAATTTCAGAAAGATGAATATCCCTACTTTCTAATGTTCTAATGTAGAGGAGGACCCACTAGGGTTCATTGATGAAGTATTCAAAGTTCTTTATGATATGGGTGTTTCTTCTCAAGAAAAGGCGATCTAGCTGCCTACCAAGTTAAAGATGTGGCTCAAGTTTTATATGAGCAATGGATGGATGAGAGGCCGGTTATAGAGGGCCGGATTACTTGGGGAGCTTTTAAGATGACTTTCCTTGATAGTTTCTTTCCCTTAAAATTAAGGGAAAGAAAAATGCAAGTGTTCATCAACCTCTGTCAAGGGGGCTTAAGAGTGAATGAGTATAGTCTCAAGTTCACTCAACAATCAAAGCATCTTCCTACTATGGTTGTGGATGCAGATGAACAAATTGTCATGGGGATATCTGATCTACTGTTTAATGAATGTAGGTCGGCTATGTTGATTCTTACATGGACATCTCTCGTCTCATGGTCCATGCCGAACAAGTTGAGGTGCAAAAGCTTAAGCAATATGGTAGATAATTGAAGAAGGTGAGTACCGAAGAGGGGAATTCTTCTAAGAGTATGTTTGAGTTTCAAGACAAACCAATGTTCAAGACAAATCAAGGTTCAAGAAGAGGTTTTCCAATCAATAACCTCCTATTGCTTCAAGGGTCAACAAGAGTTAGGTGTCCACTCACAATCCCCAAGGGGGAAAAGGTGGTAGATCTTATTTTAATAAGACTCTTTGTGCAAAATGTGATAAGAGACATGAGGGTGAGTGCCTAGTTGGCACGGGAAATTTCTATGGTGTGGAAAGAGTGGTCACATGAAGAGAGATTGACATATTGTGAAAGATCAAGGAAGGTAAAATCCTCAAGCACAAGAAAGTACCCAAATCTAGATGCTCCTAAAAAGAATTGCTTTTATGCTGTCCAATCCCGATGTGATGAAGAGAGCTCACTATATATGATTACGGATATATTACAATTATTTTCCATTAATTTATATGCTTTGCTTGATCCCCGAGCTACATTGTCATTTGTGACCCCTTTTGCAGCCATGAAATTTGAAATTCTACCCGACATATTAGATAAACCTTTTTTGATTTCTACCCCGGTGGGTGATTCTGTGGTTGTTAAGAGAGTCTATAAAGGTTTTCCTATTTTCTTTACCAATCGAGTTACATTAGTTGACTTTATAGAACTTGACATGATATATTTTGATGTTATATTGGGTATGGATTGGTTGCATGCTTGCTTTGCCTCTATTGATTGTATGACAAGGGTAGTGACTTTTTAATTCCCAAATGAACCCATTTTTGAATGGAAGGGAGGAAACTCAAATCCTAGGGGTAATATAATTTCATGTCTAAAAGCTAGCAAGTTAATTGGAAAGGGTTGTATCTATCACATAGTTAGAGTTAGGGATCTTGAATCCGAAGTCCCTCCCTTAGAGTCGGTACCCGAATCCCTCCCGAGCGGGAAATTGACTTTGGTATAGATCTAATAGAGGAAATTGACTTCGATCCCTCCTTATAGAATGGCCCCGGCCTAGTTGAATGAACTAACTCTCAACTCAAGGAATTGCTAGATAAGGGTTTTATTCAACCAGCATATCTCCATGGGGTGCCCCGGTGTTGTTTGTGAAGAAGAAGGATGGATCTATGAGAATGTGTATCGACTATCATCAAATATACAAAGTCACCATAAAGAATAAGTACCCGCTCCCTAGGATTAATTACTTATTCGATCAACTCCAAGGAGCATGCAACTTCAATGATTTACTTGAGATCGGGTTATCACCAACTTAGGGTAAGGGAGGTTGTGTCACGACCCGAAAGCATCCCCTAGAAGCTAGGGACAACTCTCGGATCGTGGCAAGGCGTACTTGACCCTTTGGGGTCTCATACAAGCCCTTCAACAATCGTTCATACATAAGACATGAAAAGTAGTGAGGAATTTAAAACTTCTCACGAATAATTAAATAAAAAAAGTCTTTCATAAATACTAGAGAATCTTATCGTCACAAACCAACATAAAGACACGACATAATATCTTAGGGACACTGCCATTTATATTAAAGTAAAATACATATTAAGTCTTAATAGTAAAACTAGGAAACATAGACTATTTCCTCGAATATATGAGGACATACCAAATCTTGAGAGAGTAGAATTTCCAAGCTTCAACTTCAACCTTCAAAATCTTCCAACAACCTTTAGTTATGAGGTATAGAAAATTATGGGGTTAGTACAAACAATGTACTAAGTATAGTATATGCAAAAATATGTAAAAAGGGACATTTTAGTAAAATAACCTTTCATGCCAAATAAGTAAAACATTCATGAACTTAGGAACAAAACAACATAAGAAGAATCATTTAACACTTGAATAAGGATTTCCATAATTTTAACCAAAAAGAATATAGTTACAGTGAAGTATCCTATTTTGGAGTAAACCCAATTTTCAACTTAACAGTGAACTACTCAAGCATACAGATTTCACATAAGTACTCATCTCCAATAAGACTCTTAGGTCACACTAAGTGAAATGTGAGAGTAGCATCCCATACTACCACTTCCCACTTAGCGCTCCTAGTGGATTCCCATGGATTTAGCACTTTAAAACAATTTAATCACATTACAGTGAACCATATAAAACATTACAGTAAGTTTAAAAGCTTTATAGTGAACTAAAAAGACTCCAACAATGGTGAACTTCCAAATTATTGCCAATGAGTAAGTGAACTCATTTCCGTATGAATTTCCCTACCTAAGAATAATCCTAAGACTCTCCAAGGTAAGACATGAAGTAAACGTCTAAACACTTCCTTCAATACACACCAAAGTTATCCTCAAAACTACCCCTTTCGGCTTGCTCACATCGGGAGAACAAGTAACCACTCAAATCACAACACATTAGAAGAACACCCAACCAAACACCAAAGTCTCCCCTTTCGAAATGCCTACTTAGTGCAATGAGTAGATAGCGTCCCATACCACCACCTACCCTAAGTAGTACACTCTTTTAGAAGGTTTGGCACCAAGTCTTCCCTTTCGGAAGGTCCTACTTAGTGCAATGGATAGGTAGCGTCCCGTACCACCACCTATCCTAAGTAGCACATTTTTTAGAAGACTTAGTTCATTCAATTCACATAAGTAGCACATGCTTTTAGAAGACTTATGACTTTCATTACTATTGTGGGGGGTTAGATTAACCGACCAAGACCATGAGAGCTAGACATGGAATCCCGATATTAACAACTATCGGATGAGGGATCGTCACTTGCCTAGAGTAAGGTTATGCTTCTTAGATTTTACATGGATTTCCCAATAGCTACACCTATGTGGGCACATAGTTAAGGGATAAGGAGATTGCTACCAAGTAACTCATTCTGTACTAACGAGGAGTACTCCTCTCAAGAGGTACATTGGGTACAACATCTCAACTCACAAAGTGTAACCACCCCTTCTTCATATCATCTCGGTGCTAGGCATAATTACCCACGGATTCTCAACATTATAACTATAGGTGAAGGTTAACAAGTGAATACCACATCTCAACTAACGAAAGGTATTCATCCTCCGATCTATATTGGAAAGCTCATTAGGAATAGTGAGGTTGCTACTAGACATTGCATCTCAACTCACGAAGAGTGTCCACCCCAAGACTCCCCTGTTTACTCAACTTAGCTTCATACATTCACTTAAGTATGTGTGTGTACATGTAAGCGTACCTTGCATATAAGCAACATTTCATGCACATTACCTCTATACATGTTTTGGACCTTCATTAATCAATTCACACACCTTACATGCTTCACATAAATCATATACTTCATTTAGACATAATCTAGGTCAAACATACAATTCAAGCTTCACAAAACACAATAGAAGACCCATTTCCAATATCTCTTCATTTAACTTATAAAACATTCAAGATCACATTGTCAATACATACTAAGCATAAGAAATTCATCAAGTAAACACCGTCACCAAGAAGATGGACCATACCACTCAAGAATCAATTTATAATAAGACAATACAGTATAAGCAACTTATCATTTAACCAAGCCATATAAACATTTTATCAACTTTTCATCCTAATAAGGCCCTTAGGGAAGTAGCTAAACCAACATAACAATAAAAGAAATCCAAAGTTCATTCTCTATATAAACATGCTCATTTGACCCATTTCTTGAAGCCAACATTTGAAGAAAAGTTTTAACATGATTTCATCGATGTTTTAACCTTAAAATCATCAACTAACATTAGAAACATCATTAATTAGTCATTAGAAACGTTTTCATGCAAGCCCCATATTTAGAGTTGAAGATAGTAGAATCTAGGGTTGAAAACCCTTGTTGAAAATTCATTAGAAGTGACTCTTTGAATGGAAGATAGTTCAAGGATGGATACCATACCTAAAATGCAACAAAACCCACTAAGTTTGGTGAATAACCACATCAAAACAAGCCCTTCTAGCCCTTCTTGTCTATGTCTAGGACTTAAAACAAATCTAATACAACTTAAAAACCCTAAAAATATCATCCTAGGGTCATAAAAGACTTGTGTTGAATTTCCCAAAACACCCCAAGACTTAACAGGCAAAGTGCAGCATTTTGGGCAGTCACCATCAATGGACCAACCGACAGTTCGTTTGTCAAGGGACGGATCATAGGTGACGTCTCATCGGTTGGGACTGCATCTTACCAAACCTGCAGGTCTTTATGCCCCATCGACGGATGGAACCGATAGATCGTTTGTCAACCGACGGTCCGTTGGTTGAGTCTCGTTGGTTGAGACTTAGTCCTATTTGGGGCCTGTCCATCCTGCCATGCAGTTCCAATCGGCACCCATGGCGACGTACCATTGGTGGACCAACGGACCGTCCTTTGGGTCGTCTTTTGGTCACTACTTTGGCAGTTTTGTCCAAGTTGTGGGCCCTTCTGTGGGGCCCCCTTGCGGGTCATAGGTTAGGTTATGCCCAAACATTAAACCCATAAACATGGTCGTCTAAGTCATAGGAACATCTCATGCAAGTTTCAAGCAAAACAGACACGTAAAATTCACTCAAACACTTCAAGACACACAAGTACTTTCTAGGGCACACCTTCCGAACGTCAATGACGTTCGTGGTTGTTTGACCTCCAAACTTAACCAAACTTCACACAATGCCTATGAACACTAAAGTGAATAATTTTAACTTAAAATTAACTCGGGAAACAACCACGAAGCTCTAGTTCACCTTAGTTTGTTTTAGGACGTTACAGGTTGATATTCTGAAAACCCCATTCCGAACAAGATATGGTCACTTTAAATTCCTACTT
The DNA here is from genome assembly GCA_016801875.1 of Solanum sitiens. Lineage (NCBI taxonomy): Eukaryota > Viridiplantae > Streptophyta > Magnoliopsida > Solanales > Solanaceae > Solanum > Solanum sitiens. The sequence continues at coordinate 283,441 of JABWTJ010000609.1, forward strand.
ATCTCATTCGGTCGAACTAACGCCCCGATGACTTTCATGGACCTTAAGAATTGAGTTTTTAGAAATTATCTTGATTTGTTTGTGATTGTCCTTAATGATGGTATTTTAATATACTGGAGTAGTGAGGACGTTTATATGAGTCATTTGAGGATAGTTTTGCAAGTTCTCAACGATATCCAACTTTTCGCTAAATTTAGTAAATGTGAATTTTGGTTGAGGTAGGTTGCGTTTCTTGGCAAGATGTTTCTAGTGAAGGGGTAGAGATTGATCCAAGGAAGACGTAAGTGGTCAAGAATTGGCCATGAACATTTAATCCTACCAACATCCGATGTTTTCTAGGGTTGGCCGATTAATATAGGAGGTTCGTTGAGGGATTTTCGTCCATCGCATCTCCACTAACCACATTAACCCAAAAGAAATCAAAGTTCGAATGGTCAGAACCATGTGAAGAGGCTTTCCAATTATTGAAAGTAATAGCGTATGCCTCTAGGTAACTTAAGCCTCATGAGAAGAATTATCCAACTCATGTCTTTGAACTACCGGCCAGGGTATTTGCACTGATAATTTGGAGACATTATCTTTCTGGGTACATGTTGATGTATTCACCGATCATAAGAGTTTACAATATGTTTTTACACAAAAAGATTTGAACCTACGTCAAAGAAGATGGTTAGAACTTTTAAAGGACTATGACATGAGTGTCCTTTACCATCTCGAAAAAGCTAATGTGGTTGTTGATGCCTTGAGTAGAGTGTTCATGGGTAGTGTGACTCATGTGGTTGATGATAAGAAAGAATTAGTAAAAGAGGTTCATAGTTTGGCTCGTTTGGGTGTCCGACTAGAAGACTCTCCAAAGGGTGGTTTCATGGTTCGCCACAACTCCGAGTCATCTTTAGTGGTTAAAGTGAAATCCAAGCAACACCTTGATCCTCTATTGATGGAGTTGGAGGAAATGGTCCTTAATAAATATAATGTGTCCTTCTCAAAAGGAAAAGATAGGGTGATTAGGCACCAAGGAAGATTGTGTGTACCGGATGTTGATGGTTTGAGGGAATTGATCATGGAAGTGGCTCATGAATCCCGATATTCCATTCAATCGGGTGTCACTATAACACTTCAAAAATCTAAGACGTGTCTTAAAGCCTAACATAGGTGTCATGAGGTCTAGACACTGTTTTTAAAGCATCTCTAATCTCTCTATTAGACAACTCCGGATACTCCACCATAACCTCATTATCTCCTTCCACATTAGGGACTTGATCACATTGGGGAGGCACTTGATCACCTTGGACACCTTGCCCATCTTGAGAAACTTGCTCAACTTGCTCAACTTTGGGAGGAATCTCCTGATTAACCCTTTGCTCTTCCAACCTTCTAGCGGCCATCCTTCTAGTATTCATCTCCTAGAAACACAAGAAACACATTAAGAAGGATACTCATAACATTTATTCTACGGCACGACATAGGATTAGAAAAGAAGGGAAACTCTATCGTTCTATAGCCGCTCACCCATAGATGTGTCACGACTCACACCGATGGTCAAGACTATACTAGACGTGACTTGATGAGACTTTTTGATTCCTAAGACTACCTTCACAACCTATGGTCTAATACCAAGCTTGTCACATCCCAATACCATACCCTAAAAGATATGACACTCTTAGAGTGAAACCGGCGTACTCGACCTCTAGGAGGTCTTATACAAGCTCTTTCATATCATTCATCGCATATACATAGTGAAAAGTAGTGCGGAATTAAAACTTTTCACAAAACATATCATAGAGTTTCAAAGTCTTTAATATAAAAGTTATAGGAAATACTAAGTATCAATCTCATCAACCTTAGACACAAGAGTAATTTGGACACGACCCATACGAAATAGAAATATAGTACTACATAGTCTATTACAATACTTCGATAAGAACAATAAATGACATATATGCCCTTGAGTCAAATGAGGGCATACTTCAACTTCACTTGAACGATGCTACGATCCAAGTCTTGCTTCCAAATGATCCTTACCTACCAATCACTATAGAGATAGATAAAAGCATGGAATTAGTAGAACCACATTTACTAAGTATGACATAATGCATAAAAATCATGAAAACGGACATTTATTGGAAATAAAAATATTTTCATTTAAAAATCATAATATAATCATAAGAAAAACATTTATCAACTTATAAACACATAAGAAATCACTTTAAAAAATTATCATATTTTTAGAAGTTACTTTACAGTAACCTCAACTCACTGTCACAGTGAATTACATCACTGTACAGTGAAGTTGCTTATCGTCACTTTAAGAACTTTCTAGCATGTAATTATCTCACTAAAATCTATCCTAAGACTCACTTAAGTCATACAAAGAGATACCACCCATGCACCCTCTCTAAGCATGCCTAAATGATCTTTAAGACTACTTAGAATGAGACACATACACACTTACAATACATCACTACATAACATCCATAATATGACAATCTCCTTACCAAGGCTATCAAAAGACTTACTTAAGTACTCCTAGAAGAGAACGCCCATACACCCTCTTCAATGTTACCAAAATAATCCTTAAGACTTCCTAATATTAGATCATGCCCAACATAATAACCAACTTCGCTAACTAGACTCATTCTTATGACTTCCATAGATAAGACATGAAGAGATCATCCCTTATGCCCTCTTCACACTTTAACTATGGAATCCTTATGTCACTATAGATTAGGTACTTACTCATTCACATACTTTCTTACCATAAGCCATTAGTTCATTAGTTCATTTAACAAACATTCTTAACATAAAGGACATTCAAGTAATGGTCTTGGAGAAGACCTAGGGACTCTCACTAACACATTCAAAGCCTATTGTGCAATGTCTAGATAGCGTCCCATACCACCACCTAAACTTTACAGAACTTATCTAATGATAATGGGTATCCCACATGATGAGAATAGGCAATAGCCGACATAGACCATGTTAGCAAAGCATGGATCCGTATTTCTATCCTACTCCGATGAGGTTGTTCTACTTGTCAATGGTAGAACTTGGACACATCCCATATAGGCACATGGTTAAGGAATATGAAGGGCTTACTATGTATTCTAGCATCATCGTTTAACTAGAACTACTTCCCTTCTCATACTCAATCGGTCCTAGACGTTGTTCTCGTAGAGTAATTCATATTAAGGTTCATACAAAGGGTTCCATATCATGTTCATAACCCTACCAAAGAGGTCCTCTAGGGCTACCTTCCAATGGCGACAAGAATCTCATCATGACTTTCCTATGGATTGATATGATGCCGTTAAAGCCAATCAACCTTAACTACATCATTACATTACATGAATGATACCATTACGACTTTCGACTTCAAGTTCCATAACCTTACCTACTAGATTCAGGGTTTCACATAAGGACCCTCTTATCATCATTCAAGGTCTCACATCATTCATTCATTCAAGATTAAGATTCTTTATCCTGCTAAGTCAAGACATCACATTTTCATATTCATACATGCATCAAGTAAGGGACACAAGTCTACCTAAACAAGACACAAACATTGCATCACTTTATTCATATAGCATATCATTCTTTAAACACATAGGAATGACCCTTATAATCATTATGTCAACCTATACATTACTCTAACATCATCAATATAATCATTATAGACTCATATAGTCAAGTAGGAACAACCATGCATCGACTCTAAGATTACACACAAGAACACATAGTCATAGTCTAACATGACCACCTAACAATTTCAGTAGGATTACACATACTTTCACATTACTTCACATATATGTACATATGATCATACTTCACATGATCAACTACACAAATCATCATAATACTTCAAGTAGTGCCGACAAGGACATGATTATCAATATACTAAAAATAACGTCGACAAGGACACATCATTCACATAACACCGCCACAATAAGTGGTCCATACCAATCACAACATAAATAAAGAGATATAATACATTAAATAAAGATAAATAGGGCAGAGTACCACCAATCCATTCTCTCCACTTCAATCTATGTCTAAATCATCCAATTATATACCATAAGGCCCTTACCCATGACCATGAACACCAATTCAATGCATTAATCATAATACTATATTAAACTAGGTCAATTCAATATAGATTTATCAACTTAATACCAATTAGATATCAATTGAATATAATCTTTACATCATTAGATAGCCCATAGAAATTTACACTAGAATTCATCAGCATTAGACCAATATCAAGTAACCCATAAAGTAGTCAAAAACTAGGGTTCATCAATTACAAGGGTTCATAGGTTAATTGAGTTTAAATCATCTTAATAATAAAAATTAAGTCACTAAACAATGATTAAAAACCTTTAATGCAAGAACCCAAGGATAGATCATGAAACTGGAAAAGTTCATCTTTTAAAACTTTAGAAAACTTCTTTGAATTCGGGATCCTTGATGAATAGAGTTTCAAGGGTAAAAAACCATACCTAAATGATGATAATACTTCAATTTTATGAAGAATCACCACTCAAATCTCCAATCCAAGCTCTTCCTTGAGTTTTTGCTTCAATGGAGTTCTAAGGATTTCTAAGGGATTTTGGGCTTTTGATTTGGAAGAATGATTTATTCTAAGTGTTAAAGATATATATACATGTCTAAAATACATAATAAACACTCAAAGAACCGCCAAACCTCTTATTTGGACGTTGGGTGAATTTACCAATTCACCCTCCACTTAACAGTGGACTGTGCAGGAACACAGTACCACAGACGGAAGAGCCATCGACGACCGGTCCCTTGACCAACGGACAGTACTGTTATTCTGTGGTCTGGGACTGAGGCTTGTCTTTCGCCTCTTTTCTCCCATGTCTAACTCCCAATCGATGATACCCTAGCAACGGGGCGTCGATTGACCCACTGGGCGTCGATTTCCATTTGTTTGTGGGATGTCCTTGGCAGCCTTGGCCAACAACTTGGGGTCCTTCCTCAGGAACCCTTGGATGGTATTTGGGAATGTTTGCCCGGACGTTTCCAACCCAAACATGACTGTATAAGAGTTTAAAAACTCTCACATGAATTTCACCCAAAACAAACATGTAAAACTCGACGAAACATGCTTAGACACACAAGGTCATTTCGAGGCACATCTTTCGAACGTCATGAACGTTCTTGGACTTTTGACCTCCAAACTTCACGAAATTGAGACACTGCCTATTTATATCATAATAACTCATTTAAGGACCATATAAGGTCATGCATCACACATAAACACATAAAATCACATATGAGGCACTTAGGTGACTTAGTCGTAGAACGTCTTAATCGTCCCTTGACGTTTGACTTCCAATGCACCTAAACTCTTAGCTACTGCCTCTATACCACATAATAGACCATTTTAGGACCTAGAAAATCATGTAAACCATGTTAGGCTTAAGTTCACCTATGTCATTTTTTGGATCTTACAGGCACCCCCTAGAATCTCCAAAGGGTCCATGAGGTGGACACAAGCTGTCAAAACATCTTGAACTGAGCTTGGGTACCCAAGGTATGTTGGTGGGTCCAAAAATAGTTAGTGGGAGTCATGGTTCGAGACTTTGTCTCCCCAATGTTGGACACCAATAACCCCTCTCTGAACCAAATCACGGACAAAAAGGATTGTCCCTTGATCCATCGACGCCCTATGGTTTGGCGTCCGTGGATCATGCTAGGGAAAGTTGTCTAGGTTCGGCCTATGTGGGCGTACTTTAGAAAATTATGAATTAATTAAGTTAGTGTATGGAACGGTTATAATTAGATATTTTAAGTATATTAAAAGTAGTTTTAACTACAAAACAAGTCTTTTATCTCTCATAACTCAGTACTCAAAACTCGACCATCTTTCTTTCCAAAATAATTTCAATTTAAAATCCATTGATGATTATGCAAAAAGCTCAATATTAGGGTAAAATATCCAATATTATCACTCCAATTTCGTGGGTAAACAATAAATAAAGTAAGGAAACTTTCATTCATGAAACTTCTTTCTCCATGAAGTCCTTCAAATCTACTTTCTAATTTTGGGATATTGTTCAAAACCTAGGGCTTTATTCTAGAAATCCATTCCTTCAAAAGAATTTCATTATGTTAATTTCCTATTTTATGGTTAATATAATTCTTAATGATGATTTTCATTGTGAAAATTCCAGTGAACACATGTGCCTCCCCATGTCCTCAATTTCATTAAGTTGTGATGGGTTTATTGATGACATATTAATATGTAGCAATTTATATACATTAAATTAATCAATTAATGTTGTTTGATTCATACTTAAAGTATTAACTCTAAATGTGATTGCAAGATGTGATTTATGACCCTTGAAGGGGTATATGTCTAGGGTTTAAACCTATTGATGAAGTTTATACATTAACTGATGTTCCACTTGTAGGGTGAAGATCATATGTCTACTGTGTGAATTATTGTATTGTCGAAAGACTAGTTTCCCTAACCACTACACATAATTTTGTACTAATAATCTTGGATAATTATAAAGATATTCTTATGGCTGCATGATTATTCTCAAGAAATCTTTATGAACATGATTTGAAATGTATCCTCACACACTAATGATTTTAAGGATGAAAGGACATTCTCACCTTATGAATCTATGAGCTACCATGATACCATGATGGTATGAGTGATATGCATTCTTAGATGAACATGAACACAAGTAATGACATAACATGATTAATAAAGGGAATCAATCTTACCACCGAGTTGATAGGAAAAAGAGATGAAATTGTTTTACCTCAGTTAATATGGATTTCTAAAAGAAATCTCCCTATGCCATAACCATGTGCCCTCATAGGACTTAGCTTATGGATCCACTCTGAATTTAAACATGTTAGTACTACCTTATACAAGTAGGATACCTCTTTCGGGTGTGGGTTCATGAATCCGGATTCCATTGATCCCACTATGGTCGATGATAGTTGATGTTATATCCCGCTACATTTTAACACCCTGTATATTTTCATGACCTATACTATAGCCTCATATGTTGAATACTGACGTTTTAGAACTAAAAAACTAGTATAAAACATAATTATGATGTTTTAGAGTCACAACATCAAAGAAAGACCCTGACGTTCGAAAACTAGTGGAATTGAACTAGTAGACGTCCCTATGTTTCTGAAGGTTTAGGAATGTTATATGAAGTCTACAACTTGTAAAACGACTTTCAATATGTAAAATATAGTATAAGGGGTCCAAACTTCCAGTAAAAACTCCCCAAGGACCACCCGAAGGGTCCTTCAGGAGAAACCAAACATTGGCGAGCAAGCTACAACTTGGACATCCAAAATGTGAGAGCCTCTACAAGTCGCGCAGCCCGCACATGGAAGGAAAAATTTGCCTCTCAACGTGGGGCTTTCACCAGGCTCACTGCCTCAACCTGGATTTTAGAAAAAATAATTGGAATTGCCCCTGCGACGTGCAGCCACTTCCCACATTCGTTCGCTTTGTTTTTTAGTCAATTAGACTTCACAAAAAGACCCGATAAAGTGAGGGGGATTTTGGGTATTTTAGGAGGTGACTATATAACGATTTAGGGTCAGATTTAAGTCATTTTAAACACCCACATCAGATCCCAAAAGTTGAAATCAAAAATCACTCTCATCTCTCACAAATTCTCTAAAATTCAAACCTCCATTGAAGACCATTAGAGCTCCAAGAATAAGATCAAGTCTTTAAGTTTCAAACAAAATTTGGTGGCTCTATAATCTATAAGGTATGGTTTCTTTAACTCTTGAGATTCTTTTCCCAAAGATATCCCTCCAAAAGATGATTTCCAAATCCCCCAAAATTAGGTTTTTTCTTCTCACATGGGTCCTCTTTGAAAAATGAAATTATGATTTAATTGTGATGAATTATGATGAAGTAATGTTGTTTAAACATATATTGATGGTTAATTGATGATTTCCTAGGATGTTTCCCTAGACCCATGTCTTTCCCCAATTTCATGAAAACCTTGAATTGATATGGTGAAGTGTGAAGATTATGAACATGTAGATTGACTATATTGTTGTTATTTATGTAATTGCTTCTTTAATTTACCTTGTTTATGTATTGGTTATGTATTTCTGGTAACGGAAGTATGAAGGTGCTTTAAAGAGCAATGAGGTATGTTGATTGGTTCTCCTTGGATTCAATTATAATGTATGACTTACAAAGATTGTAATGCTTCTATGTCTAATGTGTAGTTGTGATGTTGATGCTAAAATTTCCTCATCCTTAACACTAAGATATTGAATTAGACATGAATTATGTATGCATGATATGATACAATTATTATATGATTGAAAGTTGTTTCTTATAAATATAATAAAGTGTTAGGTGATGATGAATTATGAGAATATGTTATAAGTATGAAGTGGGTTGCTTAATGTGATACTTAGCCTTTGATAGGAATATGGGGTTCCATCTTTGGAATTGCCCAAGTATTGCTTAGGTGGTCTACATGTTGGGTTGATTTTATGTTGGATTGACTTACTATGTTTATTATATGTGCGTGTTGAGTTAAGTTGATAGAATGCATGATTTTAACTAAATTTAATTTTCTCATGCATTGATGATTTGTGCATAGAAGTCATACTTAGTACATGTGATGTACTAACCCATATTTCTCCCCTTTTTCCTAAACATTTTAGGTTTCGGTCGTTGAAGAGTTCGTGGCCTATTTTTAAGGAAGATTTAGATATTTTCCCATGTCATTGGTGAGTCCTCATGTAAGGGGATGTTGCCATGTTCCAATCTAGCTATGATGTTTCTTTTGTTTAGAAACATTCATTCTTTCTTTTATCATTGAGACAATTGATGTAAGCCTATAATGGCGTATTGTTCTTGTATTGGCTATGTTCAAACATTTGCACTCTTGTAGATGGTTTATATGCGAGATGAGACTTTAGACTTTTATATGATTTGTTAATCTAAAAGAGGAGTCTATGTATACTCCATATATATAATATGCAAAAAGTCTAAGTACAATTCAGTACGTAAAGTTTTTAATTTTTTCGCATTTTTACCTATGATGTGCTATGATGTATGCTAAGGGCTTGTGATAGTCCTTTTCGAGGACGACGACGCTGGTAACGACTAGGGGTTACTTTGGGTCGTTACAAACTTTGTATGGGAGCATGATGTTGAGTAATCTTTTGATTGATGTATCAGTAAACCACGTCTACGTAGGGTCATATTCATTATTGTGAAACGCGATACAGTTATGAATGAGAAAGTATGTGATGCTTAGGAACTTTCACTCTCTTGTTATTCCTTAGTCGTGCCTAAGCGTCTTAACTCTATCTACTCCTTTCTTCTAATCATTTTATTGTGCTTGTAGGCAATGAATACAAGGAGGAAGAATGCTCGAAGGGCCGATGAGGAGAACTTGATTGAGGCGGTTCCCTCTCAAGGTCCTTAAAGCCCTCAAGTTCTTATTGAAGAAGGGGCTATGTGTAATGTTGAGATAAGGTCGGCCATTCATAGATTGACTCAATTGTTGGTTACAAAAGTTGCTAGGGATATAAGGTACATGTGAACCCCAATGCCAATACCCCAACCTAAAGGATTAGGGATTTTACAAGGATGAATCACCCTACTTTCTATGGTTCTAAGGTGGAGGATGAACCACAAGGGTTCATTGATGAAGTGTTCAAGGTACTAGATGTTGTAGGGGTGTCTTCTCAAGAAAAGGCGGAACTAGCGACCTACTAACTTGAAGATGTGGATCAAGTTTGGTATGATCAATGGAAGGATAAGTGACCCGTTAGATAAGGTCGTATTACTTGGGCATCATTCGAGATGTCTTTCCTTGATAGGTTATTTCTCTTGGAATTAAGGGAGAGGAAAATGCAAGAATTCATCAACCTTCATCAAGTGGTATGAGCGTGAAGGAGTATAGCCTCAAGTTCACCCAACTAACAAACCATTCTCCTACTATGGTTGTGAATTCTAAAGCTAAGATGAACAAATTTGTTATGGGGATATCTGACCTTGTGGTTAATGAGTGTAGGTCGGCTATAATGATTCATAACATGGAAATCTCTTGTCTCATGGTTCATGCTGAACAAACTGAAATCAAAAGATTAAGAAAGTTTGTTGGGAGTTAAATAAGGTAAGAACCGAAGATGAAAATTCTTCCAAGTCTAAATTTGAGGTGCAAGACAAACCAAGGTTCAAAAGGAGGGTTTCCAACCAAGGCCCTCCTAATGCTCCAAGGGTTAACAAGAGTAATGTAAGACCCCCCAAAAAAGAGATAGGGTGTATAGAGCCTAACATTTTTGTCATAAGGGTCTAAGGTCCTAAAATGGTTTATAATGTGGTATTGAGGCAGTGACTAAATATTTAGGTGAATTGGAAGTCAAACGTCAAGGGATGACTAGTCATTTATGTGCCTCATGTGTCTATATGTGCTTATATGTGTATGTAATGAGATTATGAGGTCCTTCTATGAGTAATAATGATGTTTATAAGCAGTATATAAAGTTTCATGAAGTTTGGAAGTTAAACGTCCAAGAACACCCAAGACTTTCAAAAGTTAGCCCTTGGACGTACTTGTGAGTGCCTTGCATGATTTGATGTGTTGCGTGAGTTTTTTGAATCTCAAACAGGTATGGATAGTGTATGATTGTATTTGGGTTGGAAAAGTTCTGCCAAAACACCCCAAGGACCAACGAAAGAATCCTTGAGGAGGACCCAACTTTTAGGCAAAGAATGTCCCAAGTTGGAAGCTTACTGCCTTGGTGTTTATGGCCGACTTCACGGCCAGTGGATTGGACCACGGTCCGTGAAGTTGTTCATGGAACTTACTTAGACATTTGGAGTCAATTAAAGTCAATGGATACACTTCTTTAAGGAGAACAGAGGGTCATATGGGTCGTGAACCACCTTCACAGTACGTGAAGGTGGCCGTGGTCCCTGGCGGGCTTGTCAAGTTTTGGTTTCCAAATAAAATCCATTCGGTTATTTAGTGATTATGATTGATTTTAAAGGGTTTATACATTAAATGTAAATATTTTAAGGTCTTTTCCCAATTCAAAAACCCCAACACCCATTATAAAATCAAAATCCCAAATCTCTCTTCTCTTCCAAAATTCTCTCAAATCTCCATTGGAGGGAAAACTCAAGTTCAAGCTAGAGGTTGGTTTTCATGGTTTTTATCCAAATTTTTTTAGGCTTATCATGTGGAAAGGTATGGTGATCCTTCATCTTTAGATAACCTCTCATCTAAAGAGTTTATTCAAAGCTTGTCAATGAGATTTCACGATCAAACCTTCAATCTTCCAATCTAGCAATGAGTTCTTTCTCAAATTGATTTCAAAAGCATGCTTATGATGAATTGATGTTTATTTACCAATTTTAAAGTGAATTTCAATCCAATTTCATGATGAACCCATGTTCCCTCCATTTCTCAAATTAGCCTATATTATGGGCATTGTGATCTTCACTTTATGTTGATTGAATTATTATCCTAGCATGTTGAATTGCTTGTATCCAACGCTATTATGCATATTGATGGTGAATTTTTTATGAGTGATCCATGTGGATCAAGGTATGAAGGGTTGAATGAGAATAGCTTTTGTTCTTCTATCTTCTATGGATTCCTAAGGTAGTATCTTGTGATCTTGATCTTTGAGTGATTTTTATGAGTTTCAACAGTGATATATTGATTTAACTACTGCCTATCATGTAACTTTATTAATAATAAAATGTAATTGATATAATGTGAATAGATGCAGTCGAATTAGTAAGGATTGATCTAGGTGCTTCTATCTTATAAATTGGTAATGTAATGTATATGATGTGATCTCAACTCTTGGGTAGATGAAGCATGATTTTGTTTAAATAATGATATCTTTAGATACTGCCCTACATGTATTTCTCTAATTAATTGTGATTGAAGATAAAAGCAAGGGAAATTGATGAGTGATCTAAGTCCCCTATTTTCTAATAAATTGGTGATGTAGTGTACTTGTTAGTAGCATGATCTTGTGGTAGTTTATACATGATTTTGTTTATGTTAAGATACATTTAGCTACTGACCTGTATTGGTAATATTAAGGGATTGTGAGTATTGATCAATGATGATCAAAGGTTGATTAATTGGTAAGAATTGTTCTACTTCTCTACTCTTCTATAGTATTATTGGTTAATTTGGCCTTGTATGGCCTTGTGTGGTATGGTCCACTTATGGTGGCGGTGTTTACTTCTTGTGAATATATATATGTGTTGATTATGTCCTTGAAGGCAACTTTATGTTAAATGAGTGTGTGGTTATGATGGTCACACTACGTGAAGTTCATGTCTAGTATTCTATGCTAGTTGTGATCTAGGTTAAGTTGTTAATATATAATTTTGTGAATTACTATGTTAGGGTTATGTTTAGGTGCTTCCATTAATGAAGTATTGATGATAAATGAACCCCTACCTATGTGGCTCTATGTGAATATGTTATTAACATTAGGAGTCTTATGTGTAGTGTGAAGTTAGCTTGTCTCCTATGCTAAATTATGAATTGTGGTCCTAAGAGGGTGGCTGCCTAAATGTGTTGTTAATAGCCATTAGGTGATCATGTTGACCAATGTACACAGACTTACACTTCATGTATCCTTACAAGTAATATCGATTCATGGTGTCTAATAAAATGGTATTCTCATATGCACTTGTGTCTTCCAATATGAATGTAAAGTATATGTCTATGAAGTATGTTATATATCCCTTAACTAGGATGTCTTGATAGGTGTACTATTATGGATAAGGATACGGGACCTTGTGTATGCATTGGACATGTGTGCCTTGATAGGATAGTTCCTAGGTTTGTGATTTATATACATGAATATGAATGCATGAGCATATTATGAATATGACTTATGTGCTATGATGTTAAGTATATGATATAGTGAAGTATGAACATGTGTTGTCTAAAGATGTTTGTGTGAGACATTTGCTCACATATATGTATACACACACATATGAAATATGTCCATGATTCATGTATGATGATCTACTGAATAGATGGGCACTTGATTGGTGTTTCTCAAGAATACCCTAAATCTAGATAGGTGCTTTAATATGCTAAGAGCTAAGCATATGGGGATTCAATATCCCAAGCCTATTTTTATGAAATAATGTAATAAAGGCTTTCCAATAAAGAGAACTTATCTTAGCAACGAGTGAACCTAACAATGAGAGGTGTTGGCTTCCCTTGGAGGAAGATTCAACATTGGGTTCTCATAAGGTGTTGACTTCCCTTAGAGGAAAATTCACCTATGGTTCCACATGAGGTGTTGACTTTCCTTGAGAAAGATTCACTCATGGTTTCACATGAGATGAGGCTCCAATGCTAATGAGCGTGTAGAGGGTTATGCATATCTCTTAGTTCCATAAACTTTACTTTCAACATAGGATCTAGTAAGTGAATTCACTTAATATGCTAGGATATATGTTAATGTTCTACTTTGGCTAAGTGGAGCACCTTCCTTTAGTGTAAGCCTCTACAACACCAAATTCCATGTTTAGCACCCATGGTGTTAGTGTCGGTTGAGGATATAGTTTCCCTAATTTAAAATGGATAATTGAATTACAGTAAAGTAAAAGGACCCTAACTAGGATAACCTAAGGGAAGGTACTTAGGATAGGTGGAAGTAATGAAACCACCTATATATTGCACATGTAGCTATCTAAGATAGTCCTAGGAAGGTGGTCTAATGTATGTGCATATGTTTATGGTTCTCTTGCATGACATTGTGTTAGTGACTACATGATGTGATGGTAAGCATGATATGAAGTTCCAATATGACTATGGACTAAGGTCCTACATTGAAGTGTATGTGGATGACTAGTATTGTGTTTGGTACATGAAGTATATGTTAAGGCTTGTGCTCTTATGATAGGTTTACTAAGTAGGTGTGAGGTTATGGGACTTCGCATGTACATTGCACTATTAGACTTAGAATAGGATTGTGAGTAATGTCTTGTAATGTTTTATGCGAATGAATTTAGCATATGTGCAAGTAAACTATGGTTCACAGTAATGCCTTTATGGTCTTGACTTAGATGTGTCTTGTTGTGTTTTATACTTCTATGATGGTATGCGTTGGCTTATGTAGGTTTTATATATGATTTCCTTGTGGTCTTAAGGTGATGCTTGAGTGTGGATAGTGAAATGGGACATTATCTATACATTGAACCATGTATCACTAGATGGTTACTTGGGAGGTTAAGGAAATAAGAAGAAAAAGGGTAGTTCACTGTAAAGGAAGAATTGGCTCACTGTAGAGAAAATAGTTACTGTAATTGGAAATGTGCTTAGTGTAAAGTAGTGACTTATATTCCTTAAATGCAATGTGTGGTTTTATGTGATATTATGACTATCGTATATGCCTAATATAAATATGCAAAAGACATGATGATTATTTTATCATGTTTTATGAAGTTTTCACCACAGGCATGATGCATGGTTTCAAGTAAAATGTCCCTTTTAAATGCATGTTTTTGCATGATTGCTATACTTACAGAATTCTTGTACTAATTCCATTCTTATCTACCTTTTTACCCAAAGTGTAGGTTATGGATGCTTAAAGTATGTCTTTAAATGGTGAGGAGCTTGATATGTGATTCCCAAGCTCAAGGAAATGAATCCTTATTCCAACGATGTCCTAATGTATAATTTACTATAAAGTCAATTTAATAATAAGTATTATGTTATAAGGGCCCTGTCCCCATGGTACTCTAATGATGTTGAGTCTAGTATGACAAAGAGACTTAAGGAATAAATATGTATTATGAATTATATTATATATATATATATATATGAAGTGATGTTTCTAGAATATGATGTGTTATGCATAAGTTTAAATTTTCCGCTAAATTTACTATGACAATGCGAAGAATGACAACTATGGCCTTGTATAAGACATCCGAGAGGTGTAGTACGCCATGTTACTTTTAGGGGGTACTCCCCGGTCGTGAAAAATGTTATATCAGAGCATGAGGTTTATAAAAGTGGTTTTAGGTTCCAAAAGTCTCATATTGCCACGTCTAGTAGAATCTCGTATCATTGGTGGTGAGTCGCGACACATCCGTGGTGAGGAGGCTATAGGACGATAAAGTTTCCATTCTTCATCATTCTCATGTCGTGCCATAGAACATAACTCTATAAGATCTCTCTTTATCTTATGCTTTCTTGTCCGGTGGTCTTTTAGATGTGATTGCTTGGATGAGATGGTATCTCTTTGCTTGAGGGACAAAAGGTGAGTTTTGATGCTTTTAATTGTTTATCGTTTGATGAGTATGTGTGAAGGTAAACTTTTATTTATGTTGATGTGATGTCATTTAGGGCTATATATTTTATTTATGTCAAATGATATGATATATGAAGATTTATGTGATGATATTGTTAAAGCATTCTAGGAGTTATTATTCTTAAAAGAGTTTCTTTTTGAATGGTATGTTGTTATATTGTTTTGCATGAAGATAGTCTTATGGTATGGTTTAGACTTGAAATATTTTATGAAGTGTAGTAAATGGCCAAAATGTATGTTTCCTATATATGTATCTTTAATATTTCAAATGTTGCCCTTGTATATGAGTGGTTATCCATAATTGCTTTGTATGGATTGAAGTATTTTGTGTAAGCTTGGTCCTAGAGGTGAGGGTAGCATGCTTGTATTGGTAGGGTGATGATGTGGGTTTGATTGACCTAGAAGTTGCCTTATTGTAAAGTACAAATAAAAGAAAGAGTCCTTATCTTTTAGTCTCCTTGTTGTTTTCCCCTAATGTTGTATGACATTGGTGTGAATGGTATTGTTGAAAACCTTATGTGGTTTGTTAGTATGACCTAACTTGATGATTGGGGATAATTGGCCCAGAAGATAAGGGTTAGAATGCCTTTGGTGTTCCTATGATGTGTTACTGTAATTCCATTGTAGGTTGGTAAATCACTTTTAAGTGATGATGCTGGAAGTTGTTAAGCTAAAGATCCTCTTGAGGCTGGGTTAAGTTGCTCTTAATTGTGTTTACCATAAGTGGGGGATGGTGATGGAGTAGTAAGGTTGTAGATATTTCTATCTTGTCCAATTCTTACTTTAACTTGAAACTAATGAAATCTTAGTAAGCTTATTCATGATATGAGTCTTGCATAAAGGTATGAATTTCATGACCTCCATATGTTTGTTATGTTTAGCTTGACACTATGTTAAGAATATGTTAAGATTCTAAAGTATATGAAAAATTATTTTGATCAAATTCGTGTTTTCTCGTGTTGATTGTGCCTCTTGATATGCTAGTTGTCCATTTAACTTCATGAGATAAGTAAGAAACATGGTTATAGTCACTTTTTATTTTTAAGGTTTAGCCTTATAATGAGGAATTGAGCCTCTTTAAAATGAAAAATGTTGAGTCTCTTGAAAAATATGTGACTTTTATAGTTTGGAAAGCATGATTGTAACATTCCAGAAAACTTCATGTCTAGTGAAGAGCCTAGTAGGGTTTTAAGAATGCGTATTGGGGTACATAGGCATCCCATGCCCAATATTGAGAAATATTGGGCATATTAGAGGATATTGGCTTAAGGGTATTAGCCAATTTCTATGTATACACAAGTATTTAAAATATAATCCAAGCTTGTTTATGAATTGTACCTTCAATGAAGACTCTAAGCTAAAATTACTCATTCTCAACTTAACACATTAGGTACTAGGCATCCAAGTGTCAAGCCTAGGTACCATAGAACATGACCATTTAAAATGACCATGTGGATTAAGCAGTGCCCAAGGACATAGTGAGGATCCTTGGACAATAAGTAAACATTCCAAATTAACCTTCCGGAATAATTAGTTAGGAAAGTGCATGCAACACATGTGCAAGCACACGTGCAACCGTCCAAGGACAAGCTAACCGTTTCAGTTAGGGCAGTTAGGGACAGGCGCGCGTCTGGGTCATCCCACGTGGGGACAAGCTCCCTAACCGGTCCTAGACTCTAACTAACTAACCTAAATAACTAACTAACCTAGGACAAACCAAATAACAAACTAAGGGACCCGAAAACCTAAGACCTAACCGGGTGACATTAAGACAAGTAACTAACTAAGAGACATCCTAGTACCTAACCTAGGATGGTCCAAAAGGTTGGTTATGGTCCTAACACCTTAGGGGTACTTTAGTAATTACCCTAGGTTACCTAATTAATTAATTTAGCAACTTAATTAATTAATTTAAATAGTCAAAACCGAAACCCTTAAGTAATATCGAGATTTCGATTAAGTCAAGCGTTCTTCTATTTCTAGTCAATGTAGGAGGGGCGTTTTGGTAATTAGCTAATTATGTTATTTTAGTTAAGTTACATAGTCTAAGTTGAATTAGTTAACATTAAGTTCCTAAAGACACAGAATCACGTCATTCGTCATAAACCCTATGACCGAAGAGCATAGAGAAAACGTAAGAGACCCTTAGGGATTTCAAGCATTCTTCAAGGTTTTCGTGCAAAGTGCGAGGTGATCTTCATAGATTTAATTCTACAATAAGGTATTGGTTTTATGTCATGGAATTCTTTCTCCAAAAGTCTTTTCAAGCGTTTTGAAATCAAGAATATCGAAACCAGGGTTGTTCCCAATAAATCGGATGTTCATCTCCCTAGTTCTCCCAATTTCCGATTCTTGTAGTTCGTATGATGTAAATCTCAATGCATGTGTTTGTATGTGGTGCTAACTTGTCACAACCCAAAAGCATACCCTAGAAGATAGGGTATAATCTTGGATTCTAACCGGCGTTGTCAACCTCTCGGAGGTCTAAGACAAGCCTCTCATATCATTCATTGCATTGGCATAGTAAATTTAGCGGCAAATTTAAAAATTTTCATAGCACATCATATGCTAGAAACATCCCATAATATATATATAAAACATAAGTCATAATACATATTTAGACTCTAAGTCCCTTTGCCATCTTAGACTCAATAACTTTAGAGTACATTAAGGACAAGGCCCTTAAGACATAATACAAAGCTATACATTACTAAATAGACTTTACAATAAGTACACATTAGGACATCTTTGAACTTAAGGATTCCTTTCCTTGATCTTGGGAAATCACCTATCAAGCTCCTCAATCATAGATCTCCCTTAAGTATTCGATAACCTAAACTTTGTGTAAAAAGTAGAGAAGAATGGGATTAGCACAAGAATGAACTAAGTATGGCAACCATGCAAAAACATGCATTTAAAATGGACATTTCCTTTGAAAACATACTTCATGCCATTTTGAGTAAATCATCATAAAACCTTTATCAATAGCATTTATATCATCCACATACTTCATAGAAATACAATTAAAGGCCAAACATCATAGAAAAACACATATAGAATTTAAGTACAAATAGAGGTCACTTTACAGTGAACTCACTCTTCTTAACATTAACTCTTTCTTTCAATTCATTTGCTTACTAAGTTATCCTTTAGGGATACTTGGTGCAATGCATCACCTTAGGAACATAAGATAATACCATACATAGCATCTACACAAGACAACACATGTCATCATAGAAGTATAGTATAATATAATCATAGTCAAACCAAGACTACAATATCATACATAAAGGACACATACATAATCATATCTATTGATGTACCTTCCTAAGACTTTCTAAGTAGTCACTTGTGCAATGTCTAGATGGGTTCATTACTTCCATCTATCCTAAGTAACTTACCTTAAGTCCTCCTAGTTAGGATCCTATTCAATTACTTCCATTGTCCATTTTACCTTTAGGGAAACCATAACCTCAACCGACATAGACCATGTGATGCTAAACATGGAATCTGGTGTCATCAAACCTTACACCGATGGAAGGTGGTCTACCGGCCAAAGTAGAACCAAATATAAACATAGCTATCGAGGTAGAATCCTCTAGCTAGTATCCTATGGTGGCAACATAGTTCAAGAACTAATAGGTAGATATCCCTATTCATACCATTTGGTAAAGCGGGACGCTCCTCATGGGAATCCCTTAGATGACATATCCCATAAACAAGGTAGTTAACATCACATGGGCAACTTTAGGATGATTCTTTTCTTCTATGGATAATTCATCACCTCCCGTTGTCAAGTTCGCTCGGTGCTAAGTTAAGTTCCCTTTATTGAAAAGCTTTTATTACGCTTATTTATAAAATAAGCTTTAGAATATTCATCATTCATATGCTTATAGCATATTCAAGGATCTATCTAGTCTTATAGCATTCTTGGGCACCCCTCTCAAGGCCCCTCTATTAACTAGATCATCCATGTGTGTGAGTGTATACTTAGATGTGAGCAAACCTTTCACATAACACATAAGGTCACACATGTTCATATATCAATGCACAAGTCTATAGGCATAACCATATGAGCAATACTTTCATATAAACCTACTAAGACACAATACACATTCATACTTCTTCATATCGTATTCATAACATGTTCATATAATCATCCTTCATATGCATAAGAACCAAACCTAGGAACTATCCTATCAAGATACACATGTGCAATGCATAGACAAGGTCCCATACCCTTGCCCATACTAGTACACCTATCAAGTCATCCTAGTAAGGGAATACAAATCATACATTCATAAACATCACCTTAATATGCATAGTAGTTGACACTAGTGAATATGAGAACTACCTTTCATTTAGACACAATGACTTATACTACTTGTAACATGCATGTAAGTGAGAGTGTGTGTACATTGACCAACATGATCACATAATGGCTATCAATAACATATTAAGTCATCCACCCTATTATACCATATTACACTTCAAGCACATAGCACAAAACACATAATAGCATAGGAGACAAGATAATATATACAATGTAATCAAGACTCCTAACTTTAGCTATTCACACTTTCATATAAGGGGTACATGGGTAGAGGCTATTAACCACTTTAACACATCAATGGCAGCACCTATACAATACCCTAACATGATTATACACATGCTCAAACAATAGCCACACAACCTAATTCACAACTAGAATAGGAAAGTAAGCATAAGCTTCTCATAGTATCATCTTAAGCACATATTCATAAGTTCATCAATTTTTCTTCAAAGACATGGTCAACACATATATAATGACAATAAATTAAACACAGCCACCATAAGTGGACCATACCACACAATGCCATACAAGGCTTCATCAACATTTCTATAAAGAATAGAGAAGTAGAAGAGTAGAGGAAATAGGCATTCTTACCAAGTCCTCAACCTTTGATCCTCATTGATCAATACACCTTGATTATAAATAATTCATATATATGGCAGTAGCTAAATATACTTTAAACATATAAGAAACCATGTTCAAGTCAATATACGATTATACCATAACATATACATCACATACTAGGAAAGTAGAAGAACATAGATCGTTAATCAATTTCATTCATATGGATTATAGGTCTTATTTCATGTATCATATCACCCTAAGTCTTTAGCTAATTAAATCATAATCTAGATGAGAAACTACTACAATTTGCCATTTAGGTCGATAAAAGCATGCTTCATATAGGGAGTTCATGGAAAGTAAGTTTACATAGGTTAATCATATTCAACCTATCACGAATTGACCCATATTGTATTAATTACATATAATTCATCCTCGTATTTCATTATAGGCAGCAGCTATAGACATTAACCATAATCAATTCCTATAGCGACTATCCTAACGTCAAGATCACAAGTTACAACCTCATAGACAAGAAGAACCTAGATTAATTCAAACCAAGCCTTCTCTACTTTGGTCATACATGATTTATATCCACAATTAAACCATGGTATTAACCTAAAACAGTAGCTACAATAACCCCAACTTAATCGAAATTCACTTTAGATCATAAGAAATCCAATGTTACAATGAACTATAGAAACTAGGCTAAACATGATCAAATCTTAATACATTGATGCTCATGGATCATTCAACATCAATTCAACATAAATTCATGTAAATAACAGTATATACAATCAATTCAACATAAGGGAATCATAATTCAATCGATAACAAGTCAAGATCACAACGCCCATGCAAGAGCTAAACCAATTTTGGAAGGAACATGGGTTCATCATGCAATTGGAGTGAAATCACATTCAAATCACTGTATTAACCTCAATTCATCATGATTTAATCATTAAAAACGTTTTGAGAAAGAACCCATGGCTAGATTGGAAGATTGGAAACTTGATCATGAGATTTCTTTGAAAAACATTGAGAATGGCTCTCTAGATGAAAAGATAACTAGAGATGAAGATCACCATACCTTTGTCTAGTTAAAAACCTCTAATACTTCATGATTAATCCATATAAAATCCATCTCCAAGCAGCTCTTGAGCTTCACCAACAATGGTGGTTTTAGAGAGAACATTTTTAGAGGGAAAGGCTTTAAACATGTGAGAGGATTTTGGGAATGGGTTGATCACATTTTGGATGACTTATGTACACCTAAAATTACTTAAATAAACCTATTATAGTCAGGTTAGGACGTGGGGTGAATTTCCCATTCACCCCCTTTTTTTAACAGAACGCAACTGCCAAAAGCAGGCCACTCTCGATGATGGCCTTGACGGGGCGTCATGGCCTTGACGGGCCGTGGCTGGCCTCCGTCGCAAGAGACTTGGCCAAATTCTTATCTTAATACCTGCCCAAGTCAATTACCCTTCGACGAGACCTGTTCGACGGTCCGTTGGTGTCCCAACGATACGTCATTGGGTCCGTCAAGGGACACTGCCCAGGCAGTGTCTTAGGCAGCCTTGGGTCCTTCTTTTGGGGCCTTTTGTGGGGCCCATTAGAAGTCATACCCGGACATTTACAACGCGATTACAAACCTTAACATGGTATAGACCTTACACATAAGTTTCATCCAAAACAAACACCTACAAGACATCCAAACAGCTTTGACCCCTACATGACATACGATGAACGTCTTAGGGGCTATCTTTCGAATGCCTTGGACGTTCTAGGGCGTTTGACCTCCAAACTTTACGAAACTTCGTACAATAACATTAAACATCATTTAAAACAATTTGAAGACTTATGAGACTCAGTTCATACAATTTAAGCATGCATACACACATGAGGCACATAAGCGACTATTCGTCGAACGTCTTGGACGTCCCTTGACGTTCGACTTCCAAATCACTTCAAACTTTGCACACTGCCTATATATAACATAAAAAGGCATTTTAGGACCTTATAACATTAAGACAAACATGTTAGTCTCTAGAAACCTTATCTCATTTTCGAGGTCTTACAATATCCCCCACTTGGGAACATTCGTCCTCGAATGACACTTAGGACTCTTTAATCACAACAAGGACTTTAATGCACATAATAGCAGTTAATAACATTTAAAATATAATTAAATCATTTTAGCACTCGATGCACACAAGCAAGCAAAACCATTACTCACTCACTCTTTAATGCATCAAACACAAGTACCCTTTTTTCATGTTCATAGGGGAACATCCTTTTCCTAATCATAACATGATCATTACACCTTAATTCATTACAAGAAAATCTTGAAAAGCTACTCATAGGCAGATCATACTCCTACTTAAAGTTACTTAAACACTCATACCTTAATGCACAAAAACTTGAGTTAGTTAAATCACAAAGATCTTCATTAGTTAGACCTAGTACCATGAAGGTCATACTCAACCATACAATGCTTAGTTGTATACATGGAGGAATATCTTGCTCCTCAACACATTTCATGCATCATGAGTTTACACCTTAGCAAAGTACAAGATTAATTTCTTTAAAAATGAGAAATCTCAACTTTCAAGCCAAGACATGCATAAACTTTTCTTCCTAGTGAAATCAAAATGGTAAGTCACACCAAGTACATCGCAACAAAAATAGGAAGTCATTCCACAAATCTCTTTTATTAACATAATACTCACCCTTATAGTAAGCCTCATTTTGGAAAAAAATAACGCAACTCATAGGCTTACACATGGACACTTAGCTTAACATGCTTTCACCTTTCAAGAATGAGCCTACAATTTTGCATTACAAATCATCAAATCACTAAATTTTCAAGAGAGTCAACATATTTCATTGTAGAAGAGACTCAACTCCCATTACAAGGCTAAACAATTTAACCTATAAATGACTATTACCAAGTTACTTGTCTTACCTCATGAGGTCAAATTCACAATTAGCACATTAAAATGCAAGTCAACAAGAGAAAACATGGATCTTATCAAAAATTTCTTTTCATGCTCTTTGGAAAATTCACTATGTCTCTATGATGATGTCAATCAATTCATACCAATCATTTAAAGATCATGCAATTCACACTTTATGCAAGACTATTTTCATGAACAAGCATACTAAGAAATCACATTTTCCAATTCAAGTAAGAATGGATGGACAATGTAGACAATTTCTACAATCTCACTACTCAAACACCATCCCCGACTTAGGGTAAACCCAATTAAGAGCAACTTAACCCAACATATAGAGGATCTCAAATACACAACCTTCATATTCATAACTTAAAGTGATTACTACTTTAGAGGGAATTTTCATTAATTCTATTTAGCAACACTAAGGCATTCTAAACCTTATCATTTTTGGCAAATCATCCTCAACCATCAATTTTGATGATACCATTCAATTCACATAAGGTCTTCCTACAATGCAATAGACACTAAGGTCATACATCATTAGTGGAAAACAACAGGGAAATTCATAACATAACAAGAAGTTTAGAAATAACTCTACAACTCATCATGTCACAAGATTATCATCCTTCAATCTAAATAGCAAAAATTCTTTTCCACATTCCTTATCATGTTCGTATTCATAAATTCTACACATATTTCAACAACATTCAATTAAATAATCAATTTAGTAGGTTCTCCAAACATGATACAATAAGTTGCCTAGTCTTTAGAACGAGCATGCTTCCAAATACCCAAAAATGCAACATTTAGACATTTGAGGGAACAAGCATGGAATTATAAGATACAAAGCTTTACCAACTCATCCTTCATAAGCATGCATACTATATTTACAACTTAAGTCTATACAAAATACTCCAATTTATACTAGCAACTCATCAAGTACCACTTATATACAAAGGAAAACAACGCACACCTTCAATCACATACACTCATAGAATAGCATACCTCTATAGGTAGTTATTAAACAATACAAGTTCAAATCCTAATATTTATCTCCTATCATACAAAACCATATAGGAATACACAATTTAAGAGAATTCACTTTAACCACTATAACTTCTAGCATGCTTCAACTATATCATGACATATATAGTATTAACCTCCTAAGGTCTCCATCAAGGCAAACTAGTGCAAGACATAGGTAGAGTCCCATACCCCTACCTAAGTCTAGTTAACCCTTCAAGTCGCCTTAGTTAGTATATACATCATCAAATAAGGACAAGTTCTCCTTTCACACATACTCATTCAAACCATAAAACAAAGATAAGCATTTTAAACTCACCCTTTCTCCCTCAAGCATATAGCAATCTCATCCAAGCAACCATATGTAAAAGACTACTGGACAAGAAAACATAAGAGAGAGATCTTATAGAATTAAGTTCTATGGCACGATATGAGATTGGTGAAGAAGGGAAACTCTATCGTCGTATAGCCTCTCGTACCATTTGATGTGTCGCGACTCACCACCAATGATACAAGACTCTACTAGACGTGGCAATATGAGACTTCTTAGGACCTAAAACTGCTACATAAACCTCATGCTCTGATACCAAGTTTGTCACAACCCAAAAGCATACCCTAGAAGATAGGGTACCATCTTGGATTGTAACCGGCGTCGTCGACCTCTTGGAGGTCTAAGACAAGCCACTCATATCATTCATTGCATTGTCATAGTAAATTTAAAGAAAAATTTAAAACTTTTCATAGCACATCATATGCTAGAAATATCCCATAATATATATATAAAACATAAGTCATAATACATATTTAGACTCTAAGTCACTTTGCCATCTTAGACTCAATAACTTTAGAGTACATTAAGGAAAAGGCCCTTAAGACATAATACAAAGCTATACATTACTAAATAGACTTTACAATAAGTACACATTAGGACATCCTTGAACTTAAGGATTCCTTTCCTTGAGCTTGGGAAATCACCTATAAAGCTCCTCAATCATAGATCTCCTTTAAGCATTCCATAACTTACACTTTATGTAAAAAGTAGAGAAGAATGGGATTAGCACAAGAATGTACTAAGTATGGACACCATGGAAAAACATGCATTTAAAAGGGACATTTCCTTTGAAAACATACTTCATGCCATTTTGAGTAAATCATCATAAAACCTTTATCAATAGTATTTATATCATCCACATACTTCATAGAAACACAATCAAAGGCCAAACATCATAGAAAAGCACATATAGAATTTAAGTACAAATAGAGGTCATTTTACAGTGAACTCACTCTCCTTAACATTAACTCTTTCTTTCAATTCATTTGCTTACTAAGTAATGCTTTAGGGATACTTGGCGCAATGCATCACTTTAGGAACATAAGATAATACCATACATAGCATCTACACAAGACAACACATGCCATCATAAAAGTATAGTACAATATAATCATAGTCAAACCAAGACTACAATATCATACATAAAGGACACATACATAATAATATATATTGAGGTACCTTCCTAAGACTTCCTAAGTAGTCACTTGTGCAATGTCTAGATGGGTTCATTACTTCCACCTATCCTAAGTAACTTACCTTAAGTCCTCCTAGTTAGGATCCTATTCAATTACTTCCATTGTCCATTTTACCTTTAGGGAAACCATAACCTCAACCGACATAGACCATGTGATGCTAAACATGGAATCCGGTGTCATCAAACCTTACACCGATGGAAGGTGGTCTACCGGCCAAAGTAGAACCAAATATAAACATAGCTATCGAGGTAGAATCCTCTAGCTAGTATCCTATGGTGGCAACATAGTTCAAGAACTAAGAGGTAGATATCCCTATTCATACCATTTGGTAAAGTGGGCCGCTCCTCATGGGAATCCCTTATATGACATATCCCATAAACAAGGGAGTTAACATCACATGGGCAACTTTAGCATGATTCTTTCCTTCTATGGATAAGTCATCACCTCCCGTTGTCAACTTCGCTCGTTGCTAAGTTAAGTTCCCTTTATTGAAAAGCCTTGATTACGCTTATTTATAACATAAGCTTTAGAATATTCATCATTCATATGCTTATAGCATATTCAAGCATCTATCTAGTCTTATAGCATTCTTGGGCACCCCTCTCAAGGCCCCTCTATTAACTAGATCATCCATGTGTGTGAGTGTATACTTAGATGTGAGCAAACCTTTCACATAACACATAAGGTCACACATGTTCATATGTCAATGCATAAGTCTATAGGCATAACCATATGAGCAATACTTTCATATAAACCTACTAAGACACAATACACATTCATACTTCTTCATATCATATTCATAACATTTTCATATAATCATCTTTCATATGCATAAGAACCAAACCAAGGAACTATCCTATCAAGATACACGTGTGCAATGCATAGACAAGGTCCCATACCCTTGCCCATACTAGTACACCTATCAAGTCATCCTAGTAAGGGAATAAAAATCATACATTCATAAACATCACCTTAATATGCATAGTAGTTGACACTAGTGAATATGAGAACTACCTTTCATTTAGACACAATGACTTATACTACTTGTAACATGCATGTAAGTGAGAGTGTGTGTACATTGACCAACATGATCACATAATGGCTATCAATAACATATTAAGTCATCCACCCTATTATACCATATTACACTTCAAGCACATAGCACAAAACACATAATAGCATAGGAGACAAGACAATATATACAATGTAATCAAGACTCCTAACTTTAGCTATTCACACTTTCATATAAGGGGTACATGGATAGAGGCTATTAAACACTTTAACACATCAATGGAAGCACCTATACAATACCCTAACATGATTATACACATGCTCAAACAATAGCCACACAACCTAATTCACAACTAGAATAGGAAAGTAAGCATAAGCTTCTCATAGTATCATCTTAAGCACATATTCATATGTTCATCAATTTGCCTTCAAAGCCATGCTCAACACATATATAATGAAAATAAAGTAAACACAGCCACCATAAGTGGACCATACCACACAATGCCATACATGGCTTCATCAACATTTCTATAAAGAATAGAGAAGTAGAAGAGTAGAGGAAATAGGCATTCTTACTAACTCCTCAACCTTTGATCCTCATTGATCAATACACCTTGTTTATCAATAATTCATATGTATGGCAGTAGCTAAAATGTACTTTAAACATTTAAGAAACCATATACAAGTCACTACACGATTGTACCATAACATATACATCACATACTAGGAAAGTAGAAGAACATAGATCGTTAATCAATTTCATTCATATGGATTATAGGTCATATTTCATGAATCATATCACCCTAAGGCAGTAGCTAATGAAATCATAATCTAGATGAGACACTACTACAATTTGCCATTTAGGTCGATACAAGCATGCTTTATATAGGGAGTTTATGGAAAGTAAGTTTACATAGGTTAATCATATTCAACCTATCACGAATTAACCCATATTGTATAAATTACATATAATTCATCCTCATATTTCATTATAGGCAGCAGCTATAGACATTAACCATAATCAATTCCTATAGCGACTATCCTAACGTCAAGATCACAAGTTACAACCTCATAGACAAGAAGAACCTATATTAATTCAAACCAAGCCTTCTCTACTTTGGTCATACATGATTTATATCCACAATTAAACCATGGTATTAACCTAAAATAGTAGCTACAAGAACCCCAACTTAATCGAAATTCACTTTAGATCATAAGAAAGCCAATGTTACAATGAACTATAGAAGCTAGGCTAAACATGCTCAAATCTTAATACATTGATGCTCATGGATCATTCAACATCAATTCAACATCAATTCATGTAAATAACAGTATATACAATCAATTCAAGGTAAAGGAATCATAATTCAATCGATAACAAGTCAAGATCACAAAGCCCATGCAAGAGCTAAACCAATTTTGGAAGGAACATGGGTTCATCATGCAATTGGAGTGAAATCACATTAAAATCACTGTATTAACTTCAATTCATCATGATTTAATTATTAAAAACGTTTTGAGAAAGAATACATGGCTAGATTGGAAGATATGAAACTTGATCATCAGATTTCTTTGAAAAACATTGAGAATGGCTCTCTAGATGAAAAGATAACTAGAGATGAAGATCACCATACCTTTGTCTAGTTAAAAACCTCTAAGACTTAATGATTCATCAATAGAAAATCCATCTCCAAGCAGCTCTTGAGCTTCACCAACAATGGTGGTTTTAGAGAGAACATTTTTAGAGGGAAAGGCTTTAAACATGTGAGAGGATTTTGGGAATGGGTTGATCACGTTTTGGATGACTTATATACACCTAATATTACTTAAATAAACCTATTATAGTCAGGTTAGGACGTGGGGTGAATTTCCCATTCACCCCCTTTATTTAACAGAACGCAACTGCCAAAAGCAGGCCACTCTCGACGATGGCCTTGACGGGCCGTGGCTGGCCTCCGTCGCAAGAGAGAGACAAATTCTTGGCTAAAGACCTGCCCAAGGCAAGGCCCCTTCGACGAGACCTGCTCGATGGTCCGTTGGTGGCCCAACGATCCATCATTGGATCCGTCAAGGGACACTGCCCAGGCAGTGTCTTAGGCAGCCTTGGGTCCCTTTTTGGGGGCCTCTTTTGGGGCCCTTTTGATGTCGTACCCGGATGTTTCCAACGCGATTACAAACCTTAACATGTTATAGACCTTCCAACATAAGTTTCATCCAAGAAACACACCTACAAGACATCCAAACAGCCTTGACCCCTACATGACATATGATGAACGTCTTAGGGGCTATCTTTCGAACGGCTTGGACGTTCTCAGGCGTTTGACCTCCAAACTTTACGAAACTTCGTACAATAACATTAAACGTCATTTAAAACCATTTCAAGACTTATGAGACTCATTTCATACAATTTAAGCATGCATACACACATGAGGCACATAAGCGACTATTCGTCGAATGTCTTGGACGTCCCTTGACGTTCGACTTCCAAATCACTTCAAACTTTGCACACTGCCTATATATAATATAATAAGGTATTTTAGGACCTTATAACATTAAGACGAACATGTTAGGCTCTAGACACCTTATCTCATTTTCGAGGTCTTACATAACTGATCATTATGTGTATGTTTTAGTAATTTATAATGTCGAATGAAACCTACATGTTAGATCCACATACTTAGGATGTTATCTACATGAATGTTAAATGTTGTAATGCCTACTTGTGTTCGAGAAGATGAAATCATTGTAAGTTGTTCATTGAATTGTTTCATAGGCAAATAAAAGGTTAAAAGTTGGCTTGTTTAACATGTTAGATTACTATAATGTATTCATGAAATAATTGACTTTGCTAGTTATAATGTTATGACAATATCTAGTGAAATTATGATTTATTCCAACAAATTGGCTAGCAAAACTACGTCCAATCATATTACTTCCAAATCATGTAAAGTCATACCAATCTCTATATCAATGAACTCATAACATAGGGTATGCCAATCTATGGGACAAGTCCCAACATACCCTATCCACACGAACTTGTGAACGTAATAACATTGAATAAGTCCTTAAAACTTTCCTAAAGACTTTTACAAGACTATTAATTAATGTTGAACAAGTTAAGGTGAGTAATGAAATAACTAAAAGCCTAAGTTATGAAATTGACCTAATATAGAGTGTTAAAGGAAGTGAGACACACCTCACTTACACTTAAAAGATTATGTAAAAGATACTCACATAAGAGGGTGCTAGAATCCGTGAGACAAGTCTCACTCGCACCATGATGATAATGTAAGACTTAAGTTCATATTCATCAAGTAAAGAAAGGGATGACAAGTAATCCATTGAGTTAAGTATACCTCATACTAGAAGCAAGCTTCCATGATGTTTTAGTCAACTCTAAAAGTTATAAAGTTAAATAAATCTGAGCTTAGCACCGATAGACTAGTAATGAGTTTGTGCTAGCACATGTAAGCCTCATGAGATGTGATCACCACCCACGTGGACCAGGGTCTACGAATATATCCTAGTCTTTGAACTATGTTGCCAGAATATGGACTAGCTAGTGGAGATATCCACCTAAGAAAGCTAGGTAGTTTCGATTTCACTTTGACCGGTGATGCCATCTCTTTTCGGTGTGGGGAAGATACTGGATTTCATGTTTAGATCACATGATCTAGGTCAGTTAAAGCTCAGGAAAGTATACGGTTCACTATAGTCGTTAACCCCTCTTTTTGGTGTGGGGAAGACACTGACTTGGTTTCACTTTAGTTGATGAATCCCCTTTTTCGGTGTGCGGTAGACACTGGTCTTGGTTCACCTTTTAAGGTGAACCACCCCTTTTCGGTGTGGGGGAGACACTGGATTTCATGTTAGCTTGCATGATCTACTTCCGTTAATGCTAAAGAATTCTTTAAAGAAAGTAAGAAATAATGAAAGTAGCATGTTCAAAGTGAACAAAAAACCAAAGAAGTAGAAGTGTAAGTTCATAGTGAACTAAGTAAAGCAAGAGCTTAAGAATGTCAATCATTAATGTTGATAAGAATGAAGTTTTAATGAGTTAGAGGTTTATGCCAATACTGGAGTATGAATATATGCCTCAAAGATTAATATAATAGGTAAACAACCAATAATGGGCATAGCCAATAATGATTGGCTTATAAACACATTCATACCCATTTTAAGAAGAATGAAATATCTAACTTGTAAGTGAGATAGCCAAATCATTTCCTTAGTCTTGTGAATTACTTACTCGATTCATTGTAGGTATGGGACTACAATGAAGTATTGAACTTGTAAGTAAAACATAGGATCAAAGGAGATCATTGAACTACACAACAGAAAGAAGAATAGACTGAAAAATAAACTAAGTCTGCGAATAGTAGCTCTCGGCCTAAGGAGTAAAATAATAAACTTTCGTTTAAGTTGTTCTAAAATTATGTTCGTGATTCCAAGGTCTTATGTTCATATAGAAAATGAGTTGTGTGCCTTAATTGCATGATAACTTGTCATATTCGTAGCATAATCATAAATAACGATTTAAGAAAGTAAAGTGACTTAACTTTCCAG
Source organism: Solanum sitiens (assembly GCA_016801875.1). Lineage (NCBI taxonomy): Eukaryota > Viridiplantae > Streptophyta > Magnoliopsida > Solanales > Solanaceae > Solanum > Solanum sitiens. Next base: position 314,767 of record JABWTJ010000609.1, read on the forward strand.
AAACGACATGTTGCGTTATGAAGAGCTTTCCTTGATCATGCATAGTCCTTATGTGTTTATGTGCATACACCCATACTTAGTACAAGTGTGTAATAACCCCATATATTATTACTATTTTTATAGGCGCAGTATCTAGAGAAGATTGAAGATTCGACGAAGCAGTTTGGATTAGCGATCTCCATACTTTGGTAGGTCCTCTTGAGTTCGAGGAAGCTACACTTTATTATTCTATATTAGTACATTAGATATAGCTAATGGATGTTGTCCCTAGCGTTCCATTTCAAACATTTGTTCAAGCGTTGTAATAAGGCTGATTGGCAAACTATTATTATCATTATGATTCTCTATTTCGATTGTTTAATCTTTAAATAGATGGTTGATTTAGTTTTAGCTCATTAGAATATCACTCTTATGCAGCATATATATGACGTCTATGTACACTTCAATGAGTAATTAAAAAGTTTTAAATTTTCCGCAAATTTAACAATATGATTATGATAAAAGCTAAAAAGAGGCTTGTCTGCGACCTCTGAGAGGTTAACGACGCCGGTTGCATTCGAATTCTAGAATTCGGGTGTGACAATGATTGTAGGATCAGTCTTTAAAAGTGAAGGCATGTTTATTTAGTGACCTTGCGTGTGCCTGTAAATCGTGTTATTTTACCAAATTGATGCATGTTTATGAAAGCTAGTGATATGATAGAAATTGAAATGTTGTGAAATGGCATCCTATTTTTGTGCTGTGCTTGGTGTGACTTACAATTTTGAATTCATTAGAAAAGAATGTTTGAGCATGATTGGGCTTAAAAGTTGAGAAATTATAATTTAAATGAATAGACCTTTGTGCATTGCTTGGGTATGAACTCATGAGACATGTAAGTGTGTTACAGAGAAGGACATTCCTCCCTAAAACATAACTATGGATGGTATGGTTGAGTATGACCTTCATGCCATTAGGCCTACCTAGTAATAATCCATTGTAGATCTACTTGACCTAAGCTTATGTGCATTTAAGTATGAGTGTCAAATTGCTTCTTGAATGTTGTTGGAATCTGCCTATGTGTGATCTTACATGATGAGCTCTGAATGAAATGAAGTACAATGACAATGTTATGAGTAGGAGAAGCATGTTCCTCCTATGAACATTAGAAGTGCCTAAGTGTTTGATGAATTAAGCATGAGTGAGTGAAGTGCGGCTTGCTTGTGTTGCATTAAGTGCTAAGTGGTTTGAAGTTAGTGTTCCTTGTAAGTTTGGTGCATTGAATTCTATGTGATGATGTTATGAATATGGTGAGCTTCTGTATGATTCATTTGAGTCCTTGTTGTGATTAAAATGTTCCAAGTGTCATTCGAGGATGAATGTTCCCAAGTAGGGGATATTGTAAGACCCCAAAAAAATGATATAGGGTGTCTAGAGTCTAAGATTTTTTTCATAAAGGTATAAGGTCCTAAAATGGTTTATTATGTGGTATTGAGGAAGTGACTAAATATTTAGGTTAATTGGAAGTGAAAGGTCAAGGGATGACTAAGACGTTCAACGACTAGTCACCTATGTGACTCATGTGTCTATACGTGCTTATATGTGTATGTCATGATATTATGAGGTCCTTATATGAGTAATAATCATATTTTATAAGCAATATATTAATTTTCATGAAGTTTGGAGGTTAAACGTCCAAGAACGCCCACGACGTTCAAAAATTAGCCATTGGACGTACTTGTGAGTGCCTTGAATGTTTTGATATGTTGCATGAGTTGTTTGAAGATCAAAAAGTAATGGAAGGTCCTTGACTAGAGTATGATTGTATTTGTGTTGGAAACATCTGGGAAAAACACCTCAAGGAGCAACCAAAGAGTCCTTGAGGAGGACTCAACTTATAGGAAAAAGTTGTCCAAAGTTGGCAGCTTACTACATTGGTGTTCACGGACAACTTCACGGCCAGTGGAGTGGACCACAGTCCGTGAAGTTGGTCATGGAACTCCCTTAGACATTTGGAGGAAATTAAAGGCAATGTATACACTATCTTAAGGACCACAGAGGGTAATAAGGGTTGTGAACAACCTTCACATTCTGTGAAGGTGGCCGTGGTCCCTAGGCGGGCTGGTCATTTTTTGGTTTCTAAATAAATTCCATTCGTTTATTTTGTAATTGGGATTGATTTTAAAGGGATTATACATTAAATATTAATATATTAAGGTCTTTTACCAAGTCAAAAACCCCAACACCCATTAAGAAATCAAAATCCCAAATCTCTCTTCTCTTCCAAAATTCTCTCAAACCTCTATTCGATGTAAAACTCAAGTTCAAGCTAGAGGTTGAATTTTAATTGTTTATTCTTCAATTTCTTGTGGGATTCTCATGTGTAAAGGTATGGTGATCCTTCATCTTTAGATAACCTCTCATCTAAAGAATTCCTTCCAAGATTTTCAATGAGATTTCATGATCAAACCTTCAGTATTCCAATCTAGTCAGGGGTTTTTTCTCAAATTGATTTCAAAAGAATGCTTATGATGAATTGATGTTTAAGTAATGATTTACAATTGAATTTCAATACAATTTCATGATGAATCCATGTTCCGTCCAATTCACAAATAAGCCTATATTATGGACTTTGTGATCATGATTTTATGTTGATTGAATTATGATCCTAGCATGTTGAATTGATTGTATCCAATTCCTATTATGTATAATGATGGTTAATTGTTGATGAGTGATCCATGTGGATCAAGGTATGAAGGTTTGAATGAGAATATCTTATGTTCTTTTATCTTCTATGGATTCCTAAGGTAGTACTCTTGTGATCTTTATGCTAGAATGATTGTTATGAGTTTAAATTGTGATAAATTGACTTTGATACTGCCTATTATGTAAAATGATTATGAATTAGATGTAATTGATCTAATGTGAATAGATGCAATCGAATTAGTAAGGATTGATCTCGGTTCTTCTAGGTTATAAATTGGTAATGTAATGTATATGATGTGATCTCAACTCTTGGGTAGATGAAGCATGATTTCGTTTAAATAATGATATCTTTAGCTACTGCCCTACATGTATTTTGTTAATGAGTTGTGATTGAAGATAAAATCAAGGGTAATTGGTAAGTGATCTAAGTTTCCCTATTTTCTAATGAATTGGTGATGTAGTGTACATGTTAGTAGCATGATCTTTTGGTAGTTTATACATGATTTTGTTTTCGTTAAGATACATTTAGCTACTGACCTATATTGGTAATATTAACGGATTGTGAGTATTGATCAATGATGTTCTTGAAGGCAACTTTATATTTAGCTACTCCTCTACTTCTCTTCTCTTCTATAATATTATCGGTTAATTTGCCCTTGTATGGCATTGTGTGGTATGGTACACTTATGGTGGCGGTGTCTACTTCTTGTGAATATATATATGTATTGATTATGTCCTTGAAGGCAACTTTATATTAAATGAGTGTAGGGTTATGATGGTCACACTATGTGAAGTTCATGTCTAGTATTCTAATGTGGTTGTGATCTAGGTTGTGTTGTTAATATATAAGCTTGTGAATTACTATGTTAGGGTTTTGTTTAGGTGCTTCCATTGATGAAGTATTGATGATCAATGAACCCCTACCTATGTGCCCCTATGTGAATGTGTTATTAGCTCATGTTAGGAGTCTTAAGTGTAGTGTGAAGTTAGCTTGTCTACTATGCTAAATTGTGAATTGTGGTTCTAAGAGGGTGGCTGCCTAAATGTGTTGTTAATAGACATTAGGTTATCATGTTGACGAATGTACACAGACTTACACTTCATGTATGCTTACAATTAGTATAGGTTCATGGTGTCTAATAAAATGGTATTCTCATATGCACTTGTGTCTACTACTATGAATGTAAAGTATATGTCTATGAAGTATGTTATGTATCCCTTAACTAGGATGTATTGATAGGTGTACTAGTATGGATAAGGATACGGGACCTTGTGTATGAATTGGACATGTGTGCCTTGATAGAATAGTTCCTAGTTTTGTGATTTATATACATGAATATGAATGCATGAGCATGTTATGAATATGACTTATGTGCTATGATGTTAAGTATATGATATAGTGAAGTATGAACATGTGTTGTCTAAAGATGTTTGTGTGAGACATTTGCTCACATATATGTATACACACACATATGAAATATGTCCATGATTCATGTATGATGATCTACCGAATAGATGGGCACTTGATTGGTGTTTCTCAAGAATACCCTAAATCTAGATAGGTGCTTTAATATGCTAAGAGCTAAGCATATGGGGATTCAATATCCCAAGCCTATTTTTATGAAATAATGTAATAAAGGCTTTCCAATAAAGAGAACTTAGCTTAGCAACGAGTGAACCTAACAATGAGAGGTGTTGGCTTCCCTTGGAGGAAGATTCAACATTGGGTTCTCATAAGGTGTTGACTTCCCTTAGAGGAAAATTCTCCTATGCTTCCACATGAGGTGTTGACTTTTCTTGAGGAAGATTCACCCATGGTTTCTCATGAGATGAGGCTCCAATGCTAATGAGCATGTAAAGGGTTATGTATATCTCTTAGTTCCATAAACTATGCTTTCCACATAGGATCTAGTAAGTGAATTCACTTAATATGCTAGGATATATGTTAATGTTCTACTTTGGCTAAGTGGAGCACCTTCCATTAGTGTAATCCTCTACAACACCAAATTCCATGTTTAGCACCCATGGTCTTAGTGTTGGTTGAGGCTATAGTTTCCCTAATGTAAAATGGACAATTGAATTAAAGTAAAGTAAAAGGACCCTAACTAGGATAACCTAAGGGAAGGTACTTAGGATAGGTGGAAGTAATGAACCCACCTATACATTGAACATGTAGCTATCAAGGGAGTCCTAGGAAGGTTGTCTAATGTCTGTGCATATGTTTATGGTTCTCTTGCATGACATTGTGTTAGTGACTACATGATGTGATGGTAAGCATGATATGAAGTTCTAATATGACTATGTCATTAAGGTCCTACATTGAAGTGTATGTGGATGACTATAGTATTGTGTTTGGTACATGAAGTATATGTTAAGGCTTGTGGTCTTATGATTGGTTTACTAAGTAGGGGTGAGGTTATGGGACTTCACATGTACATTGCACTAGTAGACTTAGAATAGGATTGTGAGTAATGTCTTTTAATGTTCTATGCGAATGAATTTAGCATATGTGCAAGTAAACTATGGTTCACAGTAATGCCTTTATGGTCTTGAATTAGATGTGTCTTATGGTGTGTTATACTTCTATGATAGTGTGTGTTGGCTTATGTAGGTTTTATATACGCTTTCGTTGTTGTATTAAGGTGATGCTAGAGTGTGGATAGTGTAATGGGACATTATCTATACATTGCACCATGTATCACTAGATGGTTACTTGGGAGGTTAAGGAAATAAGAAGAAAAAGGGGAGTTCACTGAAAAGGAAGAATTGGCTCACTGTAGAGAAAAGAGTTACTATAATTGGAAATGTGCTTACTGTAAAGTGGTGACTTACATGCCTTAAATGCAATGTGTGGTTTTATGTGATATTATGACTATTGTATATGCCTAATATAAATACGCAAATGACATGACAATTATTTTATCATGTTTTATGAAGTTTTCACCAAAGGCATGATGCATGGTTTCAAGTAAAATGTCTCTTTTAAATGTATGTTTTTGCATGGTTGCTATACTTAGTGCATTCTTGTACTAACTCAATTTTTCTTACCTTTTTACACAAAGTGTAGGTTATAGATGCTTAATGTATGTCTTTAAATGGTGAGGAGCTTAATATGTGATTCCCAAGCTCAAGGAAAGGAAACCTTAAGCCCAAGGATATCCTAATGTCTAGTTTACTATAAAGTCAATTTAATAATGTACTTATGTATTATGTTATAAGGGTCGTGTCCCCATGGTAGTCTAATGATGTTGAGTCTAGGATGGCAAAGAGACTTAAGGTCGAAATATGTCTTACGAATTATATTATATATATATATATATATATATATATATATATATGAAGCGATATTTCATATTTCTGGAATATGATGTGTTATGCATAGTTTTAAATTTTCCGCTAAAATTACTATGACAATGCGATGAATGACAACTATGGGCTTGTATAAGATATCCAAGAGGTCAAGCACGCCATGTTACTTCTAGGGGGTACGCCCCGGTCGTGACAAATGTTATATCAGAGCATGAGGTTTATAAAAGTGGTTTTAGGTTCCAAAAGTATCATATTGCCACGTCTAGAAGAATCTCGTATCATTAGTGGTGAGTCGCGACACATCCGTGGTGCGGGAGGCTATAGGACGATAGAGTTTCCCTTCCTCATTATTTTCATGTCGTGCCATAGAACTTAACTCTATAAGATCTCTTTCTCTCTTATGTTTTCTTGTCCGGTGGTCTTTTAGATGTGATTGCTTAGATGAGATGGTATCTCTTTGCTTGAGGGAGAAAAGGTGAGTTTTGATGCTTATAATTGTTTTATGGTTTGATGAGTATGTGTGAAAGTAAACTTTGGTTTATTTTGATGTGATGCCATTCAGGGCTATATATGTGATTTATGTCAAATGACATGATATATGAAGATTTATGTGATGATATGGTTAAAGCATGGTAGGAGTTATTATTCTTAAAATGAGTTTCTTTTTGAATGGTATGTTGTTATATGGTTTTGCATGAGGATAGTCTTATGGTATGGTTTAGACTTGAAATGTTTTATGAAGTGTAGTAAATGGCCAAAAATGTATGTTGCCTATATATGTATCTTTAATAGTTCAAATGTTGCCCTTGTATATGAGTGGTTCTTCATAATTTCTTTGTATGGATTGAAGTCTTTTGTGTAACCTTGGTCCTAGAGGTGAGGGTAGCATGCTTGTCTTGGTAGGGTGATGATGTGGGTTTGATTGACCTAGAAGTTGCCTTACTGTAATGTAAAAATAAAAGAAAGGGTCCTTATATTTAAGTCTCCTTGTTGTTTTCCCCTAATGTTGTATGACATTGGTGTGAATGGTATTGTTGAAAACCTTATGTGGTTTGTTAGTATGACCTAACTTGATGATTGTGGATAATTGGCCTAGAAGATAAGGGTTAGAATGCCTTTGGTGTTCTTATGATGTGTTACTGTAATTTCATTTTAGGTTGGTAAATCACTTTTAAGTGATGATGCTGGAAGTTGTTAAGCTAAAGATCCTGTTGAGGCTGGGTTAAGTTGCTCTTGATTGTGTTTACCATAAGTGGGGGATGGTGATGGAGTAGTAAGCTTGTAGATATTTCTATCTTGTCCAATTCATACTTTAACTTGAAACTAATTAAATCTTAGTAAGCTTATCCATGATATGAGTCTTGCATAAAGGTATGAATTGCATGACCTCCATATGATTGTTATGTTTAGCTTGACACTATGTTAAGAATATGTTAAGATTCTAAAGTATATGAAAAATAATTTTGATCAAATTCATGTTTTCTGATGTTGAGTGTGCCTCTTGATATGCTAGTTGTCCATTTAACTTCATGAGATAAGTAAGAAACATGGTTATAGTCACTTTTTATGTGTAAGGTTTAAACTTATAATGACGAATTGATTCTCTTTAAAATGAAAATGTTGAGTCTCTTGAAAAATATGTGACTTTTATCGTTTGGAAAGCATGATTGTAGGCTCAGTCTTGAAAAGTGAAGGCATGTTTAGCTAGTGACCTTGCGCGTGCCTGTAAATCGTATTATTTTCCCAAATTGCTGCATGTTTATGAAAGCTAGTGATATGATAGAAATTGAAATGTTGTGAAATGGGTTCTTATTTTTCTTATGTGCTTGGTTTGACTTACAATTTTGAATTCATTAGAAAATAAAGTTTTATCATGATTGGGTTTAAAAGTTGAGAAATTAAATGAATAGACCTTTGTGCATTGCTTGGGTATGAACTCATGAGACATGTAAGTGTGTTACGGAGAAGGACATTCCTCCCTAAAACATAAATAAGAATGGTATGGTTGAGTATGACCCTCATGGAATTAGGCCTAACTAATAAGAATCCATTGTTGATCTATTGACCTAAGCTTATGTGCATTGAAGTATGAGTGCCAAATTGCTTCTTGAGTCTTGTTGGAATCAACCTATGTGTGATCTTATATGATGTGCTCTTAATGAAATCAAGTACAATGATCATGTTATGAGTAGGAGAAGGATGTTCTTCCTACGAACATGAGAAGTGCCTAAGTGTTTGATGCATTAAGCATGAGTGAGTGAAGTGTGGCTTGCTTGTGTTGCATTAAGTGCTAAGTGGTTTGAAGTTTGTGTTCCTTGTAACCTTGGCGCATTTACTTCTATGTGATGATTTTATAAATATGGTGAGCTTATCTATGATTCATTTGAGTCCTTGTTGTGATTAAAGTGTTCCAAGTGTCATTCGAGGACGAATATTTCCAAGTGAGGATATTGTAAGACCCCAAAAAAATGAGATAGGGTGTCTAGAGCCTAACGTTTTTTTCATATTGGTCTAAGGTCCTAAAATGGTTTATTATGTGGTATTGAGGAAGTGACTAAAGATTTAGGTGAATTGGAGTCAAACGTCAAGGGACGACTAAGATGTTCAATGACTAGTCACCTATATTCCTCATGTGTCTATACGTGTTTATATGTGTATGTCATGAGCTTATGAGGTCCTTATATGAGTAATAATGATTTTTTATAAGAATTATATTAAGTTTCATGAAGTTTGGAGATTAAACGTCCAAGAACGCCCAAGACGTTCAAAAGTTAGCCCTTTGACGTACTTGTGAGTGCCTTGCATGTTTTGATATGTTGCGTGAGTTGTTTGAAGATCAAAAAGTTATGGAAAGTCCTTGACTAGTGTATGAGTGTATTTGTGTTGAAAACGTCCGGGCAAAAGTCCCCAAGGACCAACCAAAGAGTCCATGAGGAGGACTCAACTTATAGGCAAAAGCTCTCCCAAGTTGGCAGCTTACTACCTTGGTGTTCTTGGACGACTTCACGGCCAGTGGAGTGGACCACAGTCCATGAAGTTGGTCATGGAACTTCCTTATACATTTGGAGGCAATTAATGGCAATGTAGACACTGCCTTAAGGACCACGGAGGGTCATAAGGGTCGTGAACAACCTTCACTGTCCGTGAAGGTGGCCGTGGTTCCTGGGCGGCTGGTCATGTTTTGGTTTCCAAATAAATTAATTTCGGTTATTTAGTAATTCGGATTTATTTTAAAGGGTTTATACATTAAATATAAATAGATTAAGGTCTTTTACCAAGTCAAAAACCCCAACACCCATTAATAAATCAAAATCCCAAATCTCTCTTCTCTTCCAAAATTCTCTCAAACCTCCTTCGGAGGTAAAACTCAAGTTCAAGCTAGAGGTTGGATTTTCATTCTTTATTATTCAATTTCTTGTGGTCTTCACATGGAAAGGTATGGTGATCCTTCATCTTTAGATAACCTCTCATCTAAAGAGTTCCTTCCAAGATTTTCAATGAGATTTCATGATCGAACCTTCAATATTCCAATCTAGTCATGGGTTCTTTCTCAAATTGATTTCAAAAGGGTGGATGCCTAAATGTGTTGTTAATAGCCATTAGGTGATCATTTTGACCAATGTATAAAGATTTACACTTCATGCATGCTTACAAGTAGTATAGGTTCATGCTGTGTAATGAAATGGTATTCTTGTGTTAGTACTATGAATGTAAAGTATATGTCTATGAAGTATATTATGTATCCCTTAACTAGGATGACTTCATAGGTGTACTTGTAACAACCCTAAAAATGGTTATAATAAGTGATGCTTCATGTGTCTAGAATGCCTATGATTAGACCGGGTTCACACGGATTGATGCGCGTAGAACCAGACCTCTCAACCCTTGCTACAGCCAATCCAACTAACTTGGGGAGTCAGTTTAGCTAGGAAAGGTTTGTTCCAGCCATATAGGGCTCTCAAATACGAAGATTTTCTCGAAGGAGTCTTTACCGGACTTAAAAAGAGGAGATCTTAAGTTTCGAGGGTCTAGGGGTAAAATGGTCTTTTCCAGGCCTAGGGTAATATCGTAATTATCATAAGGAAATTAATTAAATTGAATTAAGGACCCATCCGGGTCGGGCCGACCCTAAGCGAACCATTTCCGCAAAACAGTGTCACCCGGGTTCGAACCCCAACGGAAGCAACGAATGAGGATTTAATTATTGATTTAAAATCTGATTTCGTAAGGGCAAAATGGTCCTTTCATGTATTAGTTAAAATAAATCAGATTTTTATAATTAAACAAAACCTTGTTGACTAAGTCCTAAACTAGACTCCTAAGCCTAATACAACTTCCACTCTCTTATGTCTATCTCTCACATTTTCACGTTCAATCTCTCTTGTTTCTCTCTGCCAAAATAACGTTGAAGAACAGAAAAATAACCAAAGTTCATCACACTTGAAGAACTCACATGAAATTTCCATAAATCAAACGTTAATCGCACATTAGGCTAAGGGAGGTTGTCCGTCGAGTGGTGTTCACATTCAGGAGGCTTAGACGTGATCTTGGGTGGAGTTTTTGGGCAGCAAGTCGAGGGTTTAATGTCAAAAAGGTATGGGTTTTCTTCTCTCTTGGTCCCTTTCCGAAGAGATCCCCCTAAGGTTCAGATTATTCAGTCCAAAAACTAGGATTGCTCCCCGTTGTATGCCCCTGCCACTAGATCCCAATGAATCGTAGGTTAGGTATGATTGCTGGTAGATTTAGGTGTATGTTATGTTTTCGTGATGAATATGATTATGTTTGTGTACTTGAAATCGTATGAATGACAACCCATGTGTTCGAAATTATGTACAAGTGTGTGTGTGCAAGTATGTGACCGTGACTAACGTCACGGATTAGGCTCCAAATTGATAATGTTATGGTTGTTATTTTACGTGCATAAACCTATGTAAATCGTGATGTTCATTAAAATGGAATGTGGCTGATTTGAGTATCAATCTTTTGGCTAAATGAATCTATGAAAAATGCACCCTAAAACGTGTTAAATGATCTATGAATTTCCCCAAGAGTTAAAGTAAAAGTGTTGGTGAAAATGAGCTGAAAAATGACCAAATTTCCAGCAAATGAACAAATCTGGAAATTATTTGAGTGTAAAAGGGATGAGGTCACCAAGATTCAAACTCATGACCTCACCCGTGAGCTGCATTAAAGCGTGAGAAGGATTGGGGGTCGGGAGACTCGATCTTGAGTATTGGCTGCAAAATGAAATACAAATAAAAATTAAAGAAATGAGAGAAGTGGGATTCGAACCCACAACCTATCGATCATAAGTTAAGAAAAACGAAATAAAAAGAAATGTGAGGCGTGGGAATCAAACGCACGACCTCTAGGCGGAAAGGGGAGAAATAAAAAGAAAATAAAGTGAGGTTGTGGGGGTTCGATCCCACAACCTCACGGCCAACTCAGAAATAGTCAACATTTAAAAGAAAATAAAATAAGGAGGCTGTGGGGGTTCGATCCCACAACCTCTCGGTCCCAAACAAGTAAATGAAAAATAAAGAGAAAAGAGGCGATGCTGTTGGGGATCGATCTCGGGTCCTAACACCTTGAAGGACCGAAATTGAAGAAAAGAAAAAGAAAATAATAAGTGTTGTTCAAGGGATTCGAAATTGGGATCCCTTGCCCAAATTCCGTATTGATACATAAGTCATACGTGAATTAAATGTTCAAGAATAATACTGCCTACTTAGATCGAAATCGAGATCTTGGCATACATACAAGATGCATAAGTCTTGTACTACATAATCTTAGGAAGATATGAATCACTTAAACGAACTATGAATGAAGCCTCATGGCTTGTATGTATAGATCCATAAGTCTAACATACGTGTAAAAATAAGTGAACCTAAGATGTATGCAATGAAATGATGTAAACCTAGAAGGGTTAAGTAAGAGTGTAATACACACTAAATGGTCAAGTGCATTGGCATACGATGAAATGATTATTATATTATGAAATGATGAAACCCTAGAAGGGTTAAGTAAGAGTGTGAAACACACAAATGGCCAAGTGCATTGGCATATGATGAAATAAACATTCACGTAAAAAGGGGTGAGTAATTATGAAGAGCAAATGTGCTAATGTTAATGAATGTGGTGACAACATGATATGAGGCTAATGTAAAAGATGAGAACAATCTCAAATGAGCCTAAATAAATGTTACCAAAACGTACTCACCTATGAGAGTGTAAAGTTAATGAAGAGAGCAGTCTCTATGAACACTCTAATGAAAGTATTGAGAATAATGTATACTTAATACTAATGATGAGATGAGAAATCATCTATTGAGCTATGATGTCCTCATACTAGAAGCCAGCTTCCATGACGTATGAGTTGAATGAAATGGAACTTTATATTTAGCACCGATAGACTAGCTATGAACGTTGATGCCTTCTTTCGGGAAGGGCGGAGGTTCACGTAACACTCATGAGATGAGACTGTCCGGCATGCCGGGTATGGGTCTCTATATATCTCCTAGTCTTCGAACCTATACTTCCAATATAGGGATCTGGCGGGGTTAAAGTCCCATGTACGGTAGCATGTTTTGGTTTACTTTTGCCGGTGATTCCCCCTCTTTTCTGTGTGGGGAGACACAGGATTTCATGATGCTCACATGATCTATGTCGGTTAAAGTTAAAGTTCCCAATGAATGAATGAGGTTAGCCTCAAATAATGCACATAATTAAATGAACTATACCAAAGGTGTTAGGATAGGATAATCAAGAGGTGAGCTAGACTCAAGTAATGACACTAGGTTATTCTTGATCATTGCACAGCAAACCCGATGAGAGTCTTAAACTACATCCTAGGTATAGCTGGTGTTTACACTAGCTTATGAATGAATGAAATGAAGTACGTATGAATGAATGAAGCAGACTCTGTGTTTGTTAAAGAAGGCTCCCTAGTTGAGGTCCCATATGTTGAGCCCTTATTTTGGGAAGTCTTAATGTCAAGTCCATGATTCTAAGGTCTCATGGCATATGAATGAATGATATGAAAGATGTTATGTGTTATATGCAATATGATATGTGCTATGTGTAAGATGTTATGTGTTGTGTGCAATATGATAAGTATGATAATGCATGTTACTCTCATTGCATGACTTTCCTAATCCAAATTTGGAAAGCTTACTGACTTTCCTAATTCAAATTTGGAAAGCTCATTGACTTTCCTAATCCGAAGTTGGAAAGTTCACTAACTTTCCTAATCCCAATTTGGCAAGTCCACTGACTTGACTTTCCATAATCATGTTGTTAGGAAAGAGCTATTCTTACTCATTCATATCCTTGGTGTGTGCTTGCATATACCCATACTTAGTACAAGTGTGTACCAATCCCATACAACTCTATATTTTTAGGTGCAGGCACAGGTGGACGCTAGATCCTACAGGTTGACGTTGTAGCTATCCGGACGTGGAGCTTTCATTCGGACTTGGTAGGCCCTCATTCTTTTGAGGATGTCTACCGTTAATATCTAGCTTAGACGTAGACTTTAGCTTGTGGAGTATGTTCCACTAGTGTTTCTTTCCACTTTCATTTCAGAGTTTGTATTGGTGCCGTTTTGGCAAAAATACGTTTAATGCAATTATGAACTGTTTCTTTCATTTGATTATCCCTATATTAGATAGTTGATTTGTGAACGCCTATGATGTTAAGTTTAAAATGTTTAGCATGAAATAAGAAAACAAAAAGTTCAAATTTTCCGCTAAAATTAACCTAGATGAAGTAAGAATGACGTATGTAGGCTTGTCTGCGACCTCTGAGAGGTCAACGACGCCGGTCTCATCTGGGGTCTAGATTCCGATCGTGACAAAGTTGGTATCAGAGCACTAGGTTAAATTCCGAGGATAATAAGTTCACATAGACCACATTGAGTAGTTTCTAAGTCATGGTAGTGAAGTGCACCACCATCCTGAATTAAAGACTGCATAATGCGTACGAAAATTTCCCTTCTTCTGATATTATCGTGCTTTTCCTAATGTCTAATTTGTTGGTGTTATGAGCGTGTCTAACATCAATCTTTGTTGTTTTCAGAGAATGAATACTAGGAGAACCATTGGTCAGAGGAGAGGAGGTGCAGCTGCTGGGGACAATCAGGTTCCACCCCAGGCTCCAGCTGATGGAGTGGTTATGCCGGTTAACGCAACTGGGTTGACTGATGCGGAGGTGCGGGCATCTCTGGCCCAGATAGCACAGGATATCACTATGCAGGCCCAGACCATGACTGCCCAGGTCAACCGGCAGAATGTTCAAAGGGAGAACCCACCGGTTCGTAGCATGGCTGACAGGCTTAGATACTTCACGAGGATGAATCCTCCTATTTTCATAGGGTCCAAGACTTCAAAGGACCCCCAGGAGTTTGTGGACGAGGTGCATAAGATTTTGGTGGCTATGGGGTCCACAAATACTGAGAAGGCTGAGCTGGCTTCCTATCAGCTCAAGGATGTTGCACAGAAAGGGTGCAAGAAGTGGCAGGATAGCCGAGATTTGGGTGGAGTTTCGGTCACTTGGGAGTTGTTTAAGACAGCCTTCCTGGAGAGATTCTTTCCAAGGGAGATGAGGGAGGCAAAGGTTGAGTAGTTTATCAACCTTAACCAGGGATCAATGACAGTCATGGAGTATTCCCTGAAGTTTGTTAAACTATCAAGGTATGCTACTTTCCTTTGTATCTAACAACAAGGATGAGATTAGTACTGAAGTTTTTTAAACTATCAAGGTATGCTACTTCCCTTGTATCTAACAGCAAGGATGAGATGAGCAGGTTCCTCACAGGAATCAAAGGAGATCTGGAGGACGAGTGTCGGTCTGCGATGGTCCATGATAACATGGACCTCTCCAGGTTGATGGTGCATGTCTAGCAGGTAGAGGAAAGCTGCAAGAAAAGGGGCATTCGTGATGCTAGGAGGCCTAAGCCTCAAGATCAGGCAGGTCCCAGCCATGGAGCCCACAGAAACAATTTTGGCGTCCGTGAGCAGCCAAGGTTCAAAAAGCGGCAGCAGATTTCTGGGAACTCTAATTCTCAGAGGAGTACAGAACCTAGAGGAGGCAGACCTGAGCCCAAGAAGGGTAATGGAGGTGAGATGCAGCGTCCCAGAAAGAACTGTGCTAAGTGTGGCCGTGCTCACAGTGGAGAGTGCAGACAGGGCACTAATTCCTTCTTCGGTTGTGGTAAGAGTGGGCACATGGTTAGAGACTGTCCACAGAATAGAGGTCAGGCTGGAGGTAATGCTCAGCCTAGGCCTAATCCACAGGGTGCAGCAGCTGCCGAGCCTCCTAAGAGGAATAGGTTATATTCCCTGAAGGGCAGGGAAGAGCAGGAGAAGTCCGCTGATGTGGTCACAGGTATGCTGCAAGTATTCTCAACTTCTGTTTATTCTTTACTTAATCCAGGGTCTACGCTTTCCTCTGTAACTCCTTTGCTTTCTCTCACTTTTGAGATATTGCCTGAAGTTCTGCATGATCCTATAGTGGTTAGTACACCTTTAGGAGAAAATGTATGAACTGATAGAGTATACAAGGGTTGCCCAATAGTTGTAAGTGGTAAGACTATGTGTGCAGACTTGGTTGAGTTACCCATGCATGATTTAGATTTTATTCTTGGCGTAGACTGGCTTCACATTTGTAATGCTTCTTTGGATTGTCGTAGTAGAGTGGTGAGATTTCATTTCTCTAATGAAGAAGAGCTAGTTTGGCAGGGGTATAACTCGAGTCGTCTTAATCCCTTGATTTCGAACCTTAAGGCCAATAAAATGATGTCCAAGGGGTTATTGTGTCATCTTGTGAGTGTTAATAATTTAGATCATGACATTCCTTCCATAGACTCAGTGCCTGTAGTGAATGAGTTCCTATATCTATTTCCTGATGATTTGCCTGGAGTCCGTCACCCTCGAGAGATTGACTTTGCGATCGACTTAGAACCCGATACTAAACCAATTTCAATTCCTCCCTACAGGATGGGTCTAGCTGAACTCAAAGAGTTGAAGCTGCATTTAAAAGATCTCACTGATAAGGGTTTCATTCAGCCGAGCATATCCCCTTGGGATGCTCCATTCTTGTTTGTGAAATAGAAGGATGGAACCCTTAGAATGTGTATCGATTATCGGCAGCTCATCAAAGTCACTATATAGAATAAGTATCCACTTCCCAGAATAGATGATTTGTTCGATCAGCTCCAAGGGTCTAGTTTCTTCTCTAAGATTGATCTTCGTTCAGGGTATCATCATCTTATGGTTAGGGATGGAGATATCCCAAGGACAGCCTTTCGTACCCATTATGGTCATTATGAGTTCTTAGTTATGTCATTTTGTCTCACGAATGCACCTGTTGTATTTATGGACCTCATGAACCAAGTCTTCCGTGAATACCTTGATTCTTTCGTCATAGTATTCATTGATGACATCCTCATCCACTCTAGGACCAAGGAAGAGCATGAACAATATTTGAGACCAACCTTGCAGGTACTTAGACAACATCACCTGTATGCCAAATTCAGCAAGTGTGAATTATGGATTAGATCAGTGACCTTCCTGGGTCATGTTGTGTCCGATCAGGGCGTGGAGGTGGATCCCAGGAAGACTGAGGTTGTGAAGAACTGGCCAAAACCTCTTACTCCCACTGACATCCGTAGCTTTCTTGGATTGGCTGGTTACTACCACAGGTTCGTGGAGGGCTTTTCTTACATTGCTGCCCCACTGACAGCTTTGAATAAGAAGAAGGCCAAGTTTGAATGGACGGAGACTTGTGAGAAGAGTTTCAAGGAGCTCAAGGACAGACTCACTTCAGCCCCGATGCTTACTTTGCCTAAGTGTAGTGAGAATTACACTGTTTATTGTGATACATCTAGGGTTGGTTTGGGTTGTGTTCTTATGCAGGTTGGTAAGCTGATAGCTTATGCGTCCAGACAGCTCAAGGTTCATGAGAAGAATTATCCCACTCATGACCTGGAGTTCGCAGCTGTGGTGTTTGCACTGAAGCTATGGAGGTACTACTTGTATGGAGTGCATGTTGATGTGTTCACAAACCACAAGAGTCTCCAGTACGTGTTCACGCAGAGGGAGTTCAATCTACGTCAGCGAATATGGTTAGAGCTGTTGAAACACTATGATATGAATGTCCACTACCATCCAGGTAAGGCTAATATTGTAGCTGATGCTTTGAGTAGGATGACCATGGGAAGTACAACCCATGTTGAGGATGAGAAGAAGGAGTTGGTGAAAGATGTACACAGGCTGGCCATAGTGGGTGTGCGATTGGTCGACTCTACTAGTGGGGGTGTTTCAGTACATCCTAGTTCTGAATCATCCTTGGTAGTTAAAGTCAAGCAAGGTCAGCATCTCGATCCTATGTTGATGAAGCTGAAGGACTCAGTGTTGACAAAGATGAATGAGTCTTTCGCTTTGGGAGGTGACGGCATACTTAGGTATCAGGACAGGCTGTGTGTACAAGATGTGGAGGATTTGCAGACCAAGATTGTTGAAGAGGCCCATGGTTCCACATATTCCATATATCCAGGTTCCACCAAGATATATCATGATCTTAAGAAGATTTATTGGTGGGATGGCATGAAGAAGGACATTGCAGAATATGTGGCCAAGTGTCCTAATTGTCAGCAGGTTAAGGCAAAACATCTTAAGCCTGGCGGTCTTCCTCAGATTATTGAGGTTCCAACTTGGAAGTGTGAGGCCATTAATATGGACTTCGTGGTTGGTCTTTCGAGGACTAGGAGACAGCATGACTCCATATGGGTTATTGTGGACAGGATGACTAAGTCTGCCCACTTTATCCCTATGAAGTTTACTTACAGAGCCGAGGATTATGCGAGACTCTACATTGATGAGATTGTGAGATGGTATGGGATTCCTTTGTCTATCATTTCAGATAGAGGAGCTCAGTTTATTTCACATTTATGGAGATCTTTCCAGAAGAGCTTGGGCACGCAGGTAAAGCTTAGTACTGCCTTTTATCCTCAGACTGATGGGCAGGCAGAGCGCACCATTCAGACATTGGATAACATGTTGAGAGCGTGTATGATTGACTTCAGGGGTAGCTGGGATGACCATCTGCCTTTGATAGGGTTCTCGTATAATAATAGCTATCACTCAAACATTGGGATGGCAACATTTGAGGCACTGTATGGACGTGTAGATCTCCAGCTGGGTGGTTCGAGGTTGGAGAGTCATCCATTTTGGGTCCAGAGATCATTCATGAGGACTTAGAGAAGGTCAGGGTGATTAGGGAAAGGTTGGCTACTGCTTACAGTCGGCAGAAGTCATATGCAGATAACAGAAAATGGCCCTTAGAGTTTGATGTTGGTGACAAGGTTTATTTGAAGATATTACCTATGAAGGGGGTGATGAGGTTTTGCAGGAAGGGGAAGTTGAGTCCGAGGTATGTTGGTCCATACGAGATCCTAGAGCGTGTGGGTGAGGTGGCCTATGAGTTGGCATTGCCTGTGGAGCTAGCTTCTGTCCATCCGGTCTTTCATGTATCCATGTTAAAAATGTGCCTAGGTGATCGAGCATCGATTCTACCTGTTGAAGGTTTGGGGGTTGATGAAGACTTGTCCTACGAGGAGGTACCTGTTGAGATTTTAGACAGACAGATCAAGCGACTGAGGAACAAAGAGATTGCCACAGTGAAGGTATTGTAGAGGAATCATCTTGTTGAGGGTGCTACGTGGGAGGCCGAGGCCGATATGAGATCCCGCTACCCTCATCTTTTGAGCTCTTGAGGTTAGACTTCCTACTCTTAAGTCTAAGTTTCCTTATCACTCCATTATTTGTTGCTATTACTTGTTTGTGAATAGTATTTATGTTATGACCTGACAGGCATTACGCTAGATAGTTAGTAGTATCATTCGGGGACGAATGTTCCTAAGGGGGGATAATGTAACAACCCAAAAAATGGTTATAATAAGTGATGCTTCATTTGTCTAGAATGCCTATGATTAGACTAGGTTCACACGGATTGATGCGCGTAGAACCAGACCTCTGAACCCTTGCTACAGCCAAGCCAACTAACTTGGGAGTTAGTTGAGCTAGGAAAGGTTGGGTCCAGCCATATAGGACTCTCGAATACGAAGATTTACTGAAATGAGTCTTTACCGGACTTAAAAAGAGGAGATCTTAAGTTTGGAGGGTCTAGGGGTAAAATAGTCTTTTCTAGGCCAAGGGTAATATCGTAATTATCCTAAGGAAATTAATTAATTAATTAACTAAATTGAATTAAGGACCCGTCCGGGTCGGTGGACTCGAAGCGAACCATTTTCGCGAAACAGTGTCACCCGGGTTCGAACCCCAATAGAAGTAACGAATGGGGATTTAATTATTGATTTAAAATCTGATTTCGTAAAGGGAAAATGTTCCTTTCACGTATTGGTTAAAATAAATCAGATTTTTATAATTAAGCAAAACCTTATTGACTAACTCCTAAACTAGACTCCTAAGCCTAATACAACTTCCACTCTCTCACGTCTATCTCTCACATTTTCACGTTCAATATCTCTTGTTTCTCTCTTCCAAAATAATGTTGAAGAACATAAAAATAACCAAAGTTCTTCACACTTGGAGAACTCACACGAAATCTCCATAAATCAAACGTTAATCGCACGTTAGACTAAGGGAGGTTGTCCGTCGAGTGGTGTTGACATTGAGGAGGCTTAGACGTGATCTTGGGTGGAGTTTTTGGGCAGCAAGTCGAGGGTTTAACGTAAAAAAGGTATGGTTTTTTTTCTCTCTTTGTCCCTTTCCCAAGAGACCCCCCTAAGGTTCAGATTATTTAGTCCAAAAACTAGGATTGTTCCCCGTTGCATGCCCCTGTCACTAGCTCCAAATGAATCGTAGGTTGGGTATGATTACTGGTAGATTTAGGTGTATGTTATGTTTTCGTGATGAATATGATTATGGTTGTGTACTTGAAATTGTATGAATGACAACCCATGTCTTCAAAATTATGTGCAAGTGTGTGTTTGCAAGTATGTGACCGTGACCAAGATCTTGGATTAGGCTCCAAATTGATAATGTTATGGTTGTTATTTTACGTGCATAAACCTATGTAAATCGTGATGTTCATTAAAATGAAATGTGGATGATTTGAGTATCAATCTTTTGGCTAATCGAATCTATGAAAACTGCACCCCAAAACGTATTAAATGATCTATGAATTTCCCTAAGAGTTCAAGTGAAAGCGTTGGTGAAAATAAACTGGAAAATAACCAAATTTCCAGCAAATGAACAAATCTGGAAATTATTTGAGTGTAAAAGGGATGAGGTAACCAGGATTTGAACCCGTGACCTCACCCGTGAGCTGCATTAAAAGCGTGAGAAGGATTGGGGGTCGGGGGACTCGATCTCGAGTATTGGCTGCAAAATAAAATACAAATAAAATTAAAGAAATGAGAGGAGTGGGATTCGAACCCACAACCTCTCGATCATAAGTTAAGAAAAACGAAATAAAAAGAAATGTGAGGCATGGGAATCGAACCCACGACCTCTAGGCGGAAAGGGGAGAAATAAAAAGAAAATAAAGTGAGGCTGTGGGGGTTCGATCCCACAACCTCACGGCCAACTCAGAAATAGTCAACATTTAAAAGAAAATAAAATAAGGAGGCTGTGGGGGTTCGATCCCACAACCTCTCGGTCCCAAACGAGTAAAAGAAAATAAAGAGAAAAGAGGCGATGCTGTTGGGGATCGATCTCGGGTCCCAACGCCTTGAAGGACCAAAATTAAAGAAAATAAAAAGAAAATAATAAGTGTTGTACAAGGGATTCGAACTTGGGATTCCTTGCCCAAATTCCATATTGATACATAAGTCATACCTGAATTAAATGTTCAAGAATAATGCTTCCTACTTAGATCGAAATTGAGATCTTGGCATACATACAAGATGCATAAGTTTTGTACTACATAATCTTAGGAAGATATGAATCACTTAAACGAACTATGAATGAAGCCTCATGGCTTGTATGTATAGATCCATAAGTCTAACATACGTGTAAAAATAAGTGAACCTAAGATAATGAAATGATGTAACCCTAGAAGGGTTTAGTAAGAGTGTAAAACACACTAAATGTCCAAGTGCATTGGCATACGATGAAATGATTATTATGTAATGAAATGATAACCCTAGAAGGGTTAAGTAAGAGTGTGAAACACACAAATGGCCAAGTGCATTGGCATATGATGAAATGAACTTTCACATAAAAAGAGGTGAGTAATTATGAAGAGTAAATGTGCTAATGTTAATGAATGTGGTGACAACATGATATGAGGCTAATATAAAAGATGAGAACAATCTCAAATGAGCCTAACTAAATGTTACCAAAACGTACTCCCCTATGAGAGTGTAAAGTTAATAAAGAGACCAGTCTCTATGAACACTCTAATGAAAGTATTGAGAATAATGTATACTTAATAATAATGATGAGATGAGAAATCATCTATTGATCTATGATGTCCTCATACTAGAATCAAGATTCCATGACGTATGAGTTGAATGAAATGGAACTTTATATTTAGCACCGATAGACTAGCTATGAGTGGTGATGCCTTCTTTCGGGAAGGGCGGAGGTTCACGTAACTCTCATGAGATGAGACTGTCTGGCATGCCGGGTATGGGTCTCCTTATATCTCCTAGTTTTCGAACCTATACTGCCAATATAGGGATTTGGTGGGGTTAAATTCCCATGTACGCTAGCATGTTTTGGGTCACTTTGGCCGGTGATGCCACCTCTTTTTGGTGTGGGGGAGACACTGGATTTCATGATGCTCACATGATCTATGTCGGTTAAAGTTAAAGTTCCCAATGAATGAATGAGGCCAGCCTCAAATGATGCACATAATGAAATAAATGATACCAAAGGTGTTAGGATAGGATAATCAAGAGGTGAGCTAGACTGAAGTAATGACACTAGGTTATTCTTGATCATTGCACAGCTAACCCGATGAGAGTCTTAAACTACATCCTAGGTATAGCTTGTGTTTACACTAGCTTATGAATGAATGAAATGAAGTACGTATGAATGAATGAAGCAGAATTTGTGTTTTCTAAGGAAGACTCCCTAGTTGAGGTCCCATATGTTGAGCCCTTATTTTGGGAAGTCTTATTGTCAAGTACATGATTCCAAGGTCTCATGGCATATAAATACATTATATGAAAGATGTTATGTGCTATATGCAATATGATATGTGCTATGTGTAAAATATTATGTGTTGTGTGCAATATGATAATTATGATGATGCATGTTAATCTCATGGCATGACTTTCCTAATCCAAATTTGGAAATCTCACTGACTTTCCTAATCCAAATTTGGAAAGCTCACTGACCTTCCTAATCCGAATTTGGAAAGTTCACTAACTTCCCTAATCCCAATTTGGCAAGTCCACTGACTTGACATTCCATAATCATGTTGTTAGGAAAGAGCTATTCTTACTCATGCATGTCCTTAGTGTGCTTGCATATACCCATACTTAGTACAAGTGTGTACTAATCCCATACAACACTATATTTTTAGGTGCAGGCACAGGTGGACGCTAGAGCTTATAGGTTGATGTTGCAGCTATCCAGACGTGGAGCTTTCATCCGGACTTGGTAGGCCCTCATGCTTTCGAGGATGTCTACCGTTAATATCTAGCTTAGATATAGGCTTTAGCTAGTGGAGCATGTTCCACTAGTGTTTCTTTCCACTTTTATTTCAGACTTTGTATTGGTGCTATTTTGGCAAAGTTACGTTTAATGCAATTATGAACTTTTTCTTTCATTTGATTATCTCTATATTAGATGGTTGATTTGGGAACGCCTATGATGTTAAGTTTAAAATGTTTAGCATGAAATACGAAAAAAAAAGGTTCAAATTTTCTGCTAAAATTAACCTAGATGAAGTAAGAATGACGTATATAGGCTTGTCTGCGACCTCTGAGAGGTCAACGACGCTGGTATCGTCTGTGGTATAGATTATGGTCGTGACAGTACTAGTATGGATAAGGTTGTGGGACCTTGTCTATGCATTGCACATGTGTGCCTTGATAGGATAGTTCCTAGGTTTGTGATTTATATACATGAATATGAATGCATTAGCATGTTATGAATATGACTTATGTGCTATGATGATAAGTATATGATTTAATGAAGTATGAACATGTGTGGTCTAAAGATGTTTGTGTGAGACGTTTGCTCACATATATGTATACACACACCCACATGAAATATTCCATGATGTATGTATGATAATCTAGTCAATAGATGGTCACTTGAATTGTTTTTCTCAAGAGTACCCTAAAACTAGATAGGTGCTTTATTATGCTATGAGCTAAGAATATGAGGAGTCGATATCCTAAGCCTATGTTTTAAATAATGTAATAAAGGCTTTTAGATAAAGGGAACTTAGCTTAGCACCAAGTAAACTTGAAAATAAGAGGTGTTGGCTTCCCTTTGAAGAAAATTCAACATTGGGTTCTCATAAGGTGTTGACTTCCCTTAGAGGAAAATTCACATATGGTTCCACATGAGGTGTTGACTTTCCTTGGGGAAGATTCACCCATGGTTTCTCATGACATGAGGCTCAAACTATAATGATGATGTAGATGGGTTATGTATATCTCTTAGTTCCATAAATTATGCTTGCCACATAGTATCTAGAAAGTCAATTCACTTAATATGCTAGGATATATGTTAATGTTCTACTTTGGCTAAGTGGATCACCTTCCTTTGGTGTAAGTCTCTACAACACTAAATTCCATGTTTAGCACACATGGCCTTAGCGTCGGTTGAGTCTATAGTTTCCCTAATGTAAAATGGACAATGGAATTAAAGTAGAGTAAAAGGACCCTAACTAGGATAACCTAAGGGAAGGTACTTAGGATAGGTAGATGTAACGAACCCACATTGACATTAAACAAGTAGCTATCTAAGGGAGTCCTAGGAAGGTGGTCTAATGTATGTGCATATGTTTATGGTTCTCTTGCATGACATTGTGTTAGTGCCTACATAATATGATGATATGCATGATATGAAGTTCTAATATGACTATTTGACTAAGGTCCTACATTGAAGTGTATGTGGATGACTATAGTTGTGTTTGGTATATGAAGTATATATTAAGGCTTGTGGTCTTGTGATAGGTTTACTAAGTAGGTGTGAGGTTATGAGACTTCACATGTACATTGTACTAGTACACTTAGAATAGGATTTAGCGTAAGGTCTTGTAATGTTCTATGTGAATGAATTTAGCATATGTGCAAGTAAACTATGGTTCATTGTAATGCCTTTATGGTCTTGACATAAATCTGTCTTATGGTGTGTTAAACTTCTATGATGGTATGTGTTGGCTTATGTAGGTTGTATGTATGTTTTCCTTGTGGTATGAAGGTGATGCTTGAGTGTGGATAGTGTAATGGGACATTATCTATACATTACACCAAGTATCACTAGAGGGTTACATGGGAGGTTAAGGAAATAAGAAGAAAAAAGGGAGTTCACTGTAAAGGAAGAATTGGCTCACTGTAGAGAAAAGATTTACTGTAATTGGAAATGTGCTTACTGTAAGTGGTGACTTAAATGTCTTAAATAGAATGTGTGGTTTTATGTGATACTATGACTATTGTATATTCCTAATATAAATATGCAAATGACATGACGAATATTGTATCAAGTTTTATGAAGTTTTCACCAAAGGCATGATGCATGGTTCCAAGTAAAATGTCCCTTTTAAATGCATATTTTTCATGGTTTCTATACTTAGAGAATTCTTGTACTAATTGCATTGTTATCTAACTTTTTACCCAAAGTGTAGGTTATGGATGCTTAAAATCTGTCTTTGAGGATCCTTATATGTGATTCCCAAGCTCAAGGAAAGGAATCCTTAAGTCCGAGGATGTCCACATGTCTAGTTTACTGTAAAGTCAATTTAATATTGTACTTATGTATTATGTTATAAGGGTAGTGTCCCCATGGTACTCTAATGATGTTGAGTCTAGTATGTAAAAGAGACTTAATGTCTAAATATGTATTATGAATTATATATTTTATATATATGAAGTGATGTTTCTAGCATATGATGTGCTATGAAAAGTATTAAATTTTCCACTAAATTTATTATGACAATGCAATGAATGACAACTATGGGCTTGTATAAGACCTCCGAGAGGTCAAGTACGCCATGTTACTTCTAGGGGTGCTCCCCGGTCGTGACATCTAAGGTGTCTACTTCCATGCCCAAGATTGGAAAGGTGGTGGTTCTTATGTTGCGAAGCCTCTTTTTTCAAAATGTGGTGGAAAACATGGTGGTAAGTGCCTAGTTGGAATGAGTAATTTCTATGGTTGTTGCAATAGTGTCCACATGAAGAGAGATTGGCGTATGATTAAGTCTCAAGGAAGGGAAAATTCTCAAGCACAAGCAAATGTCCCAAATCGAGATGCTCCTAAAAATCGCTTTTATGCTCTCCAATCCCTAGGTGATCATGATAGCTCACCGAATATGGTTACAGGTATGTTCCAATTATTTTACTTTAATGTATATGGTTTATTGGACCACGGAGCTACATTTTCATTTGTGACCCCTCTTTTAGCCATGAAATTTGATATACTACCTGACATCTTAGATGAGCCTTATTCGGTTTCTACCCTGGTGGGTGATTCCGTACTGGCTTAAGGAGTCTATAAAGGTTGTCCTATTTCCTTGCCCAATAGAGTTACGCTATTTGACTTGATATAACTTGATATGCTTGATTTTTATGTCATATTGGGAATGGACTGGTTGCATGCATGATTTGCCTCTATTGAATGTAGGACAAGGGTAGTCAAATTCCAAATGAACCCATCATTGAGCGAAAGGGAGGAAACTCAAATGCTAGAGGTAAGATCATTTCGTGTCTAAAACCTTGCATGTTTATTGCAAAGGGTTGTATTGTCACATCCGGGGAGCACCCCCTAGAAGTAACATGGCGTACTTGACCTCTCGGAGGTCTTATACAAGCCCATAGTTATCATTCATCACATTGGCATAGTAAATTTTGCGGAAAATTTAAAACTTTTCATAGGACATCATATTCTAGAAACTTTACTCGATATAAATATAAAATATCTTATTACACACTTAGACCTTAAGTCTATTTGTCATCTTAGACTTAATCAACAATAGAATACATTAGGGACACGACCCGTAAGACACATTACATAACTATACAATATTTAATGACTTTACAGTAAAGACATACGTAGGAGATCCTTGAACTTAAGGATTCCTTTCATTGAGCTTGGGAATCATCTATAAAGCTCTTAACACTTAACCCATGGCAGCACCTACACATGCTCTTACATATCCATTCACATGCTTATAACAATAGTAACACAACCTAGGTTCGCAACTATGATGGAAGACTAGGCATCAGTTACACATAAGGTGATCATCATAAGCACTCACTCATATAATCATCAATTTGCCTTCAAGGCCATTGTCAACACATTATAATGACAATAGAATAAACACCGCCACCATAAGTGGACCATACAACACAATGCCATACAAGGATTCATCAACTACAATACTATAAGGAAAGTAGAAGAGATAAGCATTCTTACCAATTTCTTACCCTTTGATCATCATTGATCAATACACCTTTTTCCTCAACAATTCATATATAGGGCAGTAGCTATATGTACTTTAATCATAAAAGTCACCATGTACAAGTCGCTACAAAATAATATTACAATCTAATACAATACATCACATATATACTAGAAAGTAGAAGAACATAGACCATTAGCCAATTTCACTTGCATGGATTATAACTCATATTTCATTAATCTTGTCAATCCAAGGCAGTGGATAAATATACATATAATATATATCGAAATCATGCTTAAATCCCTACAAGATCATGATACCAACATAGGCATTAAACTAGCAATTCACTAGAGAGTAGAGAAAATAGGCAATGGTACTAATTCCCTAAAGCCTTGTTCATCAATCATGTTTTTAACTATAATGTATATGTTAAGAAGTCTCTAAAGATATAGAAATCATGTCTTAATAATACTTTATTCATCTTAGAATCTAGATCACATCACTAACTAGTATTATCAATTCATAGACTAAAAGAATCTAGATCAATTCATGCAAGACTTTATTTAATTTGATCCTCAAGGATTTATACCGTAAATTCATCCATAATACCAACAAAAGGCAGTATCTACAATGATGCTTTGCATAATGGAAATCATACACAATTGCTATAATCGAAATTCACTATAACACTTAGAAACATAGGCTATTCATACTCAAAACTTCATACATTGATCCTCATGGATCGTTCATCATCCATTCATAATCAATTAACGTAAATAACAGTAAATATAGAAAATGCAACGTAAGAGAATCACATATCTACCATTAACAAGCCATGATCAAAATGCCCATGCAAGGGCTAAATAAAGTTTGGGAAGGTACATGGGTTCATCATGCAATTCGAGTCAAAATCACGTAAAAACCAATATATTAACTTCAATTCATCATAATTTAATCCTTAAAAACTTTTTTATAAAGAACCCATGTCTAGATTGAAGAAGAAGAAGTTTGATCATGAAATCTCTTTTGAAACTTTGTGATTAGCTCTCTAGATGGAAGGATAACTAGAGATGAAGGATCGCCATACCTTTTTATTCATGAAAACCTTTAAAAATTTATGATTCATCCATGAAAATCCAAGCTCCAAGCTGTTCTTGAGCTTCACAAAAAATGGTGGTTTCTAGGGAGAATATTTTTGGAGGGAAAGGTTCAATTCGTGTGAGTTGGTTTGGGAATGGTTTGATCACGTTTGTTATCACTTAAATACAACAAAAAATCACCAAATAAATCATGTGGGGTCATTTTAGCACGTGGGATAAATTTCCCACTCACCCCTTTAAAGAAACAGTGAACAGGCACTGGCACCAGGCCACAATTGACGGACCCAATCGACTAGCCGTTGGTCAATCGATTGGTCGTCCTCTGGATTCTGACATTGGTCCTTGGCCAATTTTTTTTTGGAGACCTTCCCAAGCTAAGTATCAATCGACGATACATCACCTACGGGCCGGTGTTCAACCAACTGGCCGTCGTTTGGTCCATCGATTGACACTGCCAAGGCAGTGTCTCGACCAGCCTTAGGTCCTTCTTGTGAGCCCTTTAAAAGGGTCCTGTAGAATTCGTACCCAGACGTTTTCCCACGTAATTGCAACCCTTAACAAGTTTTATACCTCCCACATGAGTTTCACCCAAAATAAATACTTGCAACACGTCCAAAAATGCAAGGCCCCATCAAGACCACACATGCATATCTCAAGGCTATCTTTCGAACGTCTTGGGCATTCTTGGACGTTTTAACTCCAAACTTCTCAAAACGTAATATAATACCATTAAACATCAGTATAACTCATTTTAAGACTTTATAAGCTCATTTCATACACATATAAGCACGTATATACATATGAGGTACATAGGTGACTAATCGTCGAACGTCTTGGTCGTCCCTTGACGTTTGACTTCCAAATAACCTCAAACAATACGCACTACATCTAAACCATATTATAAGACATTTTAGCATCTTAAAACATTAGGAAAAACATGTTAGGCTATAGACACCCTAACTCATTTTGGGGGTCTTACAATATCCCCCACTTGTGAACATTCGTCCTCGAATGACACTTGGAACACTTTAATCACAACAAGGACTTCAATACATCATATGGAAGTTCATCATCACATAGAAGTTAATTCACCAAACTTACAAGGAACACCACTTCACATCATTTAGTATCCAATGCACACAAGCAAGAAAAACTTCAATTTACTCACTCTTTAATGCATCAATGAAAAGGCTCTTATCATGTTCATAGGAGGAACATCCTTATCCTAATCATAACATGGTCATCACACTCCATTTCATTAAGAGTTCATCTTAGAACCATTTCTAAGTCACACTTAGGCAGATTTCAACAACACTCAAGAAGCAAGTAGGCAGTCATTTCAATGCACAAAGACTTGAGTAAGATAGGTTGAAAATGGATTATTATTAGTTAGACCTAGGTCCATGAAGGTCATACTCAACCATACCATGCTTAGTGGTGTCCATGGAGGAATGTCCTTCTCCTGAACACACTTACATGTAACATGAGTTCATTCCCAAGCAAATGCACAATGGTCATCTTTACTGTAATATGAGAAATTCACGACTATTCAAATCAAGACATGTTCATGTTTTCTTTCCTAGAGAAGTCACAATTGTAAGTCACACCAAGTGCATCACAACAATTAGGAAGCCATTTCACACATTGTCAATTTATAACATAGTACTCACCTTCACAGTAAGTATCATTTTTGAAAATTAATACAAATCATAGGCACATACATGAATACTAAGCTAAACATGCTTTCACTTTTCAAGAGTGAGCGTACAATCATGCTTTCCCAACCATACAAGTAACATAGGTTTTAAAGAGACTCCACATATTTCATTTTAAAGAGACTCAACTTTTCATTATAATACTAAACCTTACATATAAAAATTGACTAAAACCAAGTTTCTTACCTTACCTCTTGAAGTAAAATTCACAATTGGCATGTTAAGATGCACTTCAACATGAGAAAACCATGAATTTTATCAAAATTTCCATTCATGTACCTTGGAATCTTCACAATATCTTTAAGGTAATGTCAATCAATACATACCTAACATATGAAGTTCATGCAACTCATACTTTATGCAAGACTATATTCATGAACAAGCTTACTTAGAATTCATTAGTTTCAAGTTCAAGCAAAAATAGAAGGACAAGGTAGAAAATATCTACAACTTTACTATTTCATCACCATCTCCCACTTAGGGTAAACCCAATTTAAGAGCAACTTAACCAAACCTAAAGAGGATATTAACTTAGCCACCTTCATTTTTCATCACTTGAAAGTGATTACCACTTTAAAAAGGATTTAAAGTAAGTCAAAAAGATATTCTATACTTCATCTCCTAGGTAATTTATTCCCAATCATCAAGTTAGGTCATACCATTCAACCATATAGGGTTTTCATACATTCCAATAGACACCAAGGCCATACATCATTAGGGAAAAACAACAAGGAGACTTACCCATAAAAATTCTTTTTTTTATTTGGTCATTACAGTATGGTGACTTCTAGGTCATTAACCCGCATCATCACCCTACCAAGACAAATATACAATCTTCACACCTAGGATCAAGTATATACAAAGAACTCCAATCCATAATAGGTAATCATGATTGTTCACACATCCCAACTAAGGTAACATTTGAAAAATCATGCATATATTCAAAGGGAAATATTGAACAGTTTAAAACACTTATTCTTAGGGTAGTATGCTTTCATGGAGAGTGACTAAGCATTTCAACCTCAAATCATAATATTAAGCTACTAACATGTAAAACCATATAGTAATACATCATTCCAAGAGAAACTCAAGTCAACTATAATAACTTCTAACATCCATTAACTATATCATGACATGCATTCCTCAACATAACATACTATTTCACATAATCCTCATACATATCCATAAATGGCATCACATCGTCAAAAGTTTTCCAATATTCATATTCACACATACTCATCAAACCATAAAACCATGTTAAGCATTAACTCACCTTTTCTCTCTCAAGCATATCGTATAATATCATCCAAGCAATCATCTAAAAGACTACCAGAGAAGAAAACATAAGAGAGAGATCTTATCGAGTTAAGTTCTATGGCACGATATGAGAATGATGAAGAAGGGAATCTCTATCGTCTTATAGACTCACTTATCATTTGATGATGTCACTACTCATCACCAATGAACACGAGACTCTACTAGATGTGGTGATATGAGACTTTTAGAACCTAAAACCACTTTATAAACCTCATGCTCTGATACCACATTTGTCACATCCGGGGAGCACCCCCTAGAAGTAACATGGCGTACTTGATCTCTCAGAGGTCTTATACAAGCCCAAAGTTATCATTCATCGAATTGACATAGTACATTTTAGCGGAAAATTTAAAACTTTTCATAGCACATCATATGCTAGAAATATTACTTCATATATATATAAAATATCTTATTACACACTTAGACCTTAAGTCTCTTTGCCATCTTAGACTTAATCAACAATAGAATACATGAGGGGCACGACCCATAAGACAAATTACATAACTATACAATATTTAAAGACTTTACAGTAAAGACATAAGTAGGAGATCCTTGAACTTAAGGATTCCTTTCATTGAGCTTGGGAATCATCTTACAAGATCTTCACCATTCAAGACATCCTTTAAGCATCCGTAACCTACACTTTGTGTAAATAGTAGAGAAGAATGGAGTTAGCACAAGAATGTACTAAGTATGGAAACCATGCAAAAACATGCATTTAAAAAGGACATTTTCTTGAAATCATACTTCATGCCTTTTTGAGTAAATCTTCATAAAACCTTTATCCAATAGCATTTATATCATTTACGTACTTCATAGAGACACAATCAAATTCCAAACAACATAAAAAATCACATATATAATTTATGCCATATTTGAGGTCACTTTACTGTGAGCTCTCTTACCTTATCTTACCTTAAAAGTGAACTCCTTCTTTTAATCCATTAACCTCCCAAGTAACCCAAGTGATACTTGGTAAAATGCATCACCTTAGGACCACAAGGAAAACTATGCATACAACTTACACAAGCCAACACATATCATCATAGAAGTATAGTCCATTACAAGACACATTCAGTCAAGACCATAAGGCATTACATTGAACTATATCCATTTACACATATTTTTACTTCTTTTCATATTCATCATTATAAGACCATATTCATGACCACAATCTTAGTCTACTACTTTATTGTACATGTGAAGCCCCATAACCCCACACATACTTAGTAAACTCTTCATGAGACCACAAACCTTAACATACAATTCATACATCCTCATTGCAAGTAAAGACAACTTCATTCATGTCAATACAACATCTTCATCATATAGTCATTTAAACATAGTGCATATAAGGATAAGATCACATTATATCGATTTATATCATGCACATCTTCATAACAAGTTGGCAACTTCTACGATATCATGCATAAAGACATAATCATAATCATACATATTAGGTCACCTTCCTACGACTTCCTAAGGAACTACTTGTGCAATGTCTTGATGGGTTCATTACTTCCACCTATAATAAGTAACCTCCCTCAAGTCATCCTAATTAGGATTTTAGTTCTTTACTTCCATTGTCTATTTTACTTTAGGGAAACTATAGCCTTAACCGACACTAAGACCATGGGTGCTAATCATGGAATTTGGTGTTGTAGAGCCTTACACCAATGGAAGGTGTTCCTACTTAGCCAAGGTAGAACATTAACATATATCCTAGCATACTAAGTGAATTCACTTTGCTAGATCCTATGTGGCAAGCATAGTTTATTTAACTAAGAGAAAGGTAGATCCCTCTACATGCCATTGGACAATTGGGGCCTCATCTCATGAGAAAACATGGGTGAACCCTTCCTCAAAGGGAAGTCAACACCTCATGTGGGTCCATAGGTGAGTATTCCTCTGAGGGAAGTCAGCACTCTATAAGGGACAAATGGTGAATCTTCCTCAAAGGAAAGTCAACACCTCTTAATGTCAAGTTCACTCGATGCTAAGCTCAGTTCCGTTTATTGAAAAGCCTTTAATTACATTTTTCATAAAACATATGCTTAAGATATTCATTCCTCATATGGTTATAGCATATTCAAGCACATATCTAGGTATAGAGTATTCTTGGGAACCCCTCTCAAGGACCCTCTATTTGCTAAATCCTCATTCATGTGTTTGTGTATATATATGTGTTAACAAACCTTTCACATAACACATAAATATCACACATGTCCATACATCAAGGCATAAGTCTATAGGTATAACTGTATGAGAAATCCTTCCATATAAACCCACAAATACTCTATGCACATTCATACTTAATAATACACATAAGCTTAACATGCATAGTAGTAGACACTAGTGAATATGAGAACTACCTTTCATTTAGACACTATGATTCTATACTACTTGTAAGCATGCATGAAGTGTGAGTGTGTACATTGGTCAACATGAGCACATAATGGCCATCAACAACTCATTGAGGCACCCACCCTCTTAGACCACCATACTCTTCAAGCATAGACCACATAACACACAATAGCATAGGAGACTAGGAGACAAGTTAACTTCATAGAACACTTTAAGACTCCTAACATTAGATATTCACACAATCACATAGGAGTACATGGGTAGGGGTGATCAATCATTAACACTTAACCCATGACAGCACCTACACATGCTCTTACATATCCATTCACATGCTTATAACAATAGTAACACAACCTAGGTTCGCAACTATGATGGAAGACTAGGCATCAGTTACAAATAAGGTGATCATCATAAGCACTCATTCATATAATCATCAATTTGCCTTCAAGGCCATTGTCAACACATTATAATGACAATAAAATAAACACCGCCACCATAAGTGGACCATGCAACACAATGCCATACAAGGATTCATCAACTACAATACTATAAGGAAAGTAGAAGAGATAAACATTCTTACCAATTTCTTACCCTTTGATCATCATTGATCAATACACCTTGTTCATCAACAATTCATATATAGGGCAGTAGCTATATGTACTTTAATCATAAAAGTCACCATGTACAAGTCGCTACAAAATAATATTACAATCTAATACAATACATCACATATATACTAGAAAGTAGAAGAACATAGACCATTAGCCAATTTCACTGTCATGGATTATAACTCATATTTCATTAATCTTGTCAATCCAAGGCGGTGGCTAAATATACATAATATATATCTAAATCAGGCTTACATCCCTACAAGATCATGATACCAACATAGGCATTAAACTAGCAATTCACTAGAGAGTAGAGAAAGTAGGAAATGCTACTAATTCTCTATATCCTTATTCATCAATCATGTTTTTAACTATAATATACATGTATGGCAGTAGCTAAAGATATAGAAATCAAGTCTTAATCATACTTTATTCATCTTAGAATTTATATCACATCACGACCTAGTATGATTAATTCATAGACTAAAAGAATCTAGATCAATTCATGCCAGACTTTATTTAACTTGATCCTCAAGGATTTATACCCACAATTCATCCATAATACCAACTACAGGAAGTAGCTACAATGATGCTTTTCATAATCGAAATCATACACAATTGCTATAATCGAAATTCACTGTAACACTTAGAAACATAGGCTATCCATACTCAAAACTTCATACATTGATCCTCATGGATCGTTCATCATCCATTCATAATCAATTAACGTAAATAACAGTAAATATAGAAAATGCAACGTAAGAGAATCGCATATCTACCATTAACAAGCCATGATCAAAATGCCCATGCAAGGGCTAAATAAAGTTTGGGAAGGGACATGGGTTCATCATGCAATTTGAGTCAAAATCACATAAAAACCAATATATTAACTTCAATTCATCATAATTTAATCCTTAAAAACTTTTTTATAAAGAACCCATGTCTAGATTAAAGAAGAAGAAGTTTGATCATGAAATCTCTTTTAAAACTTTGAGATTAACTCTCTAGATGGAAGGATAACTAGAGATGAAGGATCACCATACCTTTTTATTCATGAAAACCTTTAAAAAATTATGATTCATCCATGGAAATCCAAACTCCAAGCTGTTCTTAAGCTTCTCCAACAATGGTGGTTTCTATGGAGTATATATTTTTGGAGGGAAATGTTCAATTCGTGTGAGTTGGTTTGGGAATGGGTTGATCACGTTTTGATCACTTAAATACACCAAAAAATCACCAAAAAAATAATGTGGGGTCAGGTTATAACGTGGGGTGAATTTCCCACTCACCCCTTTAATGAAACAGTGCACAGGCAGTGGCACCAAGCCACCATCGACGGACCCAATCGACTGGCCGTCCTTTGGCTTCCGTCGATTGGTCCTTAGCAAATTTTTGGGTTGATACCTGACCAAGATAAGTATAAATCGATGATACCTCACCTACGGGCCGCTGGTAAACCAACTGGGCATCGTTTGGTCCGTCGATTGACATTGCCAAGGCAGTGTCTCGACCAGCCTTGGGTCCTTCTTGTGGGTCATTTAGCGGGGTCATTTAGAAGTCGTACCCATAATTTTCCCACGTAAATACAACCCTTAACAAGTTGTAGACCTCCCCCATTAGTTTCACCGAAAACAAATACTCGCAACACGTCCAAACATGCAAGGCCCAATCAATACACACACATGCATGTCTCAAGGCTATCTTTCGAACGTCTTGGGCGTTCTTGGACGTTTACCTCCAAACTTCTTGAAACTTCATGTAATATAATTAAACATCATTATAACTCATTTTAAGACTTCATAAGCTCATTTCAGAAACATATAAGCACGCATAGACATATGATGCACATAGGTGACTAATCATCAAACGTCTTGGTCCTCCCTTGACGTTTCCCTACCAAATCACCTCAAACTTTACACAATGCCTCCAAACCATATTGTAAGCTATTTTAGGAACTTACAACCTTAATACAAACATGTTAGGCTATAGACACCCTAACTCATTTTGGGGGTCTTACATGTATCTACCACATAGTTAGAGTTAGGGATCTTGAATCCGAGGTCCCTCCCTTAGAGTTAGTACCCATAGTGATGGAATTTCTAGATTCTTTTCAGATGACATGCTCGGAATTCCTCTAGAGTGGGATATTGACCTCGTCATAGATTTATTGCCGGATATAGAACCTATTTCAATCCCTCCATATCGGATGGCCCCTTCCGAGTTGAAAGAACTAAAGGCTCAACTCAATGATTTTCTATATAACGGTTTTATTCAACCAAGAATATCTCCATGGGGTTCCCCGATATTGTTTTTGAAGAAGAAGGATGGGTCTTTGAGAATGTGTATTGACTATCATTAATTTAACAAAGTCAGCATAAAGAATAAGGACTCGCTCCCTAAGATTCTTGACTTATTTGATCAACTCCAAGGAGCGAGTTACTTTTCAAAGATTGACTTGAGAAAGGTTTATCACCACTTAGAGTGAGGGAGGTTGATATTCAGAAAATGGCATTCCGAATAAGATATTGTCACTTTGAATTCCTACTTATGTCATTTTGTCTAACAAATGCGCCGACGGCCTTCATGGACCTTATGAATTGAGTTTTTAGAAATTATCTTCATTTGTTTTTTATTGTCTTCATTGATTACAGTTTGATATAATCTAGGAGTGAGAATGATCATATGAGCCATTTGAGGATAGTTTTGCAAGTTCTCAAGGATAACCAACTTTTTGCTAAGTTTAGTAAGTGTGAATTTTTGTTGATATCGGTTGCATTACTTGGTAACATTGTCTCTAGTGAAGGCGTCGAGGTTGATCCGAGGAAGACAAAATTTGTCAAAAGTTGTCCTAGACCTTTGATTCCTACCGACATCCGAAGTTTTCTAAGGTTGGACAGTTACTATAGGAGGTTTGTGGAGGGATTTTCATCTATTGCATCTCCATTAATGGGTTTAACCCAAAAGATGTCCCAGTTTGAATGGTAAGAATCTTGTGAAAAGAGCTTCCAATTATTGAAAGATAGACTCACCTCCGCACTGGTTTTGACATTGACGGAGTGTACCGAAGGTTTTGTGGTTTATTGTGATACCTCCCGAGTGGGTCTAGGATGTGTGCTCATGCAATATGGAAATGTGATAGTGTATGCCTCTAGGCAACTCAATTGAGGGTCCACTAAGGCTACCTACAATGGTCAAAATAATAGATCGATGACTTTCCTAAGGATGATTTCAGTGTCCTTAAGTCCACCAATCACACAAGAAGAATACCATTACAACTTTCAACTTCAAGGATATCATAACCTTACATCTAGGATGAAGGTTCCACATAAAGGACTTTCTTAATTATGTTCAAGGTCACATGTCAATCACACATACAGGACTAAGGAGCTTTAGCATGCTAAGTCAATAATTCATATTCACATTGTACATATATTAACCAAGGTACACAAGTCTATCAAGACAAGACACACACATACTCCACATATACATATCATTCAAGAAGCACATATACATACCAAGTATCATCTATAGGCCACCCTATTCACTACTATAGTATCATCAATCTACGTATCACAAATATCATATAGTCTATCAAGAAACATCATACTTATACATCAAGCAATCCACATAATTACTAGACTATAATCTACTAGAGACATCAACTAGAAGAACTCATGCTTTGACTCTATATAAACACTTAAGTCATCAAGACCTTCATGACATTCATACATTAAGTTATAACATGATAAAGCTATAATACATAAAGTAATGCCGACTGTCACGACCGGGGTTTAGACCCTAGTCAAAATCAGCGTCATTGACCTCTCAGAGGTCGCAGACAAGCCTACTTACGTCGTCATTACATTCGTTAGGTTAATTTTAGCAGAACATTTGAAACATTTTGTTTTGTTTGAAGTGTACATAGACTTCATAGTTATAACATTCATATGCGTATAAAGAAGTTCATTGCTCATGTGTATCAACCATCTAATAATGAATCATTCAATCTGGAAATAAATAGTCTTATAGCATAAGTAACAATTGCCAAAATGGCACCATTACATAAGTCTGAACAAAATAGGAAAGAAATACTAGTGGAACATGCTCCACTAGCCTAAGCCTATTAATAAGCTAGAAACATAACGGCAGGCATCCTCGAAGGCATGAGAACCTACCAAGTCTGGATGAAAAGCTCTGATGTCCGAACAACTGCAATGAATGTCCTCAACACCCTCCTGCACCTGCACCTAAAATAGTATAATGTATGGGATTAGTACACACTTGTACTAAGTATGGGTGTATGCAAGTACACACCAAGGACATGCATGATTAAGAAGAGATCTCTCCTAAAGATATGAATTATGGAAAGCCAAGTGAGTTGGACTTGCCAAATCAGATTAGGAAAGTCATGCTAGGAGAGTAACATGCATCATCATTCTTTTCACATTTAACACAGCACATAACATATTTCATATAGAACATACGTATATTACATATCATTTGTTCATATACCGTGATACCTTGGAATCACGAACTTAACATTAGGACTTCCCAAAATGAGGGCTCAACATATGAGACCTCAACTAGGGAGCCTTCTTTAGCAAACACAGAGTATGTTTCATTCATTCACACTTACTACATTTTCATTCGTTCGTAGGCTGGTGTGAACACCAACTATATCTAGGATGTTGTTTAAGACTCTCATCGAGTTCACTGTGCAATGACTAAGAATGACCTAGTCTTATTACTTGAGTTTAGTTCACGTCTTGATTATCCAATCCAAACACCTTTGGTATCATTCATTTCATTTTCTTTCATACTTTGAGGAACTTCAACTTTAACCGACATAGATCATGATAGCATCATGAAATCCGGTGTCTTACCCACACCGAAAAGAGGTGGAGTCACTGGCCAAGGTGAAACCAAAACATCCCTAGCTCGCTTAGGTGGAAAACCACTGGCTAGTTCCCTACGTTGGCAGCATAGTTCAAAGACTACGAGATTTAGAGAGACCCATACCCACCTTGGTGGACAGTCTCATCCCATCAAAATTACGTGAACCTCCGCCCTTCCCGAAAGAAGGCATCACCACTCATAGCTAGCCTATCGATGCTCCGTTTAAAGGTCCTATTTACATTCAACTCATACAGCGTCGAAGCTTGCTTCTAGCATGAGGTAGTCATAGCTCATTATATGATTTATCATCTCTTCTTTACGTATTAAGTGTGAATTGTCCTTACATTTACATATAGAGTGTGAGTGAGACTTGTCTATTAATACTTAACACTCTCTTAGGTGAGTACTTTTGGTGACCTTATTTTGGCGTAGGTACAGCTTGTGTCACTTGCACTAGCCTCATATTGTGATGCCACCCTGTTCTTTCTTAACATCTGTTCATTTCATCTTTACTCACCTTTCATTATTTGTTCATCGTATAACATACATATGCTTTCTTGGAATTTACTTTGAGGGACATTGATTCTAGGCGTAGATACAGCTTGTCTCACTTGTACTAGCCTATCCTCATGTAGCCACTCATTCTTGATTTATTCATCGTTTAGCATAAATATACTCTCTTAGAAATTTCATTTAGTGAAATTGATTTTTAGGCGTAGATGCAGCTTGTCTCACTTGCACTAGTCTCTTATCATGTTGTCACTATTTTCATTAGCATCATAGTATAACATAATTACTCACCTTATTACGTGAATGTTCATTTCTTCATATACCAATGCACTTGGCCTTTTAGTGTGTTTCACATTCTTACTTAACCCTCTGGGGGTCACATCATTTCATCACCTACATCTTAGGTTCATTTATTTTTAAACGTATACTGTACTTATGAACCCATACGTACAAGCCATGCGGCTTCGTTCATAATTCGCCTAAGTGACTCATACTTACCCAAGATTATGTGGTACAAGACTTATGCATCTTGTAAGTATGCCAAGGTCTCGATTTCAATTCCTATAGGCAGCTTTCATTAAGTATTTATTCATGTAAGACTTATGCATCAATACGGAATTGGGCAAGGGAACCCGATTCCAAATCCCTTGAGAAACACTTACTCCTATATTAAATTTTGATTAAAAATTTCAGCTTGGGGACCCAAGTTCGAATCCCAACGCCTACATTTCTTTTCTTACTTTTCTCTCCTTGATTTTTCTGTTTTATACCGAGAGGATGTGGGATCTATTCCCCACAACCTCATTTTTCTTTTATTTAATTTTTCTCCTAACTTCCTTGTCTATCCGAGAGGTTGTGGGTTCGATCCCCACACACCTCATTTTATTTTTGTTTCATTTTTATCCTCTCTCCTCACCTATGCGAGAGGTTGTGGGTTCGATTCCAACACCACTCATTTTATTTTTCTTTCATTTTTCTCCTAACTCTTCACTTGAGCCTTACCCCATTTCGAATACCCCTTACCTCATTTTTATTATTGATTTTTTTATAGCTTGCATATGGTGAGGTCTTGGGTTCAATCCCTAATGACCTCATGCATTTTAATTTTTTTTTAAAAACTCTAAAATTTTCCAGTAACTTGGCCGAAATAAATTTCCAGCAAATCTGGAAATTTGATTACACTTTCCAGTCCATTTCCTCAAAATTCTATACGTTAGATTTTTGGACAATTCATTGGACATTTCATACGTTTATTTTGTGCATTTTCGTGGTTACATTTGATAAAGATTTTCACTCAATTCAGCGGCATTACACCACTTATGAACATCACGATTTACTTCAAGTAATTGCATACAAAACACAAGAATTTAACATGCATATTAGACACTTCAACCCATGACCAAAGCCACGGCATACACAATGCACACACACGTTTAACACATAGTTTCGGAAAACATGCTTATTACTCACGGAAATCCGAACATACATAATTGAACCTAATCATCACGAAAACACATCACATCCCTAAATTCTACCAGAAAAACATACCCAACCTACAAATTCGATGGGAGCTAGTGACAGGGACATGCAACGGGGAATATTCCTAGTTTTCAGAATAAAATTTGACTGAATCCTAGGGGTCTCTTGGGAAAGGGACCAAGAGGAAGAAAACCCATACCTTTTATCTATCAACACCCTACAAATCTTCTCCAATGGCAGCCATCTGCACGACACCAAATCCTCACCACCAAACTTCAAGCACAACCCGTCAAGAACAATGTTTTTGCTTTTCGTTTTTAGTTTAGTTTTTCTTTTGTGTTTTAGCGTTCAAGTTCTTTCTTCTTCTACTAATAATAAACGTGAGAATAAGAGTAAATAAGCATGAGAAGAGACTGGAGAATTGTGAGAAAGAGAGTGGAGAGAGATGAGAGTAAGTGTAGGAGTTTTAGTTGAAGACTTAGTCAAACTAGGACTCCTTATTATTTATTAATTAAAAATCTGATTTTAAGGTTTAGGTGAAATTACTAATCATGCCCTTGCTTAAATCAGATAATTCATATATATTAATTAATTTAACATTGCTTCCACCAAGGATCGAACTCGGGTGAAGCTTAACTTGCGAAAAAGGGTCAAATTCGGCCAACCCTACCCGAATTGCCCATCACTTTATATTAATTAATTAATTAATATAAATACTTAGGGTAATTACAATACTACTCTTAGCCTGGAAAAGGCCATTTTACCCCTAGACCCTCCAAACCTAAGATTACCCCTTTCAAGTCCGGTAAAAACTCATTCGGGTGAATCTCTTCAATTCGGGTGTCCTACATGGCTAGTCCCAACGTTGCCTAGCTCAACTAACTCACCAAGTTGGTTGGATTGGCTAGTGCATAGTTTCTGAGGTCTGGTTCCACGCGCATCAAGTCGTGTGAACTGGTCTAATCTAGGCATTCTAGGTACATTTAGGCGTTACTTAACATTGTCATTTTTGGGTTGTTACATTATCCCCCCCTCAGGAACATTCGTCCCCGAATGACACTTCTGATTATCTAGCAACAAGTAAGTCATCGATAGAACATATGCATATATAGGCAATTCAATACACATGATGGTACACATCCTTAAAACCTACTAGCAGCTTCACATTAATAGACTAAGGAACTCTTTCCTAAACTAGTCTCATCATCAAAGCATACAACATAAGTAAACACATAGGTCACAAAAATCAGCAACCAACATGATGACTCAAACATATTAACTTCATACTAGTGCATAAAACCATACACAGTCAAATACATGAAAGACTAATTAAGGCTGCGCACCATAGACATCACTAGGAGTGTCTTCCCTTGTACCCCTAGACTTGAGTGCAAAGAATCGTTGCCTCCTTGGAGCCTATTCACTTGGACCATTCTGCTGAACTCTCTCCTTACCTTTTTCTTGACCTCTCCGATTCGGAGAATCCTTCATCATTTGACCCGGTTTTCCACAACTGTAACAAGCGTTAGAGCCCATCATACACTCTCCTCCATGTAGTTTGACACACTTCCAACAAGGTGGCCTCCCCTGAGGTGTATCTACTTCATTGTTTCTCTTAACTTTGGACTCAGAATGCCTATCATAGCGACCCTTGGATGAACTTGACTCCCTTTTGGTGGGAGAGTCCCTTCTTAAACCTGGGTTTATCCCTGATTTCAGTGCTACTCTTCCTCAAAAAATTCTCCTCAACTTTCCTTGACCTGTTCCCTACCCTAGTGTGCTTCCTCTTCGTACTTTCCTCCACTTGTTGGACATGGACCATAAGCCTGGAAAGGTCCATGCTGTCATGCAGCATAGCTGCCCTACACTCCTTCTCGAGATCCTTAGCAATCCATGTAAAGAATATACTCATCTCGTCTCTTTTGTTAGACACAAGAGAAGTGGCATACCTAGAATGTTTTACGAACTTGAGGGAGTAATCCCTGACTGACATCGAGCCCTGCTTAATGTTGATGAATTCCTCAACCTTAGCCTCCTTCATTTATCTGGTAAAGAACCGCTCCAGAAAAGCCGTCTTGAAAATATCCCAAGTCATAGGACCTCCTCCTAAGGCCCTGCTATCCTGCCACATATTATACCAGGATTGAGCTACATCCGTT
The DNA here is from genome assembly GCA_016801875.1 of Solanum sitiens. Classification (NCBI taxonomy): domain Eukaryota; kingdom Viridiplantae; phylum Streptophyta; class Magnoliopsida; order Solanales; family Solanaceae; genus Solanum; species Solanum sitiens. The sequence continues at coordinate 357,513 of JABWTJ010000609.1, forward strand.
AGCTGGTAGGATGTCAGCTCAGCCTTCTCCACATCAGTCAAACCCATTGCACACAATATCTTGTGGATCTCATCCACAAACTTCTGGGGATCCTCCGTAGTCTTAGATCCAGTGTAAATGGGAGGATTCATCCTCGTGAAGTCCCTTAACCTGCTATCCATGGTGCTGAAAGGTGGGTTTTCTCTGGGAACACCTCGTTGCTCCGCTTGGGCTATCATAGCCTGAGCTTGTAAAGTAATGGCTTGGGCCATCTGTGCCAAGGCTGTCCTCCTTTCTCCATCTATCAATCTAGCTGGGTTAACAGGAATCTCCATTCCAGCAGCTTGGGCCTGGGGTGGAACTTCGTATCAGAGCAAGTTGGTATCAAAGCTAGGTTTTTCACGACCGAGGTCTAGACCCTAGTCGAAATCGACATCGTTGACCTCTCAGAGGTTGCAGACAAGCCTACTTACGTCTTCATTACATTCATTAAGTTAATTTTAGTGGAAAATTTGAAACTTTTTGTTTTGTTTGAAGTGTACATAGACTTCATATTTATAACATGCATACGCGTATAAAGAAGTTCATTGCTCATGTGTATCAACAATCTAATAAAGGATCATTCAATCTTGAAATAAGTAGGCTTATAGCATAAGTAATAGTTGCCAAAATGGCACCATTACATAAGTCTGAACAAAATAGGAAAGATATACTAGTGGAACATGCTCCACTAGCCTAAACCTATTACTAAGCTAGACAATAACGGCAGGCATCCTCGAATGCATGAGAACCTACCAAGTCTGGATGAAAAGCTCTGATGTCCGAACAATTGCAATGAATGTCTTCAACACCCTCCTGAACCTGCACCTAAAATAGTATAATGTATGAAATTAGTATATACACTTGTACTAAGTATGGGTGTATGCAAGTACACACCAAGGACATGCATGATTAAGAAGAGTTGTATCCTAACGATATGAACTATGGAAAGCCAAGTGAGTTGGACTTGCCAAATCAGATTAGGAAAGTCATGCTAGGAGAGTAACATGCCTCATCATTCTTTTCATATTGCACACATCACATAACATATTTCATATAGCACATACATATATTACATATCATTCGTTCATATGCCGTGAGACCTTGGAATCACAGATTTAACATTAGGATTTCCCTAAATGAGGGCTCGACATATGGGACCTCAACTAGGGAGCCTTATTTAGAAAACACAGAGTCTGCTTCATTCATTCATACATACTACATTTTCATTCGTTCGTAGGCTGGTGTGAACACCAACTATATCTAGGATGTTGTTTAAGACTCTCATCGAGTTCACTGTGCAATGACTAAGAATGACCTAGTCTCATTACTTGAGTTTAGTTCACGTCTTGATTATCCAATCCAAACACTTTTGGTATCATTCATTTCATTTTATTTCATACTTTGAGGCACTTCAACTTTAACCGACATAGATCATGTTAGCATCATGAAATCCGGTGTCTTACCCACACCGAAAAGAGGTGGAGTCACTGGCCAAGGTGAAACCAAAACATCCCTAGCTCGCTTAGGTGGAAAACCACTGGCTAGTTCCCTACGTTGGCAGTATAGTTCAAAGACTACGAGATTTAGAGAGACCCATACCCACATTGGTGGACAGTCTCATCCCATCAGAATTACCTGAACCTCCGCCCTTCCCGAAAGAAGGCATCACCACTCATAGCTAGCCTATCGATGCTCCGTTTAAAGGTCCTATTTACATTCAACTCATACAGCGTCGAAGCTTGCTTCTAGCATGAGGTAGTCATAGCTCATTATATGATTTATCATCTCCTCTTTACGTATTAAGTGTGAATTGTCCTTACATTTACATATAGAGTGTGAGTGAGACTTGTCTATTAATACTCAACACTCTCCTAGGTGAGTACTTTTGGTGACCTTATATTGGCGTAGGTACAACTTGTCTCACTTGCACTAGCCTCATATTGTGATGCCACCCTGTTCTTTCTTAACATCTTTTCATTTCATCTTTACTCACCTTTAATTATTTGTTCATCGTATAAAATACATATGCTCTCTTGGAATTTACTTTTAGGGACATTGATTCTAGGCGTAGATACAACTTGTCTCACTTGTACTAGCCTATCCTCATGTAGCCACTCTTTCTTGATTTATTCATCGTTCAGCATAAATATATTCTCTTAGAAATTTCATTTAGTGAAATTGATTTTTAGGCGTAGATGCAACTTGTCTCACTTGCACTAGCCTCTTATCATGTTGTTACTATTTTCATTAGCATCATAGTATAACATAATTACTCACCTTATTACGTGAATGTTCATTTCGTCATATGCCAATGCACTTGGCCTTTTAGTGTGTTTCACATTCTTACTTAACCCTCTGGGGGTCACATCATTTCATCACCTACATCTTAGGTTCATTTATTTTTAAACGTACACTAGACTTATGAACCCATACGTACAAGCCATGAATCTTCGTTCATAATTCGCCTAAGTGACTCATACTTACCCAAGATTATGTGGTACAAGACTTATGCATCTTGTAAGTATGCCAAGGTCTCGATTTCGATTCCTATAGGAAGCTTTCATTAAGTATTTATTCATGTAAGACTTATGCATCAATACGGAATTGGGCAAGGGAACCCGATTTCAAATCCCTTGAGCAACACTTAGTATTGTATTAAATTTTGATCTAAAGTTTCAGCTTGGGGACCCAAGTTCGAATCCTAACACCTATATTTCTTTTCTTACTTTTCTCTCCTTTCATTTTCTGTTTTTGACTGAGAGGATGTGGGATCGATCCCCCACAACCTCATTTTTCTTTTATTTAATTTTTCTCCTAACTTCCTTGTCTATCCGAGAGTTTGTGGGTATGATCCCCACATACCTAATTTTATTTTTCTTTCATTTTTCTCCTCTCTCCCTCACCTATGCGAGAGGTTGTGGGTTCGATCCCCACACAACTCATTTTATTTTTCTTTCACTTTTCTCCTAACTCTTCACTTGAGCCTTACCCCATTTCGAATCCCCCTTACCTCGTTTTTATTATTGATTTTTTTTATAGCTTGCATATGGTGAGGTCTTGGGTTCAATCTATATGACCTCATACATTTTAATTTTTTTTAAAAAAAACTCAAAATTTTCCAATAACTTGGCGGAACCAAATTCCAAGCAAATCTGGAAATTTGATGACACTTTCTAGTCCATTTCCTCAATATTTTATACTTTAGATTTTTGGACATTTCGTACGTTTATTTTGTACAATTTCGTGGTTACATTTGATCAAGATTTTCACTCAATTCAGCAACATTACACCACTTATGAACATCACAAATTACTTCAAGTAATTGCATACGAAACACAAGAATTTAACATGCATATTACACACTTTAACCCATGACCAAAGCCAAGACATACACAATGGACACACACACGTTTAACACATAGTTTCGGAAAGCATGCTTATTACTCACATAAATCCGAACATACATAATTGAACATAATCATCACGAAAACACATCACATTCCTAAATTCTACCATCAAAACATACCCAACCTACAAATTCGATGGGAGCTAGTGACAGCGACATGCATCGGGGAACATTCCTAGTTTTTGGAATAGAATTCGACTGAATCTTAGGGGTCTCTTGGGAAAGGGACAAAGAGGAAGAAAACCCATACCTTTTGTCAATCAACACCCTACAAATCTTCTCCAATGGCAGCCAACTCCACGACACCAAAGCCTCACCACCAAACATCAAGCACAACCCGTCAAGAACAATGGTTTTGCTTTTCGTTTTTAGTTTAGTTTTCCTTTAGAGTTTTAGCGTTCAAGTTCTTTGTTCTTCTACTGATAATAAATGTGAGAATAATAGTAAATCAGCGTGAGAAGAGAGTGGATAATCGTGAGAAAGAGAATGGAGAGAGATGAGAGTAAGTGTAGGTGTTTTAGTTGAAGACTTAGTCAAACTAGGACTTCTTATTATTTATTAATTAAAAATCTGATTTTTTTAAGGTTTAGGTGAAATTACTAATCATGCCCTTCCTTAAATTAGATAATTAATATAAATTAATTTATTTAACATTGCTTCCACCAAGGATCGAACCCGGGTGAAGCTTAACTTGTGAAAAAGGGTCGAATTCGGCCAACCCTACCAGAATTTCCCATATTTTTATATTAATTAATTAATTAATATAAATACTTAGGGTAATTACAATACTACCCCTAGCCTGGAAAAGACCATTTTACTCCTAGACCCTCCAAACCTAAGATGACCCCTTTCAAGTCCAGAAAATACTCATCCGGGTGAATCTCTTCAATTCGGGTGCCCTACATGGTTAGTCCCAACCTTGCCTATCTCAACTAACTCACCAAGTTGGTTGGCTTGGCTAGTGCATAGGTTCTGAGGTCTGGTTCCATGCGCATCAAGTCGTGTGAACCCGGTCTAATCTAGGCATTCTAGGTACGTGTAGGCATTACTTAGCATAGTTATTTACAGGTTGTTACACCAACGAGGACACATTGATTCACATTTAATAAAGTAATGCCGACAAGGACACATAATTCACAAATATAGAACCAAAGAATCGCCACCATAAGTTTCCCATACCAAGCATCATTACTATGTAAGACCTATACGACACAATATAGAGAAACTTAGATCAACACACCATCAATCCAACCTCACAACTCCAATCCATAGCCAATTCATCCAACTAAATATACAAGGGCTCTTACCAATAGCCATAGTTTACAATTCAACCCAACAACTAAAATATACAATGAATCAAAGATAATACAATAAGATTTTATAGATTTAGGGCCGCCTAATCATAGTTCTAGCATGATTCATTCATAATTCAATATCCCTAATGAAACTACACAATAATTCAATGGCATAACGAAATAATCCAAAACGCCCATAAAATAGTCAAAAATAGGGTTTCATGAATTACCTAGGTTCATAGAGTAATTAGGTTGAAATCATAAAATTAACATCAATTCAATCAATATACAATGATTCAAAATGTTTTCTACAAGAACCCATAGGTAGATATAAAAATAGGATAATTAATCTTTCAAAGACTTCAAAAATGAATTTGAAGTGTAGATCCTTGAATAAAAGAGATTCAAGTATGAAGAGCATACCTCCATTGATGCTAGACCACGAATTTGATGAAGATTTGATAGAGAATAGCAAAAGAAACTTCAATCAAAGCTTTACCTTGAGTTTTGGCTTCAATGGAGTTCAAGAGAGTTTCCTAGAGATTTTGGGTTTTGATGTTGAATAATGAATTCATCTAGGTGTTTAGGACTTATAAACCCACCTTAAATACACAAACCACCACTAGGAAACCTCCCATTTATTTATTTGTACGTGGGGTGAATTTCCCAATTCACCCATACACTTAAAAGTGAGCCTGCACCAGATGCAGTCACCATCGACGGTTGCCCATCGACGGGACGTAGGTCCATTGACGGTCCTGGCATGCTGTTGATGGATTCAAAGATTTTCCCTGGGGATATTAAGCTCCCTAGGATATGTCCTCATATACGCTTCCCACCTACGGGGTTTCAATCAGCCTAGTGGGCATCGATGCCATCCGTAGGTGAGGCTGGTTTGGACAGCCTTGTATCACAAATTGGGTCCTTCCTCAAGTCCCTTGGTTGGTCCTTGAGGAGTTTTGCACAGATGTTTCCAACTCAAATACTCTCATATACACGTCAAGTACTTCTCACAACAATTTCCTCCAAAATGAACACGTAAAACTTGATGAAACACACTAAGACGCATATGCATGTTTTAAGGCAAGCCTTTCGAACGTCATGGAAGTTCTTGGACGTCTCACTTGAAAACTTTACAAAACTTCAAACACTGCCTCGTAACCTCATTTTATCCCATTTTAGAACTTCAAAACATCAAGACACAAGTGTTATGCTTTAGTTTTACCTAAGTCCTCTTAGAGGTATTACACATGGATTGGGTGGAAATCCAACTTCTTTCGTACTTTTATTCTACAACTTTTTCTTTTTCATTGTTTTCTTTTCTTTTTCTTTCCTTTTTCCCTCTTTATTCTTTTTTATGGAGGGTTTCCCTTTTTCCGCACAACACCATGGGTTAAGGAAGAATTTTCTTGCACTTCTTGACTTCTCATTCTCCTTTGCACCAAACCCCTAACTTAAGATTTTGACCTATGTTATCTATCCACATTAAACCATAAGTCAGGTGGATTATAGGTGGTGGATCATGTAAGTTTTAGGACTCATCAAGGTTCTTCGAAAGATAGGTAAGGCTCAAAGGGTTTTCAAAAGAGTTTCACACACTCACGGGTAGGACACAAAATATATATATGTCAAAGTAGGCTCACACTCTTTAAAATTTCTTAAGATAATTTCAAGAGTACACCTTTCTAAATCAATTAGACTAACCGGACAAATTTTAGCTTTATATATGAAAGGTTCATTGCAGTCTCATCACACAAGGCATTGATACTTAAGAAAAACAAGACTACACACTTTTCCTAGTGTGTAATTGTCATTACAAACGAAGTAATTCAATAAATGACTAATCATAATGAAATGCAAAGAGTTCACATATTTCTTATGCAACTTCATTTGTCCTTGTTGTAGTCGTACATTTTTATTTGTTCGATTGAGATCACTATTCAAGTAATTAGTATTGATCAAAATCGATTCTTGAATTTGTACAAGAACATAAACTTTAAACACAAAATGTGGATAAAATTTCCTAAAACGAATTTTTTTAGGAAGAGTCAAAGTTGTTTCGCAATTAAGATTAAAAGAGTGTCTTAAGCTCAAATGATCGCAAAAGCAGTTTTAAAAAAACATAATTAAAACATACGACCTAAATATACATACCAAAATACAAGAATTAATCACAAAAATATCAACACAAAAGGTGTGTATCTCACCCCACCACAAAACAAAAGTGTTTGTCCTCAAATTTCACTTAATAATATCAAAAAATTAATATCAAAGTAATATAGAGACAGGTGAAGAAATATCTTGTGTATGCGAACCCTCTATCTGTAGGGATGTGAACACTCATAGCATCAACTTGTGCTTTGGCAACAGTCACCGGAGTATTCTCTGCAAGATAATTTGTTCCAGGTCCTATGGGGGCTTTTGTGGGTGTCTCAGCAGGTGATGTACAGGCTGCCGACAACACCCCTGCTTTACCTTGTCTTACAAATTTTCAAAGATGATATGCCTCTCCTAGTGATTTGTCGTCTTCCTCTCCAGTGTTGCCACTAACTCCTGGTCAATCTCTGCATTTTCATCTTTGGCTATTGCATCTCCCATCTGTACATCCCAAGTGGTAGCTGGAGGAATCTCCGAGGTTGAGGAACGACAGGAGGTGTAGGTTCCACTAGAGGTGTTGATACTAATTCTGGTGTTGGCTCAGAAGGAGTTGTCGTTGTGGTACATATGGTAGATGTGGGAACAACTGGTGAAGCTCTGTTAGCTAAGGACTGAGGAATTCTCCTGCACCTCTTTTGTCTATTTATTAGTGGCGTATAATATCTTGGCTCATCCCTCTCTTTACTGGTGTCAGTATCCACTATTTTATTTGCTATACTTTTCATCTTTTCACCCTTGCCGCGTTGGAGTTCCTCTCCTCCTCTATTCAGAGGATTTGACCCTCCTTCAGTGATAGGTATGTCTGGTGTAACTTTCCTTTGGAGTTGTGTTTTGTCGTTTGTGCATACCATTTCTGCAATAATTTACTATTAGTCGAGATAACAACCACATTTTAATCACCAAAATTATTTATAGACATGTTAACCATTCAACTCAGCGGAGCGCCAAACTACTTTGGTGAAGTAGGTCGAATCAAATTAAATACTTCGCTTAGATTCAGGGCACATTTTTGATTGAAAGTTCACCTCGGCAAATCACCGAATACTTTAGACGATGAGAAATTTGGCCGCCGAAAGATACATTTAACTAGGGGAAAGAGGGGAATGCATAAGGCGGTCTAAAGTCTTATTGGTGAATCGCCGACTACTTTTGGCGATCACAAATGTGTCCTCCGATAGTTAGAGAATTTAAAGTGCTAAGGACATGAAATTAAGGTGATTTATGACCATTAGGAGAATCGTCGAGTGGTTCAGAGAGCTTGACCCAACTCGCTGAATGACACAACAAGCCTATCGTTCACCAAGTCTCAAAATCACCCTTATGATCTGTAAAAACAAAATCAAGGCACACAATCAAGAATATCACCTAAGACCCGTACTTCCCAAAATCCCACAATAGTAAAACTTCTTTCGTTTTTTGCCAAATTTGGCCATTTAACTACAATCACCTTGAAGAATGTTGTAACACATTTCTCGGTAGAGCAATTTTTTTTATTTAGCGCAAAATTTGGATTCATAGATTTGACTCAATAAACCTAACAACTAACAAGAAACACCCATTTCAAAATCAATTAATTCAAGGCGCAAACACTAAAATTCAACCAATTAAGCATTTTACGCAAGGTTTTAATTGATAGTAACATCAAGGCACCCTATTTCTATAAGAGAGGCCCAACACACATTATCCTGATACTATGACTACAAATGAGTTCAAAATTATTTGGCGTTTTAGAGACTAACCTTCGTTTCTCATCACATCACTTTTTGTAATGCTAGACAATTGTCACATTCGGGGAGCACCCCCTAGAAGTACCATGGCGTACTTGACCTCTCGGAGGTCTTATACAAGCCAGTAGTTATCATTCATCGCATTGACATATTAAATTTTGCGGAAAATTTTAAACTTTTCATAGCATAATATATTCTACAAACTTCACCTCATATATATATAAAACATAAGTCATAATACATATTAGACCTTAAGTATCTTTGCCATCTTAGAATCAACAACATTAGAGTACATAAGGCACACGACCCTTAAATCATAATCATAAGTACAAACTCATAAACTTTACACTAAATACAAAACATAGGAAATCCTTCGACTTAAGGATTCCTTTCCTTGAGCTTGGGAATCACATATCAAGGTACTCAATGACATAGACATCCCATAATCATCCATAACCTACACTTTTTGTAAAAAGTAGTGTATAATTGAGTCAGTACAAAAATGCACTAAGTATGACAACCATGCAAAAACATGCATTTAAAGGGGACATTTTCTTGAAATCATACTACATGTGAAGTATGATCATATCTACCTATATGTGAAGTAATGTGGAAGGATGTGTTCTCTTATTGAATTTATTAGGTGATCATTTTATACTACGACTATCCTTAACCGACACTAATTCCATGGGTTCTAAACATGGAATTTGGTGTCATCCCTCACACCAAAAAGAGGGCATCTTACTTGCCAAGGTAAGACATGTGTATCATGCTAGCATTTTAGGTGATATCACTCGCTAGATCCTATGTGGCAACATAGTTTATGGAACTTGGGGGCTATCATGGAAACATATCTCTACACCCTTTTTGGTCATGAGGCTATCCACCCCACGAGGACCGTTAGTGGACCCTTTAGCCTGCCCTCCTTAGGAAGGTGCCAATCTCTCATCTACAAGTTCACTCAGTGCTAAGCTAAGTTCCCTTTATTGAAAAGTCTTTATTAACATTTCTTTTATAAAACATAGGCTTAGTAGAGTAATCCCCTCATATTCTTAGATCATAGGTCATAGATGAGAATTCATCAACGTAAATCATGTGAGAAATCCTTTCACATGGACGTAGCATATGTATTAGCACTATCTAGATAAGGATGCACTTGAGCACAGTTTTCAAGGTTCCTTTATTGACTAGACCATCATTAGTGCGTGTGTATACTCATATGTGATCAAACCTTTCACATAACACATAAATGTCACACATGTTGATATATCAACGCATGAGTCTATAGGTCTAACTATATGAGCAATCCTTTCATATAAAACCACTAAGACACTATGCACATTTATACTTCATCATATCATATAACTAATGCTCATAACATGCCCATACATTCATTTTCATATACATAGAAACCAAACCTGGGAACTATCCGATCAAGGTACACATGTGCAATGCATAGACAAGGTCCTATACCCTTGCCCATACTAGTACACCTATCAAATCATCCTAGTTAAGGAATACATAACATACTTCACATACTTATATTTTACATGCATGGTAGTAGACACTAGTGAATATGAGAACAACCTTTCATTAGACACTATGATCATATACTACTTGTAAGCATGCATGAAGTGTGAGCGTGTGTGTACATTGGTAAACATGATCACATAATGGCCATCAACAACACACTGAGGCGGGCACCCTTTTAAGACTATATTACACTTTCAAGCATAGATCATACAATACAATTTAGCGTACGAGGCAAGCTAAGTTCATATTATACTTTAAGACTCCTAACAAAATCTATTCACATATTTAGATAGGGATACATGGGTAGGGGTCTTCAATCCTTAACACTTCATTAATGGCAGCACCTACACATAATCTTACATAACCATTTACATGCTCAAAACAATAGTAACATAACCTAGATTCACAACTAAAGTAGAAGACTAGGCACAAGTTACACATAAAGTGATCATCATAACCACTCATCCATGTATTTATCAATTTGCCTTCAAGGCCATGGTCAACACATATATACTGACAATAAAGTAAACACCACAAACATAAGTGGACTATACCACACAACGCCATACAAGGTTTCATCAACTACAATACAATAAGAAAAGTAGAGAGGAAGAGCCATTTCGTTATCCTTTGATCATCATTGATCAATACACATTTTCAATCATCAATACATTATAGGGAAGTAGCTAAACATACATTTAATCATGAAGAAACCACGTACAAGTTGATACAAAATCATGCTACCATCTAAGACATTATATCACATATATGGTAGAAAGTAGAGAGTTATAGATCATCAAGTAACTTCCCTAGTTTAGTTCATCAATAATCTTGTATAGTTAATATTCATCTAAGGAAGTATCTAAAGAAATCATAGCCTAGATGAGATCCTACTACAATTGCCAATAAGTTCGAGATCATTGTGGGTATGATTCATATTAGGAGTTCATGGAAGAGGAACTTACTTAGGTTAATCCTATTCAAACTATCATGCGTTTATCCATATTGGATCCATTACATACAATTGATTATAACATTACATCATAGGTAGTAGCTAACCATCACTTTAACATATTTGAATCTCACAATAAACATGCTAGAATCATCAATCTATAGGTTATAACATGTATGTCAATCCTTACAAAGATTTCCTTTGATTTGATCACTAAGGCTTCATACCCACAGTTCACCAATAACATCAATATAAGGCAGTAGTTAAGGACAACATAACCTAAATGCAAGCCTACTACAATTGAATTCCACATTCATACAATTAAGGGCCAACATTACAGTGATCACATTGATAGCTAGTCTAGGCATGCTCAAATATTCATTCATTGATCCACATGGATCTTCATCATCAATTTATCAGAAATTCATGTAAATAACAGTAGGTATAAGAAATTCAACGTAAGATAATCACAATGCAACCATTGATAAGCCATGATCACAATGCCCATGCAAGGGCTAAATCGATTTTGAGAAGGACATGGGTTTTTAATGCAATTGGACTAAAATAAGTTAAAACCAATACATTAACATCAATTCATCATAATTTAACCATTAAGAACATTGTTAGAAAGAACCTATGGATAGATTGAAGAAGAAGAGATTTGATCATGAAACCTTGTTTGAAAACATGAGATTAACTCTCCAAGTGAAATGTTACTTGGAGATGAAGGATTACCATGCCTTTGTCTAGTTGAAAACCTCTAAAACTTGATGAATCATCCCTGGAAATCCAAGCTCCAAGTTGTTCTTGAGCTTCACCAACAATGGAGGTTTCTAGGGAGAATTGGTTTTGAGGAAAGGCTTAATTTGTGTGAATGGGATTGGGAATGGGTTGGTCACGTTTTAGAATACTTATATACACCCATAAATAGCTAAATAAAACTATTAGTGTCAGGTTAGTACGTGGGGTGAATTTTCCATTCACCCCTTTAATGAGTCAGTCGCATGGCACCTGGCAGCCATCGACGCCCAGTAGGTCCATCGACGGGTCGTTTGTCGCTTCAGTCTATTGGACCTTGGAATGTTCTATGGATGATCCTTGTCAAGGCTTATTGTCCATCGATGAGACCTCCATTGATGGTCCGCTGGTCAACCAACTAGCCATCGTTTTGTTCAGTCGATTGACACTGCCAATGAAGTGTGTCGACAGCCCTTGGGTCCTTTTTATGGGCCCTTTTACGTGGCCCTTGGCAAGTCATACACGGGCGTTTCCAACGTAAATATTTACATTTCCAAGTCAAGGACCTTCGATGCAGGTTTCACCCAAAATTCACACGTAAAACACGTCCAAAAATGCTAGGCCCCATCAAGACAACTTGGACGTCTAAAGGGCTAACTGTCGAACGTCTTGGACATTCTTGGACGTTTGACCTCCAAACTTCACGAAACTGAATATACTGTCTATAAACATCATTATAACTCATTTTAAGACTTTGTAAGCTCATTTAATACAATTATAAACACGTATAGACACATGAGGCACATAGGTGACTAGTCGTTGAACATCTTGTTCGTCCTTTGACGTTTGACTTCCAAATAACCTCACACTTTACACGCTGCATCAATGCCATTTTATAATCCATTTTAGGACTTTAGAATCATAAGATTAGCATGTTATTCTCTAGACACACTAACTCATTTTGGTGGTATTACAATATCCCCACTTGGGAACATTCATCCTCGAATGACACTTAGAACACTTTAATCACAACAAGGACTTCAATGCATCATAGAGCATTTCATCACATTCATAACATCATCGCATACATAATAATTCACCAAACTTACAAGGAACAAAACTTCAAATAATTTTAGCACTCAATGCACACAAGCAAGCAAAACTTTTATTCATTTACTCTCTAAGGCATCAAACACAAAGGCTCTTATCATGTTCATAGGAGGAACATCCTTCTCTTAATCATAACATGGTCATTGCACTTCAATTAATTAATAGCTCATCTTGTAACCATCTTTAAGTCACACTTAGGCAGATTCCAACAACACTCAAGAAGCAAGTAAGCACTTATTTCAATGCACATACACTTGAGTTAATTGAATCAACAAAGATCTTTATTAGTTAAACCTAGTGCCATGAAGGTCATAATCAAACATACCATGCTTAGTGATGTCCATGGACGAATGTACTTATCCTCATTACACATACATGTATCATGACCTCACACCCAAACAAAGCACAGTCAATTTCATTTAAAATAAGGAATTCTCAACTTTTAAACAATGGCATGCTCATGTTTCCTTCCTAGTGAATTCTAAATGATAAGTCACACCAAGTACATCACAACAGTTAGGAATCTATTTCACAAAATGTCAATTTCTAACATAGTACTCACCTTTACAGTAAGCATTATTTGGGAAAAACACTACAAATCATAGGCAAACACATGAATACTTTGCTAAAAATGCTTTCACTTTTCAAGAGAGAGCCTACAATCATGCTTTCCAAACCATACAAGTCACATAGTTTTCGAGAAACTCCACACTTTTCATTTTAAAGAAACTAAACTTTTCATTGTGAGGCTAAACAATACACCTCACAAGTGACTACAACACTGTTTCTTACCTTATCTCATGAAGTCAAATTCACAATTAGCATGTTAAGATGCACAATACACATGAGAAAGGATGGATTTTATCAATATTTCCATTTATGCAATTTTGAATCTTCCAAATATCTTTAAGGTAATGTAAATCAATACATCCCAAACATATAAAGCTCATGAAATTCATACTTTATGCAAATCTCTATTCATGAACATGCTTACAAAGAATTCATTAGTTCCAAGTTCAAGCAACAATAGAAGTAAAGGGCAGAAAATATCTACAACCTTATCATTCCGTCACCATCCCCCAGTTAGGTTAAACCCAATTATGAGCAACTTAACCCAATGTTTTACCTGGATTTTTGTTATCAACCAATAAAAGAATTACAGTAAGTTACCATAAGGTCTTCAAGGGCATTCTAAACTTTATCACCTATGCAAATTATCCCCAACCATCAAGTTAGGTCATACTACTCAATCACATAAGGTTTTCATACAATACTATTGACACCAAGGTCATACAACATTAGGGGAAACAATAGAGAAGAATTAGCCGTAAAAACTCTTCTTTTTATTTGGACATTACAGTAAGGTGACTTCTAGGTCACTAAAAAACACATCCTCACCCTATAATGACAAGCATACTAACTTCACACGTAGGATCAAGTCTATACAAAGGAATCCAATCCATACTAGGCAACTTATCAAAGAGAACATATATACAAGGGAAACATTGAACACTTTTAGGCACATATTCTTAGGGTAGCATGCTTCCATAGGTATTCACTAAGCAATTCAAGCTGAAATCATAATATTAGGCTAACATCATGTAGAACCATATAGTAACACCTCATTCCAAAGAAACTCATTTTAACCAAAATAACTTTTAACATGCTTTAACTATATCATGACATACATTATTCAACATAACATGCCATTTCACATAAACTTCATATATAGCCATCAATGGCAAAACATAATCAAAACAAGCCAAAGTTAACCTTCACACATAAACATAAAACCATAAAACCAATATAAGCATTAACTCACCTTTTATCCCTCAAGCATATATGATACCATCTCAACCAAGCAATCACATCTAAAAGACCACCTGACAAGAAAACGTATGACAGAGATCTTATAGAGTTAAGTTATTTGGCACGATATGAGAATGATGAAGAAGGGAAACTTTATCATCATATAGTCTCTCATATAATTTGATGATGTCGTGACTCACCACCAATGAACACGAGACTCTACTAGACGTGGCAATATGAGACTTTTAGAACCTAAAACAAATTTGTAAACCTCATGCTCTGATCCACGTTTGTCACATTCGGGGAGCACCCCCTAGAAGTAACATGGCATACTTGACCTCTCGGAGGTCATATATAAGCCCATAGTTATCATTCATCGCATTGACATAGTAAATTTAGCGGAAAACTTAAAATATTTCATAGCACATCATATGCTTGAAACTTTACCTCATATATATATATAAAACATAAGTCATAATACATATTAGACCTTAAGTCTCTTTTCCATCTTAGACTAAACAACATTATAGTACATTAGGGACACGACCCTTAAATCATAAGCATAAGTAAAAACTTATACACTTTACAGTAAAGATATAACATAGGAAATCCTTGGAATTAAGGATTCCTTTCTTTGATCTTGGGAATCACATATGAAGCTCCTCAATCACGTAGACATCCCTTAAACATACATAACCTACACTTTGTTTAAAAAGTAGAGAAGAATTGAGTTAGTACAAGAATGCACTAAGTATGTCAATCATGCAAACACATACATTTAAAGGGGACATTTTCTTGAAATCATACTTCATACCATTTTGAGTAAATCTTTATAAAACCTTTATACAATAGCATTTATATCATTCAGATACCTCATATAGACATAATCAAAGTCCAAACATCATATAAAATCACATATAGAATTTAAGCCATATTCAGGTCAATCTACAGTGAGCTAATTTTCCTTAACAGTGAACAGTTTTTCTTTTAACTCATCAACCTCCCAAGTAACCCTCTAGTGATACTTGGTGCAATGCATGACCTTAAGGACACAAGGAAACCATACATACAATCTACACAAGGCAACACATACCATTATAGAAGTATAGTACAACATAGACATATTAAATCCAAGACTATAAAGGACATTACAGTGAACTCTTAGTCATTATGCACATATACTTATTTTACTGCTCATAGAACCTTATAAGACCTTACTCGTAATCCCAATCTTAATCTACTAGTGCAATGTACATGTCAAGCCCCATGACTTCACATGTACTTAGTAGACCCTTCATGAGACCACAAGCCTTAACACTTCATACATCAACATAACAAGTAAAGACAATTTCATCCATGCGAGGCAATACCTTCATCATATAATCATTAAGACCAATATCATGCATATAGGGACAAGTTCACATCATATAGACTTATACCATGCACATCTTCATAAAAAGTAGACCATTACTACCATGTCATGCATAAACACATAAGCATAATCGTAGATATTAGGTCACATCTCTAGGATTTCCTAAGGAGCTACTTGTGAAATGTCTAGATGGGTTCATTACTTCCACCTATCCTAAGTAACCTCCCTTAAGTCATCCTAGTTAGGGTCCTAGTCATTTACTTCCATTGTCCATTTTACTTTAGGGAAATAGCCTTAACAGACACTAAGACCATGGTGCTAAACATGAAATTTGGTGTCATCCCCTAACACCAAAAAGAGGGCATCTTACTTGGCAAGGTAAGACATGAGTATCATGCTAGCATTTTAGGTGATATCACTTGCTAGATCCTATGTGGCAACATAGTTTATTGAACTTGGGGGCTATCATGGAAACATCTCTCTACACCCTTTTTGGGTTATAAGGCTATCCACCCCGTGAGGTCTGTTAGTGGACCCTTTAGCCTTCCCTTCTTAGGAAGGTGCCACCCCCTCATCTACAAGTTCACTCAGTGCTAAGCTAAGTTCCCTTTATTGAAAAGCCTTTATTAACATTTCCTTTGTAAAACATAGGCTTAGGAGAGTCATCCTCTCATATCCTTATCTTATAGGTCATAGATGAGAATTCCTCAACCTAAATCATGTCAGAAATCCATTCACATGGACAATGCATATGTGTTTGCACTATCTAGTTAAGGATACACTTTATCACATCTTTCAAGGGTCCTTTATTGACTAGAGCATCATTCGTGTGTGTGTATAATTATATGTGAGAACCTTTCACATAACACATAAATGTCACACATGTTCATATATCAACGCATGAGTCTATAGGTCTAACTATATGAGCAATACTTTCACATAAACCCACTAAGACACTATGAGCATTCATACTTCATCATATTATATAAATCATATTCATAACATGCCCCATACATTAATTTTCATATACATAAAAACCAAATCTAGGAACTATCCTATCGAGGTAGACATGTGCAATGCATAGACAAGGTCCCATACCCTTGACCATACTAGTACACATATCAAGTCATCCTAGTTAAGGAATACATAACATACTTCACAGACTTATACTTTACATTCATAGTAGTAGACACTAGTGAATATGAGAACAACCTTCCCTTAGACATTATGATCCTATACTACTTGAGAGACTGCATGAAGTGTGAGTGTGTGTACATTGGTCAACATGATAAAATAATGGACATCAACAACACATTGAGGCAGCAACCCTCTTAAGACCATATTACACATTCAAGCATAGACTACACAACAAAATTTAGCATCGGAGGCAAGCTGACTTCATATTATACTTTAAGACTCCTAACATTAGCTATTCACACATTTACGTAAGGGTACATGGGTAAGAGTCATCAATCCTTAACACTTCATTAAAGTAAGAACCTACACATGATCTTACATAACCATTTACATGCTCAAAACAATAGTAACATAACCTAGATTCACAACTAAAGTAGAAGACTAGGCACAAGTTACACATAAAGTGATCATGATAACCACTCATCCATGTATTCATAAATTTGCCTTCAAGGCCATGATCAACACATATATAATTACAATAAAGTAAACACCGCCACCATAAGTGGACCATACCACACAATTCCATACAAGGCTTCATCAACTACAATACTATAAGAAAAGTAGAGAGGAAGAGCCATTCTTACCATTTCATTATCCTTTAATCATCATTGATCAATACATCCTTTCCATCATCAATACATTATAGGGCAGTAGCTTAACATACATTTAATCATGAAGAAACCATGCACAAGTTTCTACAAAATCAGGCTACCATGTAAGACACTATATCACATACATCATAGGTAGTATCTAACCATCACTGTAACATATTTGAATCTCACAATAAACATGCTAGAATCATCAATCTATAGGTTATAACATGTATGTCAATTCTTACCAAGATTTACTTTGATTTGATCACTAAGGGTTCATACCCACATTTAAACAATAACATCAATATAATGCAGTAGTTAAGGACAACATAACCTAAACGCAAGCCTACTACAATTGAATTCAACATTTATACAATTAAGGGCCAACATTAAAGTGATTACATTGATAGCTAGTCTAGTCATGCTCAAATCTTCATTCATTGATCCACATGGATCTTCATCATCACTTTATCATAAATTCGTGTAAATAATAATAGGTATAAGCAATTCAACGTAAGAGAATCACAATTTAACCATTAATAAGCCATGATCACAATGTCCATGAAAGGGTTAAATCTATTTTGGGAAGGGACATGGGTTCATAATGCTATTGGATTAAAATCACGTTAAAACCAATACATTAACATCAATTCATCATTATTTAACCATTAAAATCGTTTTTAGAAAGAACCCATGGCTAGATTGAAGAAGAAGAGATTTCATCATAAAACCTTTTTTGAAAACATGAGATTAACTCTCCAAGTAAAAGGTTACTTGGAGATGAAGAATTACCATACCTTTGTCTAGTTCAAAACCTCTAAAACTTGATGAATCATCCCTGGAAATCCAAGCTCCAAGATGTTCTTGAGCTTCACCAACAATGGAGGTTTCTAGAGAGAATTGGTTTTGGAGGGAAGGTTTAATTTGTGTGAATGGAATTGGGAATTGGTTGATCACGTTTTAGAATAATTATATACACCCAAAAATATCTAAATAAACCTATTAGATTCAGGTTACGACGTGGGGTGAATTTCCCATTCACCCCTTTAATGAGGAAGTCGCATTGCACTAGTTGCAGGCCACCATCGACGGCCAGTAGGTCCATCGACGGGCCGTCTATGGCTTCAGTCGATTGGCCCTTGTCCTGTTCTTTGGCTGAGCCTTGTCATGGATAAGTTTCCATCGATGAGACCTCCTTTGAGGGGCCGTTGTTCAACCAACTGGGCATCATTTGGTTCACTCGATTGACACTCCCAAGGCAGTTTCTCGACAACCCTTGGGTCCTTCTTGTGGGCCCTTTTGCGGAGCCCTTGGAAAGTCGTACACGGGTGTTTCCAATGTAAATATGTACATTGAAAATTCAAGGACCTTCCATGCAAGTTTCACCTGAAATGTACACCTAAACATGTCTAAACATGCTAGGCCCCATCAAGACATACTTGGACGTCTCAAGGGCTAACTGTCGAACGTCTTGGACGTTCTGGGACGTTTGACCTCCGAACTTCACGAAACTCCATATACTGCATAAGTTCATGTCATTAAATTATAAAAACGTATAGACACATGAGGCACATAGGTGAGTAGTCCTCGAACGTCTTGGTCGTCCCTTGATGTTTTAGTTAAAAATCACGTCAAACTTTACACACTGCCTCAATACCATGTTATAAGCCATTGTATCACCTTAGAACCTTAAGAAAAGCATGTTAGTCTCTAGACACCCCTAACTCATTTTGGGGGTCTTGAAACATAAAACAAATCACACCCCACACACTAATTATTGTCTAAAATACTAATTCAAGCTGAAAATCTCAAAAATAATAACTTTGGTGTGATCATAGAGAGTTTGAAACGAGGGTAAGTAAATGATTCAAAAAAATTACCTTTGGCCCTTCTATAACAATTCAGTTCTCATCCATTTGGCGACATTAGTCGCACTTGTTGAACCACTCGGCGATTCGCCGAGAAGTCTTTTCTTTTTCCCTTTGATTCAAATTATGCAATTTTCTTGAGGTGAGGTCGGCTCTTTGCTTCAATATCACCATGAAGGTTTCCAATGGCCGAGCAGATTTCGAGTTTTAGAGAGTTCAGCTGGGATCGCCGTCCGGTTTGGCTTCTCTCTGATGGGTCTTCCGCTGCAATCCTGAGACATTCCTCACTTTCCTATTTTATTCTGCAACATAAACACACCATTATTTATATATGTAAAATCCTATAGTTACCACCTTGGAGTGCCTCCCAAGAAGTTCCTTATTTAATGTCGTAGCTCGACGTAGGTGCTGCCTCACTCACTGATATTTGAGCTGGACCTATTGTCACTAGGTAACTCCAATATATCATTACTATTGAAATGAGGCATGTAAAACATCAAGAGTGATCCGATGTGTTTGATTTATCTACATTGAGATCCAATCAATTGGTTCAATGCTTCAATATTCTTGCTCATTTTGTCCGACACTCGATCTTGATCGGTGATCTTTTGAAGAATGATTTGAAGCATGTCCTCAAAATAACTTTTCTCATCTTCTCTTGACGTCTTTTGTGCATGGGGATGTATGTTCCTCCTTTGGCGTCTGCACTAGTTTTCCACCTCTGATATTTTGGTGTCAAGTCATGTAGTTGAGATATCTATGCAGCTACGATGAGTTCATCCTCGACATCGTGAGGTACCTCAAATATCTTGGCACCCACTCCCTCTTACTTGCTCAGAGGACCTTCAAACACAAACTCAAAACAAAGAAAAAAAAACTCAAAGTAAAATTAGTAAAAACTATACTAAAAGAACAAAAATGTTAGTTAACTACATTTTCACGTGATCTACCTTAACTGGCTTTCCACCCACTCCCTTTGACATGCTCAGAGTACCTTTACACACAAACAAAAAACAAAGAAAAACAAAACATAAAGTAAAATTAGTAAAAACTACACTAAAAAAAAATTAGTTAACTACATTTTCACGTAACACCACTCCCCAGCAGTGGCGCAATTTTAATTCTAAGACGTGGGAGTTGAGCCCCAAAAATGTCACTCTCTAACACAAATGACCGATCTACAGGTCGGTGCCTTTATTCTATCGACAGTCTATCGCTAGCAGGAGTCATTTGCGGCTGCAGTTCTACAGAATCTAGGCCAAGGATGAGGAACTTTGGTAAATTCCTCCCAAGTCCAAATGAATGGATTGACGGTTATTTTAGGTAGTTTGAGGTATTTTAGAAGTATTTAAACAATAAAGAACAATTTATACCCTAGAGTCCAAATCAAAACCTCTCTCAACAAAATACTCTCAAAATATTCAAAGAAAAAAAGAGAAGGTTGTGATCCAAGCTGGTGTTAAGGATCTAATCTCAAGTATGTGAAGCTTGTTCAATCATGGATTTTTCCATCCATGAAGTCCCCCTAGTTTCCCTTTAATTGTGAATACAAATAACCCCAATCTATAGAGGGTTGTGATTATATTGTGGTTATGATCCCAATATAGCTTGTAGAATTCAATGATGTTAATTTGATAATCATATTAATTAGGTTTTCTTGGTGAATTGTAGTATTTGATTTTGAAGGTAGTTATAGTGATTTTAGGCCATTAGAGGCTAGTTGAATGTTCTAAGTTGATCTTCTTAATTCAACTTTATTGTATACTATTTGATCATGATTAACTCACCTAGATATGAGTTGAACTAGGTCTAATTGATTAAGGAAGATCTTGACCTTAGAAGTTGGAATTGAATCTATGTGATCATGCATGAGTAGAATTACCTTCTAATGACCTAATTGAATGAATTAACAAGTAATTGAGTATGAATCATGATGGATTGAAGGTAATAATCGAGTATAGGTCTTGTATGCCATTGTTGTTAGGGCTTTGTGGGGGAACTAATTATGAGGAGATTATATTGACGTTTTCTTTCTCTTTTACACTTAGACATGAATAAGTTACGGAAAAAATTTGTCTCACATAGATGGATTCTAGGTTGACCTAAGAACCTAAAATGAATCAAAGCATGATAGACCAGAATAGATTGAAGTTGTATTGACAAGCCTTATCTTATGTAATAGACTTGTTATGATAAGACCAAGGTGTGGTAGCTTGAGATGATGAATCTCATGATAGCTTGGGATGGAGGAAGTAAGCTTTCTCATGTATAGCTTTATCATGTGTTTCAAGGATGCTTCATCATGTTAGCTTGGGGATGGTGGTTCTCATGATAGTTTGGGATTTAGTAGTGACTCTCCTAAGAATATCTTGAAGTATCATGACTAGAGTTCCTTTATGATAGCTTGACTTTGTTAGACAAAACCATTTCATGGCAGCTTTAGAGGAAAGACCTATTCTCTCCTAATGTTAGCTTGGCTTGCATGCAAGGTGCATTTCATGATAGCTTGATTTGGATGTAAGGTGTTTTTCATGAAATAGTTTGAGATTGGTTTCTCATGATAGCTTAGGTTTGACGATTCACGCTCCCCTATGATTATCTTGCATCTACATGATTGGTTGCATGATTTTTAGGTTGGTATTTGTGTATCCTTACTTGTTAGGTTGGTTGGTATGTTGAGATGCTTTCTATTAGGTCTATTATGTTAGTATTATTGAGCTTAATAGACAAGGATGCAAGACATGTTAGCTTGGAGTAGGTTAGTCTAGAGAAGTACTTAGTATGGATAGTAGTATGGGATGCCATTCATAAATTGCACAAGAATGACATGAAGAGCTACTTATGTCCGGACCCATACATGATGTATGTTTAGCTTGGATAGTGACTATAGTTGCAGTCCATCACATGATTGACTTAAGATGATAGTTTCTTTTCAATATGAAATAGGTCCACTAGAGACTCCTAAAATGAAAGGGAATAGGGTTATATCAAGATAAGATTAGTGTGTTAGGTAGAATGGGATGCTTCACATACATTGCACAAGTGTGCTTTGAGTTGGCCTAGGGTCATAGTGCTCTTATGTTATTGTAAGACCTCAAAAAATTGACTTAGGTTAACTAGAGCCTATAATGTTGGTAATGGTGGTATAAGGTCGTAATGTAGTCTATTATATGGTATAGAGGCAGTAGATAAGAGTTTAGGTGCATTGGAAGTCAAATGTCAAAGGACGACTAAGCCGTTCGACGACTAAGTCACCTATGTGCCTCGTATGTGGTTCTATGTGTTTATGTGTGATTGATGAGTCAGAAGGTCCTTAAATGAGTTATTATAGCATGTATAGGCAGTGTGTCAAGTTTTGTGATGTTTGGAGGTCAAACGTCCAAGAACGTTCATGAAGTTTGAAAGATGTGCCTTGAAATGACCTTGTGCGTCTAGGCATGTTTCGTCGAGTTTTACGTGTTCGTTTTAGATGAAATTCATGTGAGAGGTGTTAAACTCGTATACGGTCATGTTTGGGTTGGAAACTTCCAGGCAAACATCTCCAAGGACTAACCAAGGATCCTTGAGGAAGGACCCAAAACATGGTCTAAGACAGCCCAACCAACGGTTGGCAATCGACGGCTCGTGGGCCAGTCGAAACCCCGTCGGTGGTGGATCGTCGATTGGGAGTTATTCGTGGGTGAAGAGAATTTGAGGACCAGACTCAGTCCAGACCACGAACACCCAGGACGGTCCGTTGGTCAAGGGACGATCCATTGGTGGCTGTCCGTCGATTGTCGTGTGTTTCTTCCACACCCGGATTCTGGAATCCGAATGCAACCGGCGTCGTTAACCTCTCAGAGGTCGTAGAGAAGCCTCTTCTCAGCTTTCATCACAATCATATAATTACATTTGCGGAAAATTTAAAATATTTAAAAACATAGTGAAGTATACATAGACTTCATAAGATTACGATATAAAATAATATTCTAATGAGCTCAAATAAATAAACCATCTACAATTGATGAAACAATTCAAATGAAAAGATCAATATATAATGTAATAGTTTGCCAAAACTGCCTTAATACAAAGCTTCAAATAAAAATATCTAAAATGAAACGCTAGGGACAACTTCCACTAGCTATGTCTAAAGTACTAGGCAAGAAATATAAAAGTATCATCCTCGAAACCAAGAGGACCTACCAAAGTTTGGAGATCGCTAAATCCAAACAGCTTCGATTAGTCTTCAACCTTCTCTCTGACCTGCACCTATAAAAATAATAATAGTATAGGGTTAGCACACACTTGTAATAAGTATGGGTGTATGCACACATACACATAAGGACTAGGCATGATCAAGGAAGGCTCTTTCTATAACAGCATGCCATTTCTGGAAAGTGAAGTCACTAGACTTTCTTAATTTGTTATTTGTGAATTATGGTATGAATATGACATATTTTAATGCATTCAGATCACAGAAATCATATTCTATAGGAACATAAGACCTTAGAATCATGAACATAATTTTAGAACAACTCGAACGAAAATTTTGAAATTTGATCCTCCCTAACCCGAGAGCTCCTTTCCCAACACTTAGTTTATTTTTCAGTCTTTTTCTTCTTCTTGTTGTGTAGTTCAATGATCTCCTTAATCCTATGTCTTACTTACAATTGCAATGATTCATTGTAGTCCCATAACTACAATAAATCGAGCAAGTAATCCAAAAGACTAGAGAAAAGATTTGGCTACCCTTACTACAAGTTATTCATTCCATTCTTGTTAAATTGGGCATGAAATCTTTATAAGCTAATCGTTATTGGATAGGCCACTTATTTCATCATATTCATATTATGGAGATTATGGGGCATTGATTAGCCATTACGTTTTACTCCCCTTTTATAGGCATAATATAAGAAGTCATTATAAACCAATTTTTATTTGGCAATGCCCATTATTTGATCATTTACATAACGTGAAGATAATGGAGCATATATATTGATTTGGCACAAGCCAATAACTTGTTAAAACTTCATTCTTATCAACCACAGATGATTTTACATACTTAAGATCTTGCATTCTTAGCTCACTTTGAACTTACATTTCTTTTTCTTTTCTTTCTTACTTTCTTAAAGAAATCTTTAGCATTAAAATCATGCGAGCTAACATGAAATCTAGTGTCTGGCTCACACCTAAAAGGGGTGGTTCACCGATCAAAAGTGAACGTAGATCATGTGAGCTAAACATGAAATCCAGTGTCTGCCCCACACCGAAAAGGGTGGTTCGCCGGCTAAAGTGAAACCAAGTCCAGTGTCTTCCCCACACCCAAAAGAGGTGGTTCACGGCTAAAGTGAACTGAATACTTTCTTTGAATTTAACTGCCATAGATCATGTGAGCTAAGAATGAAATGTAGTGTCTGCCCCACACGGAAAAGGGGTGGTTTCACCGGCCAAAGTGAAACCGCATCATACGTAGCTCTCTTAGGTGGAATCCACTTGCTAGTTCCTATGCTGGAAACATAGTTCGAAGACTAGGAGATATACGGAGACTACTTATCCACCTTGGGTGTAGCCTCATCTCATGAGGCTTATATGTGCTAGCACAAGCTCATTGCTAGTCTATCGGTGCATTGCTCAACTTCTTTTTCTTTACATCTTTTAAAGTTGACTCAAACATTATGGAAGCTTGCTTCTAGTTATGAGGTTTACTTAACTCTTTGGATAACCAGTCATCCCTTTCTTTACTTGATGAAATGTAAATTTAACCTTACATTATCATCGTGGTGTTAATGAGACTTGTCTCAATTTTATTAACACCCTCTTATGTGAGTATATTTAACATAGCTGTCTTAGGTGTAAGTGAGACCTGGCTCACTTCCTTTAACACCCCATTCTTGTCACTTTCGTAACTTTTAAGCCTTTAGTTATGTTATTACTCACTTTATCTTGTTCATTGTCATTTGGTAGTTTTATATCATTCCTTATGAACGTTATGAACTTCATTCAATTGTACTACTATATTCGTACTTCATTTGGATAGGGTATGTTGGGACTTGTCCAAATTATTAGCATACCCCTGGTTATGGATTCATTGAATTACCTTAGGTGTGCATATTCTTTTGGCATTACAATACATTGGCAATATAAGATTAGTATGAATTAGTATTGGCCTAAACAATTTGGACATAATTTGCTAGCCTATTTATTGGCACAAGCCGACCATTCATTCAACATTTTTCATGAGATTATCATTAGCCAATTTTATATCATAGTTTGGGCAAAACATTATTAGCCAAGTCGATTAACTTCATGCAAATACTTTAGTGAACTCATCATCTCAAGCAAGTCAACATTTAACATTAACTATACTTCATAACCGAACCATAACCAAACTTCATCATCTCGGCCACAATTAAGTCTTACAACATTCTTTAGTTTGTGTAAATAACACTTAAATCACACGAATCAAATCTGTAGGCTTCATTCGACATTTACAATTCAAGAGATCTACACATTAGGATCAGTTAGCACCACATACTAACAACATGTTCGAGATTATATCTATATACTTATGAGAATCGAAAACAAGGATCACTAGGGAAATGGACGTTCAACAATATCATTGGGAACAACCCTAGTTTCGAGATTCATGGATTCAAAACATTCGAAAGTCCTCTTGGAGAAAACATTCCAGGAGAGAAACCCATACCTTATGTAGAATTTAATCTATGAAGATCACCTTGCACGAAAGCTTGAAGAATACCTTGAAATCGCCTAAGAGAATCGTGAGAAACTTTTCTGTTTTTCCTTTCGTTTCCTCACTGTTTTGAGTCATGAGTTCTTAGTGTTTGAACATGAGTCTAAGTCATAGGAACCTATCTTGACTAATTAAAATTAGGCTAATTAAGTTAATTGAACAAATTAGTTAGTTAATTACTAAAAAGCCCCTCCTAAGTTGACTAGACATAGGAGAGCATTTGACTTAGCCAAATCTGAAAATTGGCTAAGGGTCTCGGCCTAGCTTGTGAATTTTCATTAATTAATTAAGTTGTTAATTTAATTAATTAAGGGATATAGGGTAATTACTAAAATACCCCTAAGTCATTATTACCATAACTAACCCTTTTTGACCATCCTAGGTTAGGTACTAGATTGTCTCTTTAATTAGTTACTAGGTTAGTGTCACCCGGTTAGGTCTTAGGTTGTCAGGTGCACTAGTTGGTTTATTTTGGTTAGTCCTAGGTTAGTTATCTAGTTAGGTCAGTTAGTTAGAGGCTAGTGTTTGTTAGGGAGTTAGTCCCCACATGGAGAAACCCATTCTCGCCCTGCCCCTAACCGCCCTAACCGAATTCGATTAGGTTGGTCGCGTGGTCCCATCCTTCGCCGGTTACACATGTGATTGCACATGTGTTGCTTGTACTTTCCTAACTAACTATTATTGAAGGTTCATTTGGAATGTTTACTTATTGTCCCAAGGATCCTCACTATGTCCTTTGGCACTGCTTAATCTACATGATCATTTTAAGTGGTCATGTGCTATGATGCCTAGGCTTGACACATGGATACCTCGTATCTATTATGCAAATACTATGAAACATATGTTTTTAGCTTAGGGTATTAATTGCAGGTACATTTCTAAACAAGCTTTGAATTTATTTTGCTTATTTGGGTATTATATAGAAATTGGCTAACACCCCTTAGCCAATTTCCTTACTATGCCCAATATTTCTCAATATTGGGCAATGGGATACCTATGTATCCCCAATACGCATTCTTAAAGACCTATTGGGCTCTTCAATGGCCATTTAATTTTCCGGGGTGTTACAGTTTCCTACACAGGTCAATGTTAAGTGAGGGGTGAAAGTGTAATTTCACCCCACTTCAAAATATAGAGTTTGGCGGTTCCTAAGGGGTATATTGGGTATTTTAAAGGTGTTTATAATTCATTAAAACTTAGAAGATTTCATTCTTCAAAATCAAAAACCCCAAAATCCCTTAGAAATTCCCAAAGACTCCATTGAAGTCCAAAGTCAAGGAAAAGCTTGGTGTGACGTTTTGAATGGACGTTCTTCATAAAAGTGAACAATAAGCTTCATTGAGGTGTGATTTTTGATCCTTGAAACTTGTTTCATCAAGGAACCCAACTTCAAAGATGTTTTCTAAAGTTTTCAAAGATGAATTGTCCAATTTCATGATTCTATCATGGGTTCTTGCATTAATGGTTTTCAGACGTCTATTATGGATTCGATTTATGCTGTATTGATCATTTTAACCTAAATTACCTATGAACCCATGTAAATTGATGAACCCTAGTTTTGACTACTTTATGGGTTACTTGATATTGGCCTAATGATGATGAATTATGGTGTAGTTTCTTATGGTCTTTCTAATGGTGTAAGAATTGTATTCATTTGATATCTAATTGGTCTTATATTGATAAAACTATATTGAATTGATTTAGATTCATTGAGTTTTATGATTGTTGCTTTGAATTGATGTTCATAGCCATTGGTAAGGGCCTCATGATATTGAATTGGGTGATTTAGCGTTGGATTGGAGTGGTTGTACGCTGAACTATTCTCTCTTATTTAATGTTATTTTAGATTTCAGTTATGTTGTTATTGGTTTGGTCTACTTATGGTGGCGGTGTTGTGTGAATTGATGTAGCCTTGTAGGCATTATTTTAAGTATATTGATGATCATGGCCTTGTCGGCAACTACTTGAAGTTATATGGCTATTTGGGTAGTTTATTTGGTGATGTATGATTATATCTACCTATATGTGAAAGTATGTGTTAGTCTATTGACGATATTAGGTAATCATGTTATGCTATGACTATGTGTTAAGTTGTTACATGGTTGTTCCTAAATTAGCTATATTAGTCTATAATGGTTATGTTAATGATGTTAAGGTAATGAATAGTTTGACTAAATGATGTTAAGGGTCATTTCTAAGTGTCTAAAAGATGATATGCTATATGTGCTAAATTAATGTAATGTTCTGTCTTGTTTAGGTAGACTTGTGTCCCTTACTTGGTGGTTGTTTGAATATGAATATGCGATGTCTTGACAGAAGAACCTAAAGAGTCTTAGTCTTGAATGAATGAATATTAGGTGAGACCTTGAATGATGATAAGAGGGTCCTTTATGTGAAACCTTGAACAAGGTGGTAAGGTTATGAATATTGAAGTAGTAAGTCATAATGGTATTCTTGATGTGATGAATGATGGACTTAGGGTTGGTTGGCTGGAACGGCATCATATTTAACCTTAGGAGAAGTCATAATGAGCTTTTTGTCGCCATTGAAGGCAGCCCATAGCGGACCTCTTTGGTAGGGTAAATGTAATTGGGTTATGAACTAGATATGGTACCCTTTTGTATGAACCTTAATGTGAATTACTCTATGAGAACAAAGGATAGAACCGAGTGAGAATGGTAACGGAAGTAGTTCTAGTTAAGCATGAGACTAGAATACAAAGAAACCCTTCATATTCCTTAACCATGTGCCTACATGGGATGTGTCTAACTTCTACCATTGGCAAGTGGAACAACCTCTTCGGAGTAGGATAGAACTCCGGATTCCATGTGTTGCTACCATGGTATATGTCGGTTATTGCCTATTCTCATCTTATGGGATACATATTAGCATTAGAGAAGTTCTATGAGGTTTAGGCGGTGGTATGGGACGCTATCTAGACATTGCACAACAATCTTTGAAGATGTTAGTAAGAATCCCTAGGTCTTCTCCAAGACCATTACTTGAATGTCCTTTATGTTATGAATATGTCTTAATGAACTAATGACTCATGTTAGAAAGTATGTAAAGGAATAAGTACCTAATCTAAAGTAACTTAAGGATTCCTTAGCTAAAGTGTTAAGAGGGCATATGGGATGATCTGTTCATGTCTTATCTTTGAAAGTCTTGAGAATGACTCTAGTTAGGGAAGATGTTTGGTGTTGTAGACATGATCTAATCCTTAGGAAGTCTTAAGGACTATTTAGGTAATCTTGAAGAGGTCAATCATGGACGTTATCTTCTTGATTTACTTAAGTAGGTCTTTTGATAGCCTTTGGAAGGAGAGTGTCCTATCATCTATGTGTTGGTGTGTTTAGTGAAAATGATTCTATCCTAGGGAGTCTATAGGATCTCTTGAGTGTGTGTGTAATGTATTGTATGGGCGGTTGCTTCACAACTCACTCAAGTGAGGCTTAGAATTCACCTTTGGTAGAAGAATATTACATTTATTTTTATGATGCTTGTAAGTGTGTATGTGACTCATTATAGGTAATTTTGAGGGTCGTTTAGGCACATCTATATAGGGTGTATGGGCGGTCTCTCTTTGTGTGACTTATGTGAATCTTAGGATAACTTTCAGTGAGGGAATTACATGCTAGGAAGTCTTAAAAGGGAAGACAAGAGAATTCACGGTACAGTGAAGAACTTCACTGTACAGTGAATTGAACTCACTGTAATGTGAGTTCTAAAACTGTAATTTTTGGTTAAATATTATCTTATGTGTTTCTAAGTTGATAAATGTTGTTCTTATGATTATAATATGATTTCCAAATTAAAATATGCATATTTTCCATAAATGTCCGTTTTCATGATTTTTATGCATAAGCCATACTTAGTACATGTGGTTGTACTAATTGCATGCTTTTATCTATCTATATGGTTCTTGGTAGGTGAAGAGCCTTTGAGAATAAGACTTGGATTTAGAAGATCGTTCAACAGAAGTTGAAGTATGTTCTCACTTGCCTCGACGGCATATATGTCTTTTATGTTTCGTTTATGAAGTATTGTAATAGACTATATAGTACTATGTTTCCTATTTCGTATGGGCTGTGTCCCAAGTACTCTTGTGTCTTAAGATGATGAGATTGAGACTTAGTATTTCCTATTACTTCTATATGAAAGAGTTTTTAAAGACTATTATATTGTTTTATGAAAAGTTTTAATTCCGCACTACTTTTCATTATGTATATGCGATGAATGATATGAAAGGCTTGTATGAGACCTCCGAAAGGTGGAGTATGCCGTGCCACAATACGAGATTGTGCCCTAACTTCTAGGGTGTGGTCTTGGAATGTGACAGTTATGATGAACTTAAGTTTTAATTATGAAAGTGGATTATAATCAAGAATGACCAAAGAGAGGTACTTAGCGTTGGTTGTAGTATGGGATGCTACCTTAGCCTTGAACAAGTATACTTGGAGGTGGCTTTTGAAGTAGTTAATTTGAGTCAGAAGGACAACAATTTAAGTATGAACTCTTATACGTTATATGATACTTTATTATGCCTATGATATTCATGTTATGCTTATGATTTTGTCTATTGGTGACTAACCCTTTGAGATATATTATGTTGGTCTGATAGTTTCCATAACTAGTACAATTCGTACTATTGAATATTTTGCCTGCATTCAAATCCAATGTAGGGTCTTGAAGATATTGAGTGCTTGAGGGATAGAGTATCCAATACTTGTCAAGGATTGAAGATTGGGAGTCCTCATAGCATTCGAGGACACCACAACCATGCTGTCTATTATGTTCTTTTCTATGTTAGAATATTAGGGGTTGTGACCCAAGATAGTTATAAACATGTTGTCATAGATGATTGTTGATACATACATTTTGAAGTTTTCTAAAATTATTCCTCATTATGTTTTGAAGAAAAAGTTTTAATTTTGTGCTACTTTTCGCATATATGCAATGAATGATGTGTAAGGGCTTGTACAAGACCTCCGAGAGGTCAAGTACCCTGTCTGGCAACTCAAGAGTGCTCTTACTTCTAGGGTGTACTTGCGGGTCTTAGAAGATATATTATAGCAGTAAGGATGATCATATGAACCATTTGAGGAATGTACTGCAAACCCTCAAAGATCACCAACTATTTGTTAAGTTTCGTAAATGCTAGTTTTTGTTGAAATCCTTGGTATCCTAGGTCACATAGTATCAAGTAAGCGTATATAGGTTGATCAAAACAAAAGTGACTCCATAAAGAATTGTCCTACACAACTATCAACAACAAATATTTGATGATATTTGGGTTTGGCCGGCTACTATAGGAGGTCTGGTGACCCATTTTCCTCTAATTTGTAAGGTCGCGAAATTGACTTAGGTGAATCTAGATCCTAACGTGGTTGTAATAAAGTTCAAAGGTCCTAAAAAGGACTATAATGTTGTATAGAGGTAGTAGCTAAGAGTTTAGGTGCATTGGAAGTCAAACGTCAAGGGACGACCAAGACGTTCGACGACTAAGTCACCTAAGTGCCTCGTATGTGGTTCTGTGTTATGTATGAGATATTGTGGTCATTAAATGAGTTAATATGGTGTATATAGGAATTGTGTAAAGTTTCATGATGTTTGGAGATCAAACTCTCAAGAACGTCCATGACGTTCGAAAGATGTGCACTGAAATGACCTTGTGTGTCTAAGCATGTTGCGTCACGTTTTACGTGTTCGTTTTGGATGAAACTCATTTGGTATGTCCTAAACTTGTATACGTGCATGTTTTAGTTAGAAACGTCCGGGTATGACTCCATGTAGGACCCACAAGGGGCCCTAGACGAGGACCCCAACCTGGAGCTCAACACTGCCAGGCAGTTTCCAAACGACGACCCAAACGATGGCCCGTCGACTCGTCGATGGAGACTGAAAGTGTGAAGCTTGGTAGGTCTAAGTCGCAACCAACAAGACCCCATTGATGGGGCGTGGGTGATACCACTGACCGTCGATGGTCTCGTCGATGATACTATGTGTTCCGTGCCAGTTTTCTGTAAGTTGAGGGGTGAAGTTGTAAATTCACCCCATGCCCCTATAAGTCTTTGGACGGTTGTTTTGTGTGTTTATGGGTATTTTAAGATTATATAAGTCATTAAACTCTCAATTAAACCCTAACACTAAGATCAAAACATATTCCCTCCAAAAGTTCTTCCAAAAACCTCCATGAGAGTTCAAAGTGAAGATGAAGCTTGAAGATGGATCTTCAATGGAGTTTCTTCTTCAATTAGCATTGGGTTATTTAAATAAGGTATGGGAGTTGTTCATCTAAGGCTTGCTATCACCTTAGAGCTAATTTCAAAGATGATTTTCAAAGGATTTCAAAAAGATGAAAAAGTCCAATTTCTACACTAAGTCTTGGGTTCTTGCATGAAAGGTTTTCAAACATTAAGATATGATTTTATTGATGTTTAATTGATGTTATCCAATGAAATTCTCCATGAACCCTTGATCTTCTCAATTCTCTAATTTTCACTAAAATATGGGTGATTGATTATGCTTTGAGATTAATGAATTCATGTGTAGATTGGTATGGGCTTTTCATTCATGTATAGATTATGTATGAATGATGTACAAGATGTTTCAATTTGATTAATTTAGTAATGAATACTCTTATATCTGTTGACTATTAGGCCTATTGAATTGATATGAACTTAATGCTTATAGATTCTAGTGTAGTTTTCTATGGGCATTCTAATGATGTAAGAATTGTATTCAAATGATATCTAATTGGTTTTAGATTGGTAAATCTATATTGAATCTATTTAGATTCATTGAGTATTATGATTTATGTTTTGAATTGATGTTCATGGCCATGGGAAAGGACATATGATATTGAATTGGATGATTTAGCTTGGGATTGATTGGTATGGTCCACTTATGGTGGCGGTGTTATGTCAATTGATGTGGCCTTGTCGACGTTATTTTAAGTATATTGATGATTGTGGCCTTGTCGGCACTACTTGAGGTAATATGTTGCTTTGTGTAGTTGATTATGTGAAGTATGATCATATCTACCTATATGTGAAGTAATGTGGAAGTATGTGTTCTCTTATTGAAGTTATTAGGTAATCAAGTTATATTATGCATATGTGCTTCAGTGTGTAGTCTTAGAGTTGATACATGGTTGTTACTAACTTGGCTATATGAGTCTATATTGGTTATGTTGATAATGTTAAAGTAATGAATAGGTTGACATAAGGTTGATAAGGGTCATTCCTAAGTGTCTAAAGAATGTTATGCTATATGTGCTAAAGTGATGTAATGTTGTGTCTTGTTTAGGTAGACTTGTGTCCCTTACTTGATGCATGTATGAATATGAATATGTGATGTCTTCACTTAGGAACTAAAGAATATTAGTATTGAATGTATGAATGTTATGTAAGACCTTGAATGATGACAAGAAGGTCCTTTTATGTGAAACCTTGAACCTAGCGGTAAGGTTATGAAACTTGAAGTCGTAAGCCGTAATGGTATCCTTCATGTAATGAATGATGGACTTAAGATTGATTGGCTTGAACGGCATCATATCAATACTGAGGAAAGTCATGATGACCTTCTTGTCTCCATAGTGAGATAGCCCTAGTGGACCTTGCTTTGGTAGGGTAACTGTAATTGGGTCATGAACTTGATACGGGACCCATTTATATGAACCTTATGTGAATTAATCTTTAAGAACGAAGGCTAGCACCGAGTGATTATGGTAAGGGACGTAGTTCTAGGTAAATTATGAGACTAGAATGCAAAGGACGCCCTTCAAATTCCTTAAGCATGTGCCTACATGGGATGTGACTATATTGTACCATTGACAAGTAGAACAACCTCATCGGAGTAGGATAGAACTCTGGATTCCATGCTTTGCCACCATGGTATATGTCGGTTATTGACTATTCTCATCATATGGGATACTTACTAGCATTAGAGAAGTTCTATGAAGTCTAGGTGGTGGTATGGGACACTAACTAGACATTGCAATAGGCTTTGAAGATGTTAGTGAGAGTCCCTAGGTCTTCTCCAAGACCATTACTTGAATGTCCTTATGTGATGAATGTGTCTTAAATGAACTAAGGATTGTAATGATTTAAGTTAAGGAAAGAATTTTTAATGAATAAGTACTTATCTAGATTAGTTAAGGGTTGTCTAGTTAAGGTGTGAAGGGGGCAAGGAAATGGTCACTTCATCTCTTACTTAGATAAGTCTTAGTAATGATTCTAGTTAAGGAAATTTATTGATTATGTGGACATGATCGTAACCTAGGTTAGTCTTAAGGATTAGTTAGGTAATCTTGAAGAGGACTATTATGGACATTCTCTTCTTGAGTTACTTGAGTAGGTCTTTTGATAACCTTGGAAAGGAAAATGTCATGTTTGATGTATGCTATTGTATTAATTGAGAATGATTCTATCCTAGGTAGTCTATAAGATACATTGTGTGTGTGTGATAGGGATTGTATGGGCGGTCTCTCCACACTCACCCAAGTGAACCTTGGACTCACCTTTTGTAGAAGGATCTCATGTTTATGTGCTTGATGTATGGTGTGTATGTGTCTCATTCTAAGTAGTCTTAAGGATCATTTAGGCATTCTTGGAGAGGGTGTATGAGCAGTCTCTCTTTGAATGACTTAAGTGAGTCTTAGGATAGCTTTTAGTGGGTTGACTACATGCTAGAACGTGTCCAGTGTGAGGGATAAGCACTTCACTGTAATAGTGAAAGGATGTCCATGTACAGTGAAGTGGTTCACTGGAAAGTGAACTCTAAAATTATGATAATTGTTTAAATGATATTTTTATGTATTTCTAAAGTGAAAAATGTTGTTATTATGATTATAATATGATTTTTAAATCAAAATTCATGAAAAGCATGTTACTGACTAAATGTCCCTTTTTCATGGTTTTTACAAGGCTTCCATACTTAGTACATCTAATGTGCTAAACCCTTCTTTTCCCTATTTGACTAAAGTGTATGGAATTTGAAGTCTTGATGTGACAGGAAATATGGACAGGTTTCTAAGGGTTGAAGATAAAGTATTGGTGAGTCCTCATCGATTCAAGGACAATATCCACATGATCCGTTATGTCTTAAGTCTTTACTTTATGTCTTGTATGGCCTTAGTCCCATGTTTTGTATACTCTAAAGTTTAGATGGTTCAAGGGGTTATTGTAAAGACTTAATGTTTTAATGGAAGTCTTCCGCTTGCGTATTGTTTTTGAAAAGAGTTCTTCGTGTGCGAAGAAAGTTTTAAATTCTTGCTCATTTTAGTATGTTATTATGCAATGAATGATACGAGAGTCTTAGATGAGACTTCTTGAAGTCTCATTTGCCGTGTGACACACTCAATGATACTCTAATTTTGAGGGTGTACTTGAGGGTCGTGAAAAAGCTTGGTATCAGAGCATAAGGTTTGGGAGTGTCGTATTTGTCTTATGAACAACATATAGTAGAGTCTTGTTTATAATGTGAAGTGCGCCACATTATAAATAAGAAGCTATTGGGTGGTAGGAAAAGTTTCACTTCTTCATTCATCTAATCGTGCCTAAGAGCCTTATATATGTTGTCTTTCCCTTGTTTCCCTTATGTGTTTGGTCATGTGAGTGTGACTTTATGAAGTTTGGGTTGAGGGAGAGAAACGATGAGATGTGTCTTGCTAAATGAGGTGTGAAAGATGGTGTTGATGACTCTAGGTTGGTTTGGTTGACTTTTAAAGGTAGTATAGTTTACAAGAATGGTACGGTATATAGTTAGAAATTTGAAGGAGTGGTTGTTAAAGTGGTTTGAAATTGTTTAAGACCCAACTAGAATGGAGTGAAGAGATTTGAAAGAGTAATGGTAAGTTTCACCTAGTAAGGAGGATGTATTGGCTAGATGGTTGAACCTTGAGAGTCTTTAGTCGCATGAGCTAGACTTTGGGTAAGAAAGAATTAGTAAGGTGTAAGGTGCCTTGAAAGAATTCCTTGAGGTAGATGTTATGTTGACTTTAGAATGGGTTTCTCCTAAGTGGGGGAGTATGGTGAAGAGTATGGTTGTTGGGAGTGAGGTACCATTAACATTTCTATATGTGTTTATTTAAGCCTAAAACAAAGATTTCTTAGTAACTTGATTGTGTTGGAGTCTTTTGTGGAAAACGAGTTCCAAACATTCTCCTTATGATATGCATGCTTGGTTGAAATTGAATTTCATTAACTTCTTGCATTATGTAGGTTATGAATCCATGATCATGTTGTAAAAGGTGTTTATAGGATGTTACCGTGCATATTAGCATGTTTATATCATGAATTACCTAAAAGTTGTATTTTTTAAAAAGTTGCACCCTTCACTGTAATTCACTGCCAGTTCATTGTAAGATTTTTTTGAAAATTAACGAAGTGATTCTTTGGTCTAAAATTGCTATTATGCGGTTAGAACCGATGTATATGAGCATCCTAATAAAAATAAAATGAGTTTTTACTATTTGGAGTTAAGGAGATGAGTTTTATAGCATGGTGAGTTATAGAATCCTATTCTAGTTCTTGTTGATTTGTGAATCTCTTGATTTTGTGAAATTGATGTTTTATCCTTGATTGTATGTTATATGGTATGATTATGAGTTTCTAACAGAATGTCTATACTTGGAAGTTTTCGGAGATTGGCAAGTGTCATTGGAGGAAGAATGTTGTCCAAGTGGGAAAGATTATAAGGTCTCGAAAATGACTTAGGTGAAACTAGATCCTAACGTGGTTGTCATGATAGTCTAAGGTCCTAAAATTTCCTATAATGTGGTATAGAGGCAGTGGCTACGTGTTTAGGTGCATTGGAAGTCAAACGTCAAGGGACGACCAAGACGTTCGACGACCAAGTACCTAAGTGCCTCGTATGTAGTTCGGTGTGATTATGTGTGATGTATGATCTATTATGGTCCTTAAATGAGTTTTTATGATGTATATAGGCAGTGTGTCAAGTTTTGTGTAGTTTGGAGGTCAAACGCTCAAGAACGTCCATGACGTTCGAAAGATGTGCTTTGAAATGACCTTGTGTATCTAAGCATGTTTCGTCGAGTTTTACATGTTCGTTTTGGATGAAACTCATGTGGTAGGTCCTAAAATTGTAAAGTTGCATGTTTGGGTTGGAAACGTCCAGGTACAACTCAATGTAAGTCCCCCAAGGAGCCCTAGAGGAGGACCCCAATCTGGAGCTCAACACTGCCAGGCATTGTCCAAAAGACGACCCAAACGACGGCCTGTCGGCCAGGCGACGACTGTCGATGGGTCTCGTTGATGGAGCCTGGAAGTGTGAAGCTTGGGAGGTCTCAGGTGCAACCAAAGAAACCCCATCGATGGGGCGTGGGTCAGACCACGGATCGTCGATGGTGCTATGTGTTCCCTGCCAGTTTTCTGTTAAGTAGAGGGGTGAAGTTGTAAATTAACCCATGCACTTATAAGTTGCTGGACGGTTTACTTGAGTGTTTATGGGTAGTTTAAGAGTATGTAAGTCATTAAACTCTCAATAAAACCCTAACACTAAGATCAAAACATATACCCTCCAAAAGTTCTTCCAAAATCCTCCATGAGAGTTCAAAGTGAAGATGAAGCTTGAAGATGGATCTTAAATGGAGTTTCTTCTTCAATTAGCATTGGGTTCTTCGAATAAGGTATGTGAGTTCTTCATATAAGGCATTCTATCACTTTAGAGCGTATTTAAAAGATGATTTTCAAAGGATTTCAAAACGATAAAAAAGTCCAATTTCTACTCTAAGTCTTGGGTTCTTGCATGAAAGGTTTTCAAATGTTAAGATATGATGTTATTGATGTTTAATTGATGTTTTCCAATGAAATTCTCCATGAACCATTGATATTCTGAATTCTCGAATTTTCACTAAAATATGGGTGAATTGATTATGCTTTGGGATTAATGAATTCATGTGTAGATTGATATGGGCTTTTGATTCATGTATATATTATGTATGAATGATGTAAAGGCTGTTTCAATTTGATTAATTGAGTTATGAATAATCTTATATCTATTGACTATTAGGCTTATTGAATTGATATGAGCTTAATGTTTATAGATACAAGTGTAGTTTTCTATGAGCTTTCTAATGATGTAAGTATTGTATTCAAATGATATCTAATTTGTTTTAGATTGGTAAATCTATATTGAATTGATTTAGATTCTTTGAGTATTATGATTTATGTTTTGAATTGATGTTCATGGTCATGGATAAGGGACTTATGATATTGAATTGGATGATTTAGCTTGGGATTGAAGTGGTGAGATCAAGTGGGTGGTATGCTGCCCTAACTCTATTATAATTATGTATAGCTATTGTAGTTTAGCTGTTGGATTATGTGTGATTGGTATGGTCCACTTATGATGGCGGTGTTATGTGAATAGATATGGCCTTGTAGGCGTTATTTTAAATATATTGATGATCGTGGCCTTGTCGGCACTACATCAAGTAATATGTTGATTTGTGTAGTTGATTATGTGAAGTATGATCATATCTACCTATATGTGAAGTAATGTGGAAGGATGTGTTCTCTTATTGAAGTTATTAGGTGATCATGTTATACTATGACTATTCTTAACCGACACTAATACCATGGGTTCTAAACATGGAATTTGGTGTCATCCCTCACACCAAAAAGAGGGCATCTTACTTGCCAAGGTAAGACATGTGTATCATGCTAGCATTTTAGGTGATATCACTCGCTAGATCCTATGTGGCAACATAGTTTATGGAACTTGGGGGCTATCATGGAAACATATCTCTACACCCTTGTTGGTCATGAGGCTATCCACCCCACGAGGACCGTTAGTGGACCCTTTAGCCTGCCCTCCTTAGGAAGGTGCCAATCTCTCATCTACAAGTTCACTCGGTGCTAAGCTAAGTTCCCTTTATTGAAAAGTCTTTATTAACATTTCTTTTATAAAACATAGGCTTAGTAGAGTAATCCCCTCATATTCTTAGATCATAGGTCATAGATGAGAATTCATCAACGTAAATCATGTGAGAAATCCTTTCACATGGACGTAGCATATGTATTAGCACTATCTAGTTAAGGATGCACTTGAGCACAGTTTTCAAGGCTCCTTTATTGACTAGACCATCATTAGTGCGTGTGTATACTTATATGTGATCAAACCTTTCACATAACACATAAATGTCACACATGTTGATATATCAACGCATGAGTCTATAGGTCTAACTATATGAGCAATCCTTTCATTTAAAACCACTAAGACACTATGCATATTTATATTCATCATATCATATAAGTAATGCTCATAACATGCCCATACATTCATTTTCATATACATAGAAACCAAACCTAGGAACTATCCGATCAAGGTACACATGTGCAATGCATAGACAAGGTCCAATACCCTTGCCCATACTAGTACACCTATAAAGTCATCCTAGTTAAGGAATACATAACATACTTCACATACTTATATTTTACATGCATAGTAGTAGACACTAGTGAATATGAGAACAACCTTTCATCAGACACTATGATCATATTCTACTTGTAAGCATGCATAAAGTGTGAGCGTGTGTGTACATTGGTAAACATGATCACATAATGGCCATCAACAACACACTGAGGGAGGCACCCTCTTAAGACTATATTACACTTTCAAGCATAGACCATACAATACAATTTAGCGTAGGAGGCTAGCTAAGTTCATATTATACTTTAAGACTCCTAACAAAATCTATTCACATATTTACATAGGGGTACATGGGTAGGGGTCTTCAATCCTTAGCACTTCATTAATGGCAGCACCTACACATGATCTTACATAACCATTTACATGCTCAAAACAATAGAAACATAACCTAGATTCACAACTAAAGTAGAAGACTAGGCACAAGTTACACATAAAGTGATCATCATAACCACTCATCCATGTATTTATCAATTTGCCTTCAAGGCCATGGTCAACACATATATAATGACAATAAAGTAAACACCACAAACATAAGTGGACCATACCACACAATGCCATACAAGGCTTCATCAACTACAATACAATAAGAAAAGTAGAGAGGAAGAGCCATTTCGTTATCCTTTGATCATCATTGATCAATACACCCTTTCAATCATCAATACATTATAGGGAAGTAGCTAAACATACATTTAATCATGAAGAAACCACGTACAAGTTGATAGAAAATCATGCTACCATCTAAGACATTATATCACATATATGGTAGAAAGTAGAGAGTTATAGATCATCAAGTAACTTCCCTAGTTTAGTTCATCAATCATCTTGTATAGTTAATATTCATCTAAGGAAGTATATAAAGAAATCATATCCTAGATGAGATCCTACTACAATTGCCAATAAGTTCGAGATCATTGTGAGCATGATTCATATTAGGAGTTCATGGAAGAGGAACTTACTTAGGTTAATCCTATTCAAACTATCATGCGTTTATCCATATTGGATCCATTACATACAATTGATTATAACATTACATCATAGGTAGTAGCTAACCATCACTTTAACATATTTGAATCTCACAATAAACATGCTAGAATCATCAATCTATAGGTTATAACATGTATGTCAATCCTTACAAAGATTTCCTTTGATTTGATCACTAAGGGTTCATACCCACAGTTCACCAATAACATCAATATAAGGCAGTAGTTAAGGACAACATAACCTAAATGCAAGCCTACTACAATTGAATTCCACATTCATACAATTAAGGGCCAACATTACAGTGATCACATTGATAGCTAGTCTAGGCATGCTCAAATATTCATTCATTGATCCACATGGATCTTCATCATAAATTTATCAGAAATTCATGTAAATAATAGTAGGTATAAGAAATTCAACGTAAGAGAATCACAATGCAACCATTCATAAGCCCTGATCACAATGCCCATGCAAGGGCTAAATCGATTTTGAGAAGGACATGGGTTTTTAATGCAATTGGACTAAAATAAGTTAAAACCAATACATTAACATCAATTCATCATGATTTAACCATTAAAAACATTGTTAGAAAGAACCCATGGATAGATTGAAGAAGAAGAGATTTGATCATGAAACCTTGTTTGAAAACATGAGATTAACTCTCCAAGTGAAATGTTACTTGGAGATGAAGGATTACCATACCTTTGTCTAGTTGAAAACCTCTAAAACTTGATGAATCATCCCTGGAAATCCAAGCTCCAAGCTGTTCTTGAGCTTCACCAACAATGGAGGTTTCTAGGGAGAATTGGTTTTGAGGAAAGGCTTAATTTGTGTGAATGGGATTGGGAATGGGTTGGTCACGTTTTAGAATACTTATATACACCCATAAATAGCTAAATAAAACTATTAGTGTCAGGTTAGTACGTGGGGTGAATTTTCCATTCACCCCTTTAATGAGGCAGTCGCATGGCACCTGGCAGCCATTGACGCCCAGTAGGTCCATCGACGGGTCGTCTGTCGCTTCAGTCTATTGGACCTTGGAATGTTCTATGGATGATCCTTGTAAAGTCTTAGTGTCCATCGATGAGACCTCCATTGATGGTCCGTTGGTCAACCAACTAGCCGTCGTTTTGTTCAGTCGATTGACACTGCCAATGAAGTGTGTCGACAGCCCTTGGGTCCTTTTTGTGGGCCCTTTTACGGGGCCCTTGGGAAGTCATACACTGGCGTTTCCAACGTAAATATTTACATTTCCAAGTCAAGGACCTTCGATACAGGTTTCACCCAAAATTCACACGTAAAACACGTCCAAAAATGCTAGGCCCCATCAAGACAACTTGGACGTCTAAAGGGCTAACTGTCGAACGTCTTGGACATTCTTGGACGTTTGACCTCCAAACTTCACGAAACTCAATATACTGTCTATAAACATCATTATAACTCATTTTAAGACTTTGTAAGCTCATTTAATACAATTATAAACACGTATAGACACATGAGGCACATAGGTGACTAGTCGTTGAACGTCTTGTTCGTCCTTTGACGTTTGACTTCCAAATCACCTCACACTTTACACGCTGCATAAATACCATTTTATAATCCATTTTAGGACTTTAGAATCTTAAGACAAGCATGTTATTCTCTAGACACACTAACTCATTTTGGTGGTATTACAATATCCCCCACTTGGGAACATTCATCCTCGAATGACAGTTAGAACACTTTAATCACAACAAGGACTTCAATGCATCATAGAGCATTTCATCACATTCATAACATCATCGCATACATAATAATTCACCAAACTTACAAGGAACAAAACTTCAAATCATTTTAGCACTCAATGCACACAAGCAAGCAAAACTTTTATTCATTCACTCTCTAAGGCATCAAACACAAAGGCTCTTATCATGTTCATAGGAGGAACATCCTTCTCTTAATCATAACATGGTGCACTTCAATTAATTAATAGCTCATCTTGTAACCATCTTTAAGTCACACTTAGGCAGATTCCAGCAACACTCAAGAAGCAAGTAAGCACTTATTTCAATGCACATAGACTTGAGTTACTTGAATCAACAAAGATCTTTATTAGTTAGAGCTAGTGCCATGAAGGTCATAATCAAACATACCATGCTTAGTGGTGTCCATGGACGAATGCACTTATCCTCATTACACATACATGTATCATGACCTCACACCCAAACAAAGCACAGTCAATTTCATTTAAAATAAGGAATTCTCAACTTTTAAACAACGGCATGCTCATGTTTCCTTCCTAGTGAATTCTAAATGGTAAGACACACCAAGTACATCACAACAGTTAGGAATCCATTTCACAAAATGTCAATTTCTAACATAGTACTCACCTTTACAGTAAGCATCATTTGGGAAAAACACTACAAATCATAGGCAAACACATGAATACTTTGCTAAAAATGCTTTCACTTTTCAAGAGAGAGCCTACAATCACGCTTTGCAAACCATACAAGTCACATAGTTTTCAAGAAACTCCACACTTTTCATTTTAAAGAAACTCAACTTTTCATTATGAGGCTAAACAATACACCTCACAAGTGACTACAACACTGTTTCTTTCCTTATCTCATGAAGTCAAATTCACAATTAGCATGTTAAGATGCACCATACACATGAGAAAGGATGGATTTTATCAAAATTTCCATTTATGCAATTTTGAATCTTCCAAATATCTTTAAGGTAATGTAAATCAATACATCCCAAACATATAAAGCTCATGAAATTCATACTTTATGCAAAACTCTATTCATGAACATGCTTACAAAGAATTCATTAGTTCCAAGTTCAAGCAACAATAGAAGTACAAGGCAGAAAATATCTAGAACCTTATCATTCCGTCATCATCCCCCACTTAGGTTAAACCCAATTATGAGCAACTTAACCCAATGTTTTACCTGGATTTTTGTTGTCAACCAATAAAAGAATTACAGTAACTTACCATAAGGTCTTCAAGGGCATTCTAAACTTTATCACCTATGCAAATTATTCCCAACCATCAAGTTAGGTCATACTACTCACTCACATAAGGTTCTCATACAATACTATTGACACCAAGGTCATACAACATTAGGGGAAACAATAGAGAAGAATTAGCCGTAAAAACTCTTCTTTTTATTTGGACATTACAGTAAGGTGACTTCTAGGTCACTAAAAACCACATCCTCACCCTATAGTGACAAGCATACTATCTTCACACGTAGGATCAAGTCTATACAAAGGAATCCAATCCATACTATGCAACTTATCAAAGACAACATATATACAAGGGAAACATTGAACACTTTTAGGCACATATTCTTAGGGTAGCATGCTTCCATAGGTATTCACTAAGCAATTCAAGCTGAAATCATAATATTAGGCTAACATCATGTAGAACCATATAGTAACACCTCATTCCAAAGAAACTCATTTTAACCAAAATAACTTCTAACATGCTTTAACTATATCATGACATACATTCTTCAACATAACATGCCATTTCACATAAACTTCATATATAGCCATCAATGGCAAAACATAATCAAAACAAGCCAAAGTTAACCTTCACACATAAACATAAAACCATAAAACCAATATAAGCATTAACTCACCTTTTATCCCTCAAGCATATATGATACCATCTCAACCAAGCAATCACATCTAAAAGACCACCTGACAAGAAAACGTATGACAGAGATCTTATAGAGTTAAGTTATTTGGCACGATATGAGAATGATGAAGAAGGGAAACTCTATCATCATATAATCTCTCATATAATTTGATGATGTCGCGACTCACCACCAATGAACACGAGACTCTACTAGACGTGGCAATATGAGACTTTTAGAACCTAAAACAAATTTGTAAACCTCATGCTCT
This sequence comes from Solanum sitiens, assembly GCA_016801875.1. Taxonomy (NCBI): domain Eukaryota; kingdom Viridiplantae; phylum Streptophyta; class Magnoliopsida; order Solanales; family Solanaceae; genus Solanum; species Solanum sitiens. Next base: position 402,357 of record JABWTJ010000609.1, read on the forward strand.
GATCCACGTTTGTCACATTCGGGGAGCACCCCCTAGAAGTAACATGGCGTACTTGACCTCTCGGAGGTCATATACAAGACCATAGTTATCATTCATCGCATTGACATAGTAAATTTAGCGGAAAATTTAAAATATTTCATATCACATCATATGCTTGAAACTTTACCTCATATATATATAAAACATAAGTAATAATACATATTAGACCTTAAGTCTCTTTTCCATCTTAGACACAACAACATTATAGTACATTAGGGACACGAATCTTAAATCATAAGCATAAGTAAAAACTTATACACTTTACAGTAAAGATATAACATAGGAAATCCTTGGAATTAAGGATTCCTTTCTTTGATCTTGGGAATCACATATCAAGCTCCTCAATCACGTAGACATCCCTTAAACATACATAACCTACACTTTGTTTAAAAAGTAGAGAAGAATTGAGTTAGTACAAGAATGCACTAAGTATGTCAATCATGCAAAAACATGCATTTAAAGGGGACATTTTCTTGAAATCATACTTCATGACATTTTGAGTAAATCTTTATAAAAAACTTTATACAATAGCATTTATATCATTCACATACCTCATATAGACATAATCAAAGTCCAAACATCATATAAAATCACATATAGAATTTAAGCCATATTGAGGTCAATCTACAGTGAGCTAATTTTCCTTAACAGTGAACAATTTTTCTTTTAACTCATCAACCTCCCAAGTAACCCTCTAGTGATACTTGGTGCAATGAATGACCTTAAGGACACAAGGAAACCTTACATACAATCTACACAAGGCAACACATACCATTATAGAAGTATAGTACAACATAGACATATTAAATCCAAGACTATAAAGGACATTACAGTGAACTCTTACTCATTATGCACATATACTTATTTTACTGCTCATAGAACCTTATAAGACCTTACTCGTAATCCAAATCTTAATCTACTAGTGCAATGTACATGTGAAGCCCCATGACTTCACATGTACTTAGTAGACCCTTCATGAGACCACAAGCCTTAACACTTCATACATCAACATAACAAGTAAAGACAATTTCATCCATGCTAGGCAATACCTTCATCATATAATCATTAAGACCAATATCATGCATATAGGGACAAGTTCACATCATATAGACTTATACCATGCACATCTTCATAAAAAGTAGACCATTACTACCATGTCATGCATAAACACATAAGCATAATCGTAGACATTAGGTCACATCTCTAGGATTTCCTAAGGAGCTACTTGTGAAATGTCTAGATGGGTTCATTACTTCCACCTATCCTAAGTAACCTCCCTTAAGTCATCCTAGTTAGGGTCCTAGTCATTTACTTCCATTGTCCATTTTACTTTAGGGAAATAGCCTTAACAGACACTAAGACCATGGGTGCTAAACATGAAATTTGGTGTCATCCCCTAACACCAAAAAGAGGGCATCTTACTTGGCAAGGTAAGACATGAGTATCATGCTAGCATTTTAGGTGATATCACTTGCTATATCCTATGTGGCAACATAGTTTATAGAACTTGGGGGCTATCATGGAAACATCACTCTACACCCCCATTATGATCCTATACTACTTGCAAGCATGCATGAAGTGTGAGTGTGTGTACATTGGTAAACATGATAAAATAATGGACATCAACAACACATTGAGGCAACAACCCTCTTAAGACCATATTACACATTCAAGCATAGACTACACAACAAAATTTAGCATCGGAGGCAAGCTAACTTCATATTATACTTTAAGACTCCTAACATTAGCTATTCACACATATACGTAAGGGTACATGGGTAAGAGTCATCAATCCTTAACACTTCATTAAAGTAAGCACCTACACATGATCTTACATAACCATTTACATACTCAAAACAATTGTAACATAACCTCGATTCACAACTAAAGTAGAAGACTAGGCATACCACACAATTCCATACAAGGCTTCATCAACTACAATACTATAAGAAAAGTAGAGAGGAAGAGCCATTCTTACCATTTCATTATCCTTTAATCATCATTGATCAATACATCCTTTCCATCATCAATACATTATAGGGCAGTAGCTTAACATACATTTAATCATGAGGAAACCATGCAGCAGTTTCTACAAAATCAGGCTACCATGTAAGACACTATATCACATACATCATAGGTAGTATCTAAACATCACTGTAACATATTTGAATCTCACAATAAACATGCTAGAATCATCAATCTATAGGTTATAACATGTATGTCAATTCTTACCAAGATTTACTTTGATTTGATCACTAAGGGTTCACACCCACATTTCACCAATAACATCAATATAAGGCAGTAGTTAAGGACAACATAACCTAAACGCAAGCCTACTACAATTGAATTCAACATTTATACAATTAAGGGCCAACATTACAGTGATTATATTGATAGCTAGTCTAGTCATGCTCAAATCTTCATTCATTGATCCACATGGATCTTCATCATCACATTATCATAAATTCGTGTAAATAACAATAGGTGTAAGCAATTCAATGTAAGAGAATCACAATTCAACCATTAATAAGCCATGATCACAATGTCCATGAAAGGGCTAAATCTATTCTGGGAAGGGACATGGGTTCATAATGCTATTGGATTAAAATCAAGTTAAAACCAATATATTAACATCAATTCATCATTATTTAACCATTAAAACCGTTTTTAGAAAGAACCCATGGCTAGATTGAAGAAGAAGAGATTTCATCATGAAACCTTTTTTGAAAACTTGAGATTAACTCTCCAAGTAAAAGGTTACTTGGAGATGAAGAATTACCATACCTTTGTCTAGTTAAAAACCTCTAAAACTTGATGAATCATCCCTGGAAATCCAAGCTCCAAGCTGTTCTTGAGCTTCACCAACAATGGAGGTTTCTAGGGAGAATTGGTTTTGGAGGGAAGGTTTAATTTGTGTGAATGGAATTGGTTGATCACATTTTAGAATAATTATATACACCCAAAAATATCTAAATAAACCTATTAGATTTAGGTTACGACGTGGGGTGAATTTCCCATTCACCCCTTTAATGAGGAAGTCGCATTGCACTAGTTGCAGGCCACCATCGACGGCCAGTAGGTCCATCGACGGGCCGTCTATGGCTTCAGTCGATTGGCCCTTGTCCTGTTCTTTGGCTGAGCCTTGTCATGGATAAGTTTCCATCGACGAGACCTCCATTGAGGGGCCGTTGTTCAACCAACTGGGCATCATTTGGTTCACTCGATTGACACTCCCAAGGCAGTTTCTCGACAACCCTTGGGTCCTTCTTGTGGGCCCTTTTACGGAGCCCTTGGAAAGTCGTACACGGGTGTTTCCAATGTAAATATGTACATTGAAAATTCAAGGACCTTCCATGCAAGTTTCACCTGAAATGTACACGTAAAACATGTCCAAATATGCTAGGCCCCATCAAGACATACTTGGACATCTCAAGGGCTAACTGTCGAACGTCTTGGACGTTTGACCTCCGAACTTCACGAAACTCCATATACTGCATAAGTACATGTCATTAAATTATAAACACGTATAGACACATAAGGCACATAGGTGAGTAGTCCTCGAACGTCTTTGTCGTCCCTTGATGTTTGACTTAAAAATCACGTCAAACTTTACACACTACCTAAATACCATGTTATAAGCCATTGTATCACCTTAGAACCTTAAGAAAAGCATGTTAGTCTCTAGACACCCTAACTCATTTTGGGGGTCTTGAAACATAAAACAAATCACACCCCACACACTAATTATTGTCTAAAATACTAATTCAAGATGAAAATCTCAAAAATAATAACTTTGGTGTGATCATAGAGAGTTTGAAACGAGAGTAAGTAAATGATTCAAAAAATTTACCTTTGGCCCTTATATAACAATTCAGTTCTCATCCATTTGGCGACATTAGTCGCAGTTGTCGAACCACTCGGCGATTCGCCGAGAAGTCTTTTCTTTTTCCCTTTGATTCAAATTATGCAATTTTCTTGTGGTGATGTCGGCTCTTTGCTTCAATATCACCATGAAGGTTTCCAATGGCTGAGCAGATTTCGAGTTTTAGAGAGTTCAACTGGGATCGCCGTCCGATTTGGCTTCTCTCTAATGGGTCTTCCGCTGCCAATCCTGAGACATTCCTCACTTTTCTTATTTTATTCTGCAACATAAACACACCATTATTTATATATGTAAAATCCTATAGTTACCACCTTGGGTTGCCTCCCAAGAAGTTCCTTATTTAACGTCGTGGCTCGACGTAGGTGCTGCCTCACTCACTGATATTTGAGCTGGACCTATTGTCACTAGGTAACTCCAATATATCGTTAGTGTTGAAATGAGGCATGTAAAACATCAAGAGTGATCCGATGTGTTTGATTGATCTACATTGAGATCCAATCAATTGGTTCAATGCTTCAATATTCTTGCTCATTTTGTCCGACACTCGATCTTGATCAGTGATCTTTTGAAGAATGATTTGAAGCATGTCCTCAAAATAACTTTTCTCATCTTCTATTGACGTCTTTTGTGCGTGGGGATATATGTTCCTCCTTTGGCGTCTGCACTAGTTTTCCACCTCTGATATTTTGGTGGTCAAGTCATGTAGTTGAGATATCTATGCAGCTATGATGAGTTCATCCTCGACATCGTGAGGTACCTCAAATGTCTTGGCACCCACTCCCTCTTACTTCCTCAGAGGACCTTCAAACACAAACTCAAAACAAAGAAAAAAAAAACTCAAAGTAAAATTAGTAAAAACTATACTAAAAGAACAAAAATGTTAGTTAACTATATTTTCACGTGATCTACCTTAACTGGCTTGCCACCCACTCCCTTTGACATGCTCAGAGTACCTTTACACACAAACACAAAACAAAGAAAAACAAAACATAAAGTAAAATTAGTAAAAACTACACTAAAAAAAATTAGTCAACTACATTTTCACGTAACACCACTCCCCAGCAGTGGCGCAATTTTAATTCTAATACGTGGGAGTTGAGCCCCAAAAATGTCACTCTCTAACACAAATGACCGATCTACAGGTCGGTGCCTTTGTTCTATCGACGATCTGTCACTAGCAGGAGTCATTTGCGGCTGCAGTTCTACAGAATCTAGGCCAAGGATGAGGAACTTTGGTAAATTCCTCCTAAGTCCAAATGAATGGATTGACGGTTATTTTAGGTAGTTTGAGGTATTTTAGAAGTATTTAAACAATAAAGAACAATTTATACCCTAGAGTCCAAATCAAAACCTCTCTCTCAACAAAATACTCTCAAAATATTCAAAGAAAAAAATAGAAGGTTGTGATCCAAGCTGGTGTTAAGGATCTAATCTAAAGTATGTGAAGCTTGTTCAATCATGGATTTTTCCATCCATGAAGTTCCCCTAGTTTCCCTTTAATTGTGAATACAAATAACCCCAATCTATAGAGGGTTGTGATTATATTGTGGTTATGATCCCAATATAGCTTGTAGAATTCAATGATGTTAATTTGATAATCATATTAATTAGGTTTTCTTGGTGAATTGTAGTATTTGATTTTGAAGGTAGTTATGGTGATTTTAGGCCATTAGAGGCTAGATGAATGTTCTAAGTTGATCTTCTTAATTCAACTTTATTGTATACTATTTGATCATGATTGACTCACCTAGATATGAGTTGAACTAGGTCTAATTGATTAAGGAAGATCTTGACCTTTGAAGTTGGAATTGAATCTATGTGATCATGCATGAGTAGAATTACCTTCTAATGACCTAATTGAATGAATTAACAAGTAATTGAGTATGAATCATGATGAATTGAAGGTAATAATCGAGTATAGGGCTTGTATGCCATTGTTGTTAGGGCTTTGTGGGGGAACTAATTATGAGGAGATTGTATTGATGTTTTCTTTCTCTTTTACACTTAGACATGAACAAGTTACGGAAACAAGTTCTCTCACATAGATGGATTCTAGGTTGACCTAAGAACCTAAAATGAATCAAAGCATGATAGACCAGAATAGATTGAAGTTGTATTGACTAGCCTTATCTTGTGTAATAGACTTGTTATGATAAGACCAAGGTGTGGTAGCTTGAGATGATGAATCTCATGATAGCTTGGGATGGAGGAAGTAAGCTTTCTCATGTATAGCTTTGTCATGTGTTTCAAGGATGCTTGATCATGTTAGCTTGGGTATGGTGGTTATCATGATAGTTTGGGATTTAGTAGTGACTCTCCTAAGAATATCTTGAAGTATCATGACTAGAGTTCCTTTATGATAGCTTGACTTTGTTAGACAAAACCATTTCATGGCAGCTTTAGAGGAAAGACCTATTCTCTCCTAATGTTAGCTTGGCTTGCATGCAAGGTGCATTTCATGATAGTTTGATTTGGATGTAAGGTGATTTTCATGAAATAGTTTGAGATTGGTTTCTCATGATAGCTTAGGGTTGACGATTCACGCTCCCCTATGATTATCTTGCATCTACATGATTGGTTGCATGATGTTTAGGTTGGTATTTGTGTATCCTTACTTGTTAGGTTGGTTGGTATATTGAGATGCTTTCCACAATATTAGGTCTATTATGTTAGTAGTATTAACCTTAATAGACAAGGATGCAAGACAAGTTAGCTTGGAGTAGGTTAGTCTAGAGAAGTACTTAGTATGGATAGTAGTATGGGATGCCATTCATTAATTGCACAAGAATGACATGAAGAGCTACTTATGTCCGGACCCATACATGATGTATGTTTAGCTTGGATAGTGACTATAGTTGCAGTCCATCACATGATTGACTTAAGATGATAGTTTCTTTTCAATATGAAATAGGTCCACTAGAGACTCCTAAAATGAAAGGGAATAGGGTTATATCAAGATAAGATTAGTGTTAGGTAGAATGGGATGCTTCACATACATTGCACAAGTGTGCTTTGAGTTGGCCTAGGGGCATAGTGCTCATATGTTATTGTAAGACCTCAAAAAATTGACTTAGGTTAACTAGAGCCTATAATGTTGGTAATGGTGGTATAAGGTCCTAATGTGGTCTATTATATGGTATAGAGGCAGTAGCTAAGAGTTTAGGTGCATTGGAAGTCAAATGTCAAAGGACGACTAAGCCGTTCGACGACTAAGTCACCTATGTGCCTCGTATGTGGTTCTATGTGTTTATGTGTGACTGATGAGTCAGAAGGTCCTTAAATGAGTTATTATAGCATTTATAGGCAGTGTGTCAAGTTTTGTGATGTTTGGAGGTCAAACGTCCAAGAACGTTCATGAAGTTTGAAAGATGTGCCTTGAAATGACCTTGTCTGTCTAGGCATGTTTCGTCAAGTTTTACGTGTTCGTTTTGGATGAAATTCATGTGAGAGGTGTTAAACTTGTATACGGTCATGTTTGGGTTGGAAACTTCCGGGCAAACATCCCCAAGGACCAACCAAGGATCCTTGAGGAAGGACCCAAAACATGGTCTAAGACAGCCCAACCAACGGCTCGTGGGCCAGTCGAAACCCCGTCAGTGGTGGATCGTGGATTGGGAATTATTCATGGGTGAAGAGCAGTCGAGTACCAGACTCAGTCCAGACCACGGACACCCAGGACGGTCCGTTGGTCAAGGGATGGTCCATTGGTGGCTGTCCATCGATTGTCGTGTGTTTCTTCCACACCCGGATTCTGGAATCCGAATGCAACCGGCGTCGTTAACCTCTCAGAGGTCGTAGAGAAGCCTCTTCTTAGCTTTAATCACAATCATATAGTTACATTTGCGGAAAATTTAAAATATTTAAAAACATAGTGAAGTATACATAGACTTCATAAGATTACGATATAAAATAATATTCTAATGAGCTCAAATAAATAAACCATCTACAATTGATGAAACAATTCAAATGAAAAGATTAATATATAATGTATTAGTTTGCCAAAACTGCCTTAATACAAAGCTTCAAATAAAAATATCTGAAATGAAACGCTAGGGACAACTTCCACTAGCTATGTCTAAAGTACTAGGCAAGAAATATAAAAGTATCATCCTCGAAACCAAGAGGACCTACCAAAGTTTGGAGATCGCTAAATCCAAACAGCTTCGATTAGTCTTAAACCTTCTCTCTGACCTGGACCTATAAAAATAATAATAGTATAGGGTTAGTACACACTTGTAATAAGTATGGGTGTATGCACACATACACATAAGGACTATGCATGATCAAGGAAGGCTCTTTCTATAACAGTATGCCATTTCTAGAAAGTGAAGTCACTAGACTTTCTTAATTTGTTATTTGTGAATTATGGTATGAATATGACATATTTTAATGCATTCAGATCACACAAATCATATTCTATAGGAACATAAGACCTTAGAATCATGAACATAATTTTAGAACAACTCGAACGAAAATTTTTAAATTTGATCCTCCCTAACCCGAGAGCTCCTTTCCCAACACTTACTTTATTTTTCAGTCTTTTTCTTCTTCTTGTTGTGTAGTTCAATGATCTCCTTAATCCTATGTCTTACTTACAATTGCAATGATTCATTGTAGTCCCATAACTACAATGAATCGAGCAAGTAATCCAAAAGACTAGAGAAATGATTTGGCTACCCTTACTACAAGTTATTCATTCCATTCTTGTTAAATTGGGTATGAAATCTTTATAAGCTAATCGTTATTGGATAGGCCACTTATTTCATCATTTTCATATTATGGAGATTATGGGGCATTGATTAGCCATTACGTTTTACTCCCCTTTTATAGGCGTAATATAAGAAGTCATAATAAACCAATTTTTATTTGGCTATGCCCATTATTTGATCATTTACATAACGTGAAGATAATGGAGCATATATATTGATTTGGCACAAGCCAATAACTTGTTAAAACTTCATTCTTATCAACCACAGATGATTTTACATACTTAAGCTCTTGCATTCTTAGCTCACTTTGAACTTACATTTCTTTTTCTTTTCTTTCTTACTTTCTTAAAGAAATCATTAGCATTAAAATCATGCGAGCTAACATGAAATCTAGTGTCTGCCTCACACTGAAAAGGGGTGGTTCACCGATCAAAAGTGAACCTAGATCATGTGAGCTAAACATGAAATCCAGTGTCTGCCCCACACCGAAAAGGGTGGTTCGCCGGCTAAAGTGAAACCAAGTCCAGTGTCTTTCCCACACCGAAAAGAGGTGGTTCACGGCTAAAGTGAACCGAATACTTTCTTTGAGAATTTAACCGAAATAGATCATGTGAGCTAAGAATGAAATGTAGTGTCTGCCCCACACGGAAAAGGGGTGGTTTCACCGGCCAAAGTGAAACCGCATCATACCTAGATCTCTTAGGTGGAATCCACTGGCTAGTTCCTATGCTGGAAACATAGTTCGAAGACTAGGAGATATACGGAGACTACTTATCCACCTTGGGTGTAGCCTCATCTCATGAGGCTTATATGTGCTGGCACAAGCTCATTGCTAGTCTATCGGTGCTTTGCTCAACTTTTTTTTCTTTACATCTTTTAAAGTTGACTCAAACATTATGGAATCTTGCTTCTAGTTATGAGGTTTACTTAACTCTTTGGATAACCAGTCATCCCTTTCTTTACTTGATGAAATGTGAATTTAACCTTACATTATCATCGTGGTGTTAATGAGACTTGTCTCAAGTTTATTAACACCTTCTTATGTGAGTATATTTAACATAGTTGTCTTAGGTGTAAGTGATACCTGGCTCACTTCCTTTAACACCCCATTCTTTTCACTTTCGTAACTTTTAAGCCTTTAGTTATGTTATTACTCACTTTATCTTGTTCATTGTCATTTGGTAGTTTTATATCATTCTTTATGAACGTTATGAACTTCATTCAATTGTACTACTATATTCATACTTCATTTGGATAGGGTATGTTGGGACTTGTCCAAATTATTGGCATACCCCTGGTTATGGATTCATTGAATTACCTTAGGTGTGCATATTCTTTTGGCATTACAATACATTGGCAATATAAGATTAGTATGAATTAGTATTGGCCTAAACAATTTGGACATAATTTGCTAGCCAATTTATTGGCACAAGCCGACCATTCATTCAACATTTTTCATGAGATTATCATTAGCCAATTTTATATCATAGTTTGGGCAAAACATTATTAGCCAAGTCGATTAACTTCATGTAAATACTTTAGTGAACTCATCATCTCAAGCAAGTCAACATTTAACATTAACTATACTTCATAACCGAACCATAACCAAACTTCATCATCTCGGCCACAATTAAGTCTTACAGCATTCTTTAGAATGTGTAAATAACACTTAAATCATACGAATCAAATCTATAGGCTTCATTTGACATTTACAATTCAAGAGATCTACACATAGGATCAGTTAGCACCACATACTAACAACATGTTCGAGATTACATCTATATACTTATGAGAATCGAAAACAAGGATCACTAGGGAAATGGACGTTCAACAATATCATTGGGAACAACCCTAGTTTCGAGATTCATGGATTCAAAACATTCGAAAGTCCTCTTGGAGAAAAAATTCAAGGAGAGAAACCCATACCTTATGTAGAATTTAATCTATGAAGATCACCTTGCACGAAAGCTTGAAGAATACCTTGAAATCGCCTAAGAGAATCGTGAGAAACTTTTCTGTTTTTCCTTTCGTTTCCTCACTGTTTTGAGTCGTGAGTTCTTAGTGTTTGAACGTGAGTCTAAGTTATAGGAACTTATCTTTACTAATTAAAATTAGGCTAATTAAGTTAATTGAACAAATTAGTTAGTTTATTACTAAAAAGCCCCTCCTAAGTTGACTAGACATAGGAGAGCATTTGACTTAGCCAAATCTGAAAATTGGCTAAGGGTCTCGGCCTAGCTTGTGAATTTTCATTAATTAATTAAGTTTTTAATTTAATTAATTAAGGGATCTAGGGTAATTACTAAAATACCCCTAAGTCATTAGTACCATAACTAACCCTTTTTGACCATCCTAGGTTAGGTACTAGGTTGTCTCTTTAATTAGTTACTAGGTTAGTGTCACCCGGTTAGGTCTTAGGTTGTCAGGTGCACTAGTTGGTTTATTTTGGTTAGTCCTAGGTTAGTTATCTCGTTAGGTCAGTTAGTTAGAGACTAGAGTTTGTTAGGGAGTTAGTCCCCACATGGAGAAACCCGTTCTCGCCCTGCCCCTAACCGCCCTAACCGAATTCGATTAGGTGGGTCGCGTGGTCCCATACTTTGTCGGTTACACATGTGCTTGCACATGTGTTGCTTGTACTTTCCTAACTAACTATTCTTGAAGGTTCATTTGGAATGTTTACTTATTGTCCCAAGGATCCTCACTATGTCCTTGGGCACTGCTTAATCTACATGATCATTTTAAGTGGTCATGTGCTATGATGCCTAGGCTTGACACATGGATACCTTGTATCTATTATGCAAATACTATGAAACATATGTTTTTAGCTTAGGGTCTTTATTGAAGGTACATTTCTAAACAAGCTTGGAATTTATTTTGCTTATTTGGGTATTATATAGAAATTGGCTAACACCCCTTAGCCAATTTCCTTACTATGCCCAATATTTCTCAATATTGGGCAATGTGATACCTATGTACCCCCAATACGCATTCTTAAAGACCTATTGGGCTCTTCAATGGCCATTTAATTTTCTGGGGTGTTACAGTTTCCTACACAGGTCAATGTTAAGTGAGGGGTGAAATTGTAATTTCACCCCACTTTAAAATATAGAGTTTGGCGGTTCCTAAGGGCTATATTGGGTATTTTAAAGGTGTTTATAATTCATTAAAACTTAGAAGATTTCATTCTTCAAAATCAAAACCCCAAAATCCCTTAGAAATTCCCAAAGACTCCATTGAAGTCCAAAGTCAAGGAAAAGCTTGGTGTGACGTTTTGAGTGGACATTCTTCATCAAAGTGAAGAATAAGCTTCATTGAGGTATGATTTTTGATCCTTGAAACTTGTTTCATCAAGGAACCCAACTTCAAAGATGTTTTCTATAGTTTTCAAAAATGAATTGTCCAATTTCATGATTCTACCATGGGTTCTTGCATTAATGGTTTTCAAACGTCTATTATGGATTCGATTTATGCTGTATTGATTATTTTAACCTAAATTACCTATGAAGCCATGTAAATTGATGAACCCTAGTTTTGACTACTTTATGGGTTACTTGATATTGGCCTAATGATGATGAATTATTGTGTAGTTTATTATGGTCTTTCTAATGGTGTAAGAATTGTATTCAATTGATATCTAATTGGTCTTATATTGATAAAACTATATTGAATTGATTTAGATTCATTGAGTTTTATGATTGTTGCTTTGAATTGATGTTCATAGCCATGGGTAAGGGCCTCATGATATTAGAATTGGGTGATTTAGCGTTGGATTGGAGTGTTGATAATGGAGTGGTTGTACACTGAACTATTCTCTCTTATATAATGTTATTTTAGATTTCAATTATGTTGTTATTGGATTGGTCCACTTATGGTGGCGGTGTTGTGTGAATTGATGTAGCCTTGTCGGCGTTATTTTAAGTATATTGATGATCATGGCCTTGTTGACAACTACTTGAAGTTATATGGCTATTTGGGTAGTTGATTTGGTGATGTATGATTATATCTACCTATATGTGAAAGTATGTGTTAGTCTATTGACGATATTGGGTAATCATGTTATGCTATGACTATGTGTTAAGTTATTACATGGTTGTTCCTAAATTAGCTATATTAGTCTATAATGGTTATGTTAATGATGTTAAGGTAATGAATAGTTTGACTAAATGATGTTAAGGGTCATTTCTAAGTGTCTAAAAGATGATATGATATATATGCTAAATTAATGTAATGTTCTGTCTTGTTTAGGTAGACTTGTGTCCCTTACTTGGTGCTTGTTTGAATATGAATATGTGATGTCTTGACTTAAGAACCTAAAGACTCTTAGTGTTGAATGAATGAATATTAGGTGAGACCTTGAATGATGATAAGAGGGTCCTTTATGTGAAACCTTGAACAAGGTGGTAAGGTTATGAATATTGAAGTAGAAAGTCGTAATGGTATCCTTGATGTGATAAATTATGGACTTAGGGTTGGTTGGCTTGAATGGCATCATATCTAACCTTAGGAGAAGTCATAATGAGCTTTTTGTCGCCATTGAAGGCAGCCCATAGCGGACCTCTTTGGTAGGGTAAATGTAATTGGGTTATGAACTAGATATGGTACCCTCTTGTATGAACCTTAATGTGAATTACTCTATGAGAACAAAAGATAGAACCGAGTGAGAATGGTAAGGGAAGTAGTTCTAGTTAAGCATGAGACTAGAATACAAAGAAACCCTTCATATTCCTTAACCATGTGCCTACATGGGATGTGTCTAACTTCTACCATTGGCAAGTAGAACAACCTCTTCGGAGTAGGATAGAACTCCGGATTCCATGTCTTGATACCATGGTATATGTCGGTTATTGCCTATTCTCATCATATGGGATACATATTAGCATTAGAGAAGTTCTATAAGGTTTAGGCGGTGGTATGGGACGCTATCTAGACATTGCACAACAAGCTTTGAAGATATTAGTAAGAATCCCTAGGTCTTCTCCAAGACCATTACTTGAATGTCCTTTATGTTATGAATATGTCTTAATGAACTAATGAACTAATGACTCATGTTAGAAAGTATGTAAAGAAATAAGTACCTAATCTAAAGTAACTTAAAGATTCCTTAGCTAAAGTGTTAAGAGGGCATATGGGATGATCTGTTCATATCTTATCTTTGAAAATCTTGAGAATGACTCTAGTTAGGGAAGATGTTTGGTGTTGTAGACATGATCTAATCCTTAGGAAGTCTTAAGGACTATTTAGGTAATCTTGAAGAGGTCAATCATGGACGTTATCTTCTTGATTTACTTAAGTAGGTCTTTTGATAGCCTTTCGAAGGAGAGTGTCCTATCATCTAGGTGTTGGTGTGTTTAGTGAAAATGATTCTATCCTAGGGAGTCTATAGGATCTCTTGAGTGTGTGTGTAATGTATTATATGGGCGGTTGCTTCACAACTCACTCAAGTGAGGCTTAGAATTCACCTTTGATAGAAGAATCTTACATTTATTTTTATGATGCTTGTAAGTGTGTATGTGACTCATTATAGGTAATTTTGAGGGTCGTTTAGGCACATCTATATAGGGTGTATGGGCGGTCTCTCTTTGTGTGACTTAAGTGAATCTTAGGATAACTTTCAGTGAGGGAATTACATGCTAGGAGGTCTTAAAAGGGAAGACAAGAGAATTCACGGTAACAGTGAAGAACTTCACTGTACAGTGAATTGAACTCACTGTAATGTGAGTTCTAAAACTGTACTTTTGGTTAAATATTATCTTATGTGTTTCTAAGTTGATAAATGTTGTTCTTATGATTATAATATGATTTCCAAATGAAAAGATGCATATTTTCCATAAATGTCCTTTTCATGATTTTTATGCATAAGCCATACTTAGTACATGTGGTTGTACTAATTGCATGCTTTTATCTATCTATATGGTTCTTGGTAGGTGAAGAGCTTTTGGGAATAAGACTTGGATTTAGAATATCGTTCAACAGAAGTTGAAGTATGTTCTCACTTGCCTCGACGGCATATATGTCTTTTATGTTTCGTTTATGAAGTATTGTAATAGACTATATAGTACTATGTTTCCTATTTCGTATGGGCTGTGTCCCAAGTACTCTTGTGTCTTAAGATGATGAGATTGAGACTTAGTATTTCCTATTACTTCTATATGAAAGAGTTTTTAAAGACTATGATATTGTTTTATGAAAAGTTTTAATTCCGCACTACTTTTCATTATGTATATGCAATGAATGATATGAGAGGCTTGTATGAGACCTCCGAAAGGTCGAGTATGCCATGCAACAATACGAGATTGTGCCCTAACTTCTAGGGTGTGGTCTTGGAATGTGACAGTTATGATGAACTTAAGTTTTAATTATGAAAGTGGATTATAATCAAGAATGACCAAAGAGAGGTACTTAGCGTTGGTTGTAGTATGGGATGCTACCTTAGCCTTGAACAAGTATACTTGGAGGTGGCTTTTGAAGTAGTTAATTTGAGTCAGAAGGACAAAAATTTAAGTATGAAATCTTATACGTTATATGATGCTTTATTATGCCTATGATATTCATGTTATGCTTATGCTTTTATCTCTTATGATTTTGTCTATTGGTGACTAACCCTTTGAGATATACTATGTTGGTCTGATAGTTTCCATAACTAGTACAATTCGTACTATTGAATATTTTGCCTGCATTAAAATCCAATGTAGAGTCTTGAAGATATTGAGTGCTTGAGGGATAGAGTATCCAATACTTGTCAAGGATTGAAGATTGGGAGTCCTCATAGCATTCGAGGACACCACAACCATGCTGTCTATTATGTTCTTTTCTATGTTAGAATATTATGGGTTGTGACCCAAGATAGTTATAAACATGTTGTCATAGATGATTGTTGATACATACATTTTGAAGTTTTCTAAAATGATTCCTCATTATGTTTTGAAGAAAAAGTTTTAATTTTGTGCTACTTTTCGCATATATGCAATGAATGATGTGTAAGGGCTTGTACAAGACCTCCGAGAGGTCAAGTACCCTGTCTGGCAACTCAAGAGTGCTCTTACTTCTAGGGTGTACTTGCGGGTCTTAGAAGATATATTATAGCAGTAAGGATGATCATATAAACCATTTGAGGAATGTACTGCAAACCCTCAAAGATCACCAACTATTTGTTAAGTTTCGTAAATGCTAGTTTTTGTTGAAATCCTTGGTATCCTAGGTCATATAGTATCAAGTAAGCGTATATAGGTTGATCAAAACAAAAGTGACTCCATAAAGAATTGTCCTACACAACTATCAACAACAAATATTTGATGATATTTGGGTTTGGCCGGCTACTATAGGAGGTCTGGTGACCGATTTTCCTCTAATTTGTAAGGTCGCAAAATTGACTTAGGTGAATCTAGATCCTAACATGGTTGTAATAAAGTTCAAAGGTCCTAAAAAGGACTATAATGTTGTATAGAGGTAGTAGCTAAGAGTTTAGGTGCATTGGAAGTCAAACGTCAAGGGACGACCAAGACGTTCGACGACTAAGTCACCTAAGTGCCTCGTATGTGGTTCTATGTTATGTATGAGATATTATGGTCATTAAATGAGTTAATATGGTGTATATAGGAATTGTGTAAAGTTTCATGATGTTTGGAGATCAAACTCTCAAGAACGTCCATGACGTTCGAAAGATGTGCACTGAAATGACCTTGTGTGTCTAAGCATGTTGCGTCACGTTTTACGTGTTCGTTTTGGATGAAACTCATTTGGTATGTCCTAAACTTGTATACGTGCATGTTTTGGTTAGAAACGTCCAAGTACGACTCAATGTAGGACCCACAAGGGGCCCTAGAGGAGGACCCCAACCTGGAGCTCAACACTGCAAGGCAGTGTCCAAACGACGACCCAAACGACGGCCCGTCGATGGGTCTCGTCGATGGAGACTTGAAGTGTGAAGCTTGGTAGGTCTAAGTTGCAACCAACAAGTCACCATTGATGGGGCGTGGGTTATACCACTGACCGTCAATGGTCTCGTCGATGATACTATGTGTTCCGTGCCAGTTTTCTGTAAGTTGAGGGGTGAAGTTGTAAATTCACCCCATGCCCCTATAAGTCGTTGGACGGTTTTTTGTGTGTTTATAGGTATTTTAAGATTATATAAGTCATTAAACTCTCAATTAAACCCTAACACTAAGATCAAAACATATTCCCTCCAAAAGTTCTTCCAAAAACCTCCATGAGAGTTCAAAGTGAAGATGAAGCTTGAAGATGGATCTTCAATAGAGTTTATTCTTCAGTTAGCATTGGGTTATTTAAATAAGGTATGGGAGTTCTTCATCTAAGGCTTGCTATCACCTTAGAGCTAATTTCAAAGATGATTTTCAAAGGATTTCAAAAAGATGAAAAAGTCCAATTTCTACACTAAGTCTTGGGTTCTTGCATGAAAGGTTTTCAAACATTAAGATATGATTTTATTGATGTTTAATTGATGTTATCCAATGAAATTCTCCATGAACCATTGATCTTCTCAATTCTTCAATTTTCACTAAAATATGGGTGATTGATTATGCTTTGAGATTAATGAATTCATGTGTAGATTGATATTTTGATTCATGTATAGATTATGTATGAATGATGTACAAGATGTTTCAATTTGATTAATTTAGTAATGAATACTCTTATATCTGTTGACTATTAGGCCTATTGAATTGATATGAACTTAATGCTTATAGATTCTAGTGTAGTTTTTTATGGGCTTTCTAATGATGTAAGAATTGTATTCAAATGATATCTAATTGGTTTTAGATTGGTAAATCTATATTTAATCTATTTAGATTCATTGAGTATTATGATATATGTTTTGAATTGATGTTCATGGCCATGGGTAACGACATATGATATTGAATTGGATGATTTAGCTCTGGATTGATTGGTATGGTCCACTTATGGTGGCGGTGTTATGTCAATTGATGTGGCCATGTCGACCTTATTTTAAGTATATTGATGATTGTGGCCATGTCGGCACTACTTGAAGTAATATGTTGCTTTGTGTAGTTGATTATGTGAAGTATGATCATATCTACCTATATGTGAAGTAATGTGGAAGTATGTGTTCTCTTATTGAAGTTATTAGGTGATCAAGTTATATTATGCATATGTGCTTCAGTGTTTAGTCTTAGAGTAGATACATGGTTGTTACTAACTTGGCTATATGAGTCTATATTGGTTATGTTGATAATGTTAAAGTAATGAATAGGTTGACATAAGGTTGATAAGGGTCATTCCTAAGTGTCTAAAGAATGTTATGCTATATGTGCTAAAGTGATGTAATGTTGTGTCTTGTTTAGGTAGACTTGTGTCCCTTACTTGATGCATGTATGAATATGAATATGTGATGTCTTCACTTAGGAACTAAAGAGTCTTAGTCTTGAATGTATGAATGTTATGTAAGACCTTGAATGATGACAAGAAGGTCCTTTTATGTGAAACCTTGAACCTAGCGGTAAGGTTATGAAACTTGAAGTCGTAAGCCGTAATGGTATCCTTCATGTAATGAATGATGGACTTAAGATTGATTGGCTTGAACGGCATCATATCAATACTGAGGAAAGTCATGATGACCTTCTTGTCTCCATAGTGAGATAGCCCTAGTGGACCTTGCTTTGGTAGGGTAAATATAATTGGGTCATGAACTTGATACGGGACCCATTTATATGAACCTTAATGTGAATTAATCTTTAAGAACGAAGGCTAGCACCGAGTGATTATGGTAAGGGAAGTAGTTCTAGGTGAATTATGAGACTAGAATGCAAAGCACACCCTTCAAATTCCTTAACCATGTGCCTACATGGGATGTGACTATATTGTACCATTGACAAGTAGAACAACCTCATCGGAGTAGGATAGAACTTTGTATTCCATGCTTTGCTAACATGGTCTATGTCGGTTATTGACTATTCTCATCATATGGGATACTTACTAGCATTAGAGAAGTTCTATGAAGTCTAGGTGATGGTACGGGACACTATCTAGACATTGCAATAGGCTTTGAAGATGTTAGTGAGAGTCCCTAGGTCTTCTCCAAGACCATTACTTGAATGTCCTTATGTGATGAATGTGTCTTAAATGAACTAAGGAATGTAATGATTCAAGTTAAGGAAAGAATGTTTAATGAATAAGTACTTATCTAGATTAGTTAAGGGTTGTCTAGTTAAGGTGTGAAGGGGGCAAGGAAATGGTCACTTCATCTCTTACTTAGATAAGTCTTAGTAATGATTCTAGTTAAGGAAATTTATTGATTATGTGGACATGATCCTAACCTATGTAAGTCTTAAGGATTAGTTAGGTAATCTTGAAGAGGACTATTATGGACATTCTCTTCTTGAGTTACTTGAGTAGGTCTTTTGATAACCTTGGAAAGGAAAATGTCATGTTTGATGTATGCTATTGTATAAATTGAGAATGATTCTATCCTAGGTAGTCTATAGGATACATTGCGTGTGTGTGATAGGGATTGTATGGGCGGTCTCTCCACACTCACCAAAGTGAACCTTGGACTCACCTTTTGTAGAAGGATCTCATGTTTATGTGCTTGATGTATAGTGTGTATGTGTCTCATTCTAAGTAGTCTGAAGGATCATTTAGGCATTCTTGGAGAGGGTGTATGAGCGGTCTCTCTTTGAATGACTTAAGTGAGTCTTAGGATAGCTTTTAGTGGGTTGACTACATGCTAGAAGGTGTCCAGTGTGAGGGATAAGCACTTCACTGTAATAGTGAAAGGATGTCACTGTACAGTGAAGTGGTTCACTGGAAAGTGAACTCTAAAATTATGATAATTGTTTAAATGATATTTTTATGTATTTTTAAAGTGAAAAATGTTGTTATTATGATTATAATATGATGTTTAAATCAAATTCATGAAAAGCATGTTACTGACTAAATGTCCCTTTTTCATGGTTTTTGAATGTCTTCCATACTTAGTACATCTAATGTGCTAAACCCTTCTTTTCCCTTTTTGACTAAAGTGTATGGAATTTGAAGTCTTGATGTGACAGGAAATGTGGACAGGTTTCTAAGGGTTAAAGAGGAAGTATTGGTGAGTCCTCATCGATTCAAGGACAATAACCACATGATCCGTTATGTCTTAAGTCTTTACTTTATGTCTTGTATGGCCTTAGTCCCATGTTTTGTATACTCTAAAGTTTAGATGGTTCAAGGGATTATTGTAAAGGCTTAATGTTTTAATGAAAGTCTTCCGCTTGCGTATTGTTTATGAAAAGAGTTCTTCGTGTGCGAAGAAAGTTTTAAATTCTTACTCATTTTACTATGTTATTATGCAACGAATGGTACGAGAGTCTTAGATGAGACTTCTTGAAGTCTCATTTGCCGTGTGACGCACTCAAGGATACTCTAATTTTGAGGGTGTACTTGAGGGTCGTGACAAAGCTTGGTATCAGAGCATAAGGTTTGGGAGTGTTGTATTTGTCTTATGAACAACATATTGTAGAGTCTTGTTTATAATGTGAAATGCGCCACATTATAAATAAGAAGCTATTGGGTGCTAGGAAAAGTTTCACTTCTTCATTCATCTAATCGTACCTATGAGCCTTATTTATGTTGTCTTTCCCTTGTTTCCCTTATGTGTTTGGTCATGTGAGTGTGACTTTATGAAGTTTGGGTTGAGGGAGAGAAACGATGAGATGTGGCTTGCTAAATGAAGTGTGAAAGATGGTGTTGATGACTCTAGGTTGGTTTGGTTGACTTTTAAAGGTAGTATAGTTTACAAGAATGGTACGATATATAGTTAGAAATTTGAAGGAGTGGTTGTTAAGGTGGTTTGAAATTGTTTAAGACCCAACCAGAATGGAGTGAAGAGATTTGAAAGAGTAATGGTAAGTTTCACCTAGTAAGGGGGATGTATTGGCTAGATGGTTGAACCTTGAGAGTCTTTAGTCGTATGAGCTAGACTTTGGGTAAGAAAGAATTAGTAAGGTGTAAGGTACCTTGAAAGAATTCCTTGAGGTAGATGTTATGTTGACTTTAGAATGGGTTTCTCCTAAGTGGGGGAGTATGGTGAAGAGTATGGTTGTTGGGAGTGAGGTACCATTAACATTTCTATATGTGTTTATTCAAGCCTAAAACAAAGATTTCTTAGTAACTTGATTGTGTAGGAGTCTTTTGTGGAAAATGAGTTCCAAACATTCTCCTTATGATATGCATGCTTGGTTGAGATTGAATTTCATTAACTTCTTGCATTATGTAGGTTATGAATCCATGATCATGTTGTAAAAGGTGTTTATAGGATGTTACCATGCATATTAGCATGTTTATATCATGAATTGCCTAAAAGTTGTATTTTTTAAAAAGTTGTACCCTTCACTGTAATTCACTGCCAGTTCATTGTAAGATTTTTTTGAAAATTGACTAAGTGATTCTTTGGTCTAAAATTGATATTATGTGGTTAGAACCGATGTATATGAGCATGCTAATAAAAATAAAATGAGTTTTTACTGTTTGGAGTTAAGGAGATGAGTTTTATAGCATGATGAGTTATAGAATCCTTTTCTAGTTCTTGTTGTGTTGTGAATCTCTTGATTTTGTGAAATTGATGTTTTATCCTTGATTGTATGTTATATGGTAAGATTATGAGTTTCTAACTGAATGTCTATACTTGAAAGTTTTTGGAGAGTGGCAAGTGTCATTGGAGGACGAATGTTGTCCAAGTGGGAAAGATTATAAGGTCTCGAAAATGACTTAGGTGAAACTAGAGCCTAACGTGGTTGTCATGATAGTATAAGGTCCTAAAATTTCCTATAATGTGGTATAGAGGCAGTGGCTACGTGTTTAGGTGCATTGGAAGTCAAACGTCAAGGGACGAACAAGACGTTCGACGACTAAGTACCTAAGTGCCTCGTATGTAGTTCGGTGTGATTATGTGTGATGTATGATCTATTATGGTCCTTAAATGAGTTTTTATGATGTATATAGGCAGTGTGTCAAGTTTTGTGTAGTTTGGAGGTCAAACGCTCAAGAACGTCCATGACGTTCAAAAGATGTGCTTTGAAATGACCTTGCTTATCTAAGCATGTTTCGTCGAGTTTTACGTGTTTGTTTTGGATGAAACTCATGCGGTAGGTCCTAAAATTGTATAGGTGCATGTTTGTGTATGAAACGTCCGGGTACAACTTCATGTAAGTCCCCCAAGGAGCCCTAGAGGAGGACCCCAACCTGGAGCTCAACACTGCCAGGCATTGTCAAAAAGACGACCCAAACGATGGCCTGTCGACCAGGCGATGACTGTCGATGGGTATCATTGATGGAGCCTGGAAGTGTGAAGCTTTGGAGGTCTCAGGTGCAACCAAAGAGACCCCATCGATGGGGCATGGGTCAGACCACGGATCATCGATGGTCTCGTCGATGGTGCTATGTGTTCCCTGCCAGTTTTCTGTTAAGTAGAGGGGTGAAGTTATAAATTAACCCCATGCACTTATAAGTTGCTGGATGGTTTTTTTGATTTTTTATGGTTAGTTTAAGAGTATGTAAGTCATTAAACTCCCAATAAAACCCTAACACTAAGATCAAAACATATACCCTCCAAAAGTTCTTCCAAAATCCTCCATGAGAGTTCAAAGTGAAGATGAAGCTTGAAGATGGATCTTAAATGGAGTTTCTTCTTCAATTAGCATTGGGTTCTTCAAATAAGGTATGTGAGTTCTTCATATAAGGCTTTCTATCACTTTAGAGCGTATTTAAAAGATGATTTTCAAAGGATTTCAAAAAGATAAAAAAGTCCAATTTCTACTCTAAGTCTTGGGTTCTTGCATGAAAGGTTTTCAAACGTTAAGATATGATGTTATTGATGTTTAATTGATGTTTTCCAATGAAATTCTCCATGAACCCTTGATCTTCTGAATTCTCGAATTTTCACTAAAATATGGGTGAATTGATTATGCTTTGGGATTAATGAATTCATGTGTAGATTGATATAGGCTTTTGATTCATGTATATATTATGTATGAATGATGTAAAGGCTGTTTCAATTTGGTTAATTGAGTTATGAATACTCTTATATCTACTGACTATTAGGCTTATTGAATTAATATGAGCTTAATGTTTATAGATTCAAGTGTAGTTTTCTATGAGCTTTCTAATGATGTAAGTATTGTATTCAAATGATATCTAATTTGTTTTAGATTGGTAAATCTATATTGAATTGATTTAGATTCTTTGAGTATTATGATTTACGTTTTGAATTGATGTTCATGGTCATGGATAAGGGCCTTATGATGTTGAATTGGATGATTTAGCTTGGGATTGAAGTGGTGATATCAAGTGGGTGGTATGATGCCCTAACTCTATTATAATTATGTATAGCTATTGTAGTTTAGCTCTTGGATTATGTGTGATTGGTATGGTCCACTTATGATGGCAGTGTTATGTGAATAGATGTGGCCTTGTAGGCGTTATTTTAAGTATATTGATGATCGTGGCCTTGTCGGCACTACTTGAAGTAATATGTTGATTTGTGTAGTTGATTATGTGAAGTATGATCATATCTACCTATATGTGAAGTAATGTGGAAGAATGTGTTCTCTTATTGAAGTTATTAGGTGATCATGTTATACTATGACTATGTGCTTATACGTGTAGTCTTAGAGTTGATACATGGTTGTTCCTAATTTAGCTATATGAGTCTATATTGGTGATGTTAATAATGTTAAAGTAATAAATAGGTTGACATAAGGTTGATAAGGCTCATTCCTAAGTGTCTAAAGAATGTTATGCTATATGTGCTAAAGTGATGTAATGTTGTGTCTTGTTTAGGTCGACTTGTGTCCCTTACTTGATGCATGTATGAATATGAATATGTGATTTCTTGTCATAGGATCTAAAGAGTCTTAGTCTTGAATGTATGAATGTTATGTAAGACCTTGAATGATGACAAGAAGGTTCTTTATGGGAATCCTTGAACCTAGCGGTAAGGTTATGAAACTTGAAGTCGTAAGCCGTAATGGTATCCTTCATGTAATGAATGATGGACATAAAATTGATTGGATAGAATGCCAACATTTCAATACTTAGGAAAGTCATGATGAGCTTCTTGTCGCAATAGTGAGATAGCCCTAGTGGACCTTGCTTTGGTAGGGTAAATGTAATTAGGTCATGAACTTGATATGGGACGTATTTGTATGAGTCTTAATGTGAATTAATCTATGAGAACGAAGGCTAGTACCGAGTGAGTATGGTAATGGAATTAGCTCTAGTTAAAGGATGAGACTAGAATACAAAGCACGCTCTTCATATTCCTTAACCATGTGCCTACATGGGATGTGTCTATGTTCTACCATTGTCAAGTAGAACAACCTCATCGGAGTAGGATAGAACTCCAGATTCCTTGCTTTGCTACCATGGTCTATGTGGGTTATTGCATATTCTCATCATATGGGATACTTACTAGCATTAGACAAGTTCTATGAAGTTTAGGTGGTGGTATGGGACGCTATCTAGACATTGCACAATAGGCTTTGAAGATGTTAGTGAGAGTTTCTAGGTCTTCTCCAAGACCATTGCTTGAATGTCCATATGTGATTAATGTCTCTTAAATGAATAAAGGAATGTAATGATTTAAGTTAAGGATAGAATGTTAAATGAATAAGTACTATCTAGAGTAGTTAAGTGTTGTCTAGTTATGGTGTGAAGGGGGCAAGGAAATGAATACTTCATCTCTTACTTAGATAAGTCTTAGTAATGATTCTAGTTAAGGAAATTTATTGATTATGTGGACATGATCCTAACCTAGGTAAGTCTTAAGGATTGCTTAGGTAATCTTGAAGATGTCAATTATGGATATTCTCTTCTTGAGTTACTTGAGTAGGTCTTTGGATAACCTTGGAAAGGAGAATGTCATGTTTGATGTATGCTATTATATTAAGTGAGAATGATTCTATCCTAGGTAGTCTATAGGATCCCTTGTGTGTGTGATAGGGATTGTATAGAAGGATCTCATGTTTATGTGCTTGATGTATTATAACTGTGTATATGTCTCATTCTAAGTAGTCTTAAGGATCGTTTAGGCATGCTTGGAGAGGGTGTATGGGAGGTCTCTCTTTGTATGACTTAAGGGAGTCTTAGGATAGCTTTTAGTGGGTTGAGTACATGCTAGAAGGTGTCCAATTTAAGGGCTAAGCACTTCACTGTAACAGTGAAAGGATGTCACTGTACAGTGAAGTGGTTCACTGGAAAGTGAGCTCTAAAATGATGATAATTGTTTAAATGATGTTTTTATGTATTTTTAAAGTGAAAAATGTTGTTATTATGATTATAATATGTTGTTTAAATCAAAATTCATGAAAAGCATGTTATTGACTAAATGTCTCTTTTTCATGGTTTTTGCATGGCTTCCATACTGAGTACATCTAATGTGCTAACCCCTTCTTTTCCCTTTTTGACTAATGTGTACGGAATTGTAAGTCTTGATGTGCCATTAAATATGGATAGGTTTCTAAGGTTTGAAGATGAAGTATTGGTGAGTCCCCATCGATTCGAGGACAATATCCACATGATCCGTTATGTCTTAAGTCTTAACTTTATGTCTTGTATGGGCTTAGTCCCAAGAGTTGTATACTCTAAAGTTTAGATGGTTCAAGGGGTTATTGTAAAGGTTTAATGTTTTAATGAAAGTCTTCCGCTTGCGTATTGTTTATGAAAAGAGTTCGTGTGCGAAGAAAGTTTTAAGTTCTTACTCATTTTAGTATGTTATTATGCAATGAATGGTACAACAGGCTTAGACGAGACTTCTTGAAGTCTCATTTGCCGTGTGACACACTCAAGGATACTATAATTTCTAAGGTTTACTTGAGGGTCGTGACATAATTCTTCTCCTTTGACGACCTTTACCCCAAACAAATCTAAGTTTGAGTGGACAGAAGCTTGTTAGAAAGGCTTAAAAAAATTGAAGTATAAGCTTACCTCTTCTCTGGTGTTGACCTTACTGGAGAGTACTTATTGGTTTTTAATGTATTTTGACATTTCTCGAGTAGGTCTGGGTTGTGTTGTCATGCAACGGGGTAAGTTGATAGCTTATGCCTCAAGGAAAATATAGGTCCAAGAAAAGAATCATCCATCTCATGATCTTGAATGAGCAGCCATAGTTTTTTCTTTGAAAATATGTAGACATTAACTTTATGGGTTCCATGTAGATGTATTTACCGAGAACAAAAGTCTCCAAAATGTGTTAACCCAAAAAGACTTGAATCTTTGAGAAAGAAGGTGGTTACAGATTTTAAAAGATTATGACATGAGCACCCTTTACCATCCAAAAAAGCCAATGTAGTTGCAGAAGACTTAAATTGTATGTCGATGGGTAGTGTGGCACCTATTGAAGATGAGAAAAAGGAGTTAGTCTGTGATGTCAATAGTATGGACCGTTTAGGTTTCCAATTAGTAGATTCTTCAAATGGTGGTTTCACGGTTAATTATAGCTCCGAGTCCTACTTTGTTGTTGATTTGAAGTCTAAGACACACTTTGACCCTGTTTTGATGGAATTACAAGAATCCTAACCTAGGAAATCCGTTGAGACTTTTTTGCAAAAGGGGTGAAGGAGTACTTAGGTACCAACCTAATTTGTGTGTTTCAAATATTGATGGCTTATGTTGACAAATACTAGAAAAAGATAACAGTTTGCAGTATTCTATATATACGGGAGCCACCAAGAGGTACCATGACTTATGAGAGGTCTATTGGTGGAATGGTATGAATAAGGATATAGCTCGTTTTTTGCCACATGTCCGTGTTGTTAATAAGTTAAGGCTGAGCACTTGAACCTGGTAGGTTTATCCAAGGTATATGTATTCCACTTTGGAAGTTGGAGAATATAAATATGTACTTTAATATGTGTTTGCCTCGCACTCGAAGAAAACATGCTTTTATTTTGGTCATTGTTGATAGGATGACTAATTGAACACATGTTATATATGTCAAGGTTTCCTATTTCGCAGAGGACTATGCAAAGTTGTACATCAAGGAAATAGTGAGGTTTCCTGGGTTCCTTTATCTATCATTTAGGATAGGGGTACTCAATTTACTTCACAATTTTGGAAAGCATTCCATATAGAGTCGGGTACTGATGATAAGCTTAATACCGGGTTTCACCCTCAAACAGATGGTCAAGAAAAACACACCATTCAAACCTTAGAGGATATGTTGAGTTCGTGTGTTATTGATTTTAAAAGTAATTGGGATGATCATCTACCGTTGTTAGAGTTTGCCTACAACAATAGTTACCACTCATGCATTTCCATGACTCCGTTTGAACAACTATATGGTATAAATGGTAGGTCTCTTGTGGGTTGGTTTGAAATAGGATAATTTTCCGTAAATGGTCTAAATAGTATATGAGTAAGTTTGACTTATTATAGATATATTTAAGACGGCCCATAGTCGGCAAAAGTCCTATACCAATAATTTAAAGAGGCATCTAGATTTTGAGATTGGTCACTGGGTCTACTTTAAAATCTCACCTATGAAGGGTGTGATGTGGTTTGTAAAAAAGGGGAAACTTATCCCCCGGTATGTGGGTCTGTATAAAATCTTAAAAATGTGTTGGAAATTTCTGTTATGAATTGAATTTTCCTAGTGAGTTAGATCATGTTCATTCCGTGTTTCATGTCTCCATACTTATGAAGCGCATTGGTGATACAGTATCTATCCTTCTTTAAGAGGGTTTAGGAGTTTATGAGAGGCTTTCTTATGTTGAGGTGGCATTTGAGATCTTGGAACCGGCAAGTGAAGTTGTTGAGCAACAAAGAAGTAGCCTCCGTTAAGGTTCTATGAAGGAATGCTTTAGTGTAGGACGCTACAAAGGAGGTCTAGGCCGATATGAAGTCACATTATCCTCTTCTTTATTTATTCTACCCGTATTCACACTTGAGATAAGTTATTCTTTTTGAGTTTTTATTAAATGAGGAGTTATCTGTATTGTATGAGTGTTCGCCATGAGTTTCATTATTTGGTGCATTTCCATGTGAGAAATAATATATCGCATAATTTTAGTTTCTCATTATTTATATGTCCCTCATGGTGAATTAATTGTTAGTATGATGATTGCATATTTGACCTATTAGGTGTATTTGTAACATTCCAGAAAATGTATATGTCTAGTGAAGAGCGAATTAGGTTTTAAGAATATCCCAATGCCCAATATGAAGTAATATTGGGCATATTAGAAAATATTGGCTTAAAGGTGTTAGCCAATGTCGACACAAGTAAATTAAAATACACATCGATTTCAAATGTTCCAATCCAATCTTGTTTAGAAAATTGTACCTGCAATGAATACTCTAAGCTAAAATATAATTATTCTTCACACACACCCTCATTAGGTACTAGGCATCCAAGTGTCAAGCGTAGGTACCATAGCACAAAACCATTTAAAATGATCATGTAGATTAAGCAGTGCCCAAGGACATAGTGAGGATCCTTGGGACAATAAGTGAACATTCCATATGAACCTTCCAGAATAGTTAGTTAGGAAAGTGCACAGCAACACATGTGCAAGCACATGTGCAACCGGCCAAGGGACAAAGCTAACCAATTCGGTTAGAGCGGTTGGGGACAGGTGCGCGTCCGGGTCATCCCACGTGGGGCAAAGTTCCCTAACCGGTCCTAGATTCTAACTTACTGACCTAACTAACTAACTAACCTAGGAGAACCCAAAAATAACTAACTAGTGGACCCGATAACCTAAGACCTAACCGGGTGACATTAAGACAAGTAACTTACTAAGAAACATCCTAGTACCTACCTAGGATGGTCTGAAGGTTTGGTTATGGTCCTAACAACTTAGGGGTACTTTAGTAATTACCCTAGGTTACTTAATTAATTAAATTAGAAACTTAATTAATTAATTTAAATGGACAAAACCAAAACTATTAAGAAAAATTCCAAATTTTGGTTATGTCAAGGTTCTCCTATTTTTAGTCAATTTAGGAGGGCATTTTGGTAATTAGCTACTTGAGTTATTTAATTAAGTTATTAAGTCTAAGATGAATTAGTTAATATTCAGTTCCTAAAGACTTAGACTCACGTTATTCATCATAAACCCTACGACTAAAATTAGTGAGAAAACATAAAGAAACCCTAGGCGATTTCAAGCAAGTTCTTCAAGGTTTTCGTGCAAAGTGCAAGGTGATCTTCGTAGATTTAATTATACAGTAATGTATGGGTTTTGTCTCCTGGATTCCTTTATCCAAGAGGCTTTTCAATCGTTTTGAAATCAATAATATCAAAACTAGGGTTGTTCCCCGTGAATCGCATGTTCATCTCCCTCATTCTCCCGATTTCCGATTCTTGTAATTTATATGATGTAAATCTCGATGCATGTTGTTTATATGTCGTTCTAACTGATCATTATGTGTATGTTTTAGTGATTTATATTCGAATGAAACCTACATGTTAGATCCGCATACTTACGGTATTATTTACATGAGATGATGAATGTTGTAATGCCTACTTGTGTTCGAGAAGATGAAATTGTTATAATTTGTTCATTGAATTGTTTCATAGACTAATCAAATGTTAATAGTTGTCTTCTTAAACATGATAAATTACTATAATGTATTTATGAAGTAATTGAATTTTCTAGTGATAATATCATAGTTTGATTTATGCCAACAAATTGGCTAGCAATATTATTTCCAAAATATGTGAAGTCATACCAATCTTAACTCAATAAACTCATAACATAGGGTATGCCAATGTATGGTATAAGTCCCAACATACCCTATCCACACGAACTTGTGAACGTAAAACATTGAATAAGTCCTTATAACGTTCCTAAAGAATTGTACAAGACTATCAATTAACGTTGAACAAGTTAAGGTGAGTAATGAAATAACTAAAAGCTTAAGTTATTAAATTGACCTATTATAGAGTGTTAAAAGAAGTGAGACATCTCAATTACACTTAAAAGATTACGTCAAAGATACTCACATAAGAGCGTGCTAGAGTCCGTGAGACAAGTCTCACTCGCACCATGATGATAATGTAAGACTTAAGTTCAGATTCATCAAGTAAAGAAAGGGATGACCAGTCATCCATTAAGTTAAGTATACCTTATACTAGAAGCAAGCTTTCATAATGTTTGAGTCAACCCTAAAAGATATAAGGTAAAATAAATCTGAGCTTAGAACCGATAGACAAGCATTGAGCTTGTGCCAGCACATGTAAGACTCATCAGACGAGATCACCACCTAGGTGGACCAGGGTCTCTGAATGTCTCCTAGTCTTTGAACTATTTTGACAACATAGGGACTAGTTAGTGGAAAGATCCACCTAAGAATGCTAGGTAGTTTCGCTTTCACTTTGGACGGTGATACCACCTATTTTCGGTGTGGGAAAGACACTGAATTTCATGTTTAGCTCACATGATCTATGTTGGTTAAATCTCAGGAAAGTATTCGATTGACCTTAGCCATGAACCACCCATTTTAGGTGTGGGGAAGACACTGACTTTAGTTTCACTTTAGCCGGTGACCAGCTCTTTTTGGTGTGGGGAAGACACTGAGCTTGGTTTCACTTTAACCGGTGATTCACCTCTTTTCGGTGTGGGAAAACACTGGATTGCATGTTATCTCGCATGATCTACTTTAGTTAATGGTAAAGAATTCTTTAAAGAATGTAAGAAATAATTAAAGTAGCATGTTCAAAGTTCATGCCACACAGAAACCGAGACCTGAGAAGGAGGCTGTAGGAGAGAGTCCAGCATAACAGAAATCATCTAAGCTGACAAGGACCCAGAAAAGGAGGATGCTGATTACTGGTGTACAGGTTTCCTAAGATGAAAAGATTGTCTTCTAATTGGCCTGAATTGGTTAGTGAGTTGGAGAGCTACATCCCCAGGCTACATTGCGGACTTCTGTTTTAGGCCAAATCACCCGGAATAAGTTCTCCACCTCTACTAGTTGTATACGAGATGGGTCGGAGTACTGGCACTCAAACCACTCTGAAGTGGCATTTCCTCGGTTCCTAAAACGTGAGGTGAGCTGCTGATTCTACTCTTGGAGTGACTCAACATAATGCTCCCAGAAATTGGAACCGGAAATAAGATTAAAGAATAAAAAAAAAGACCATAGTAATGCATCAGGTTCATAGGGGTAAATACATTCAAAAGGGAGAAATTTTAGCGGCTCATATTTCAAATAAAGATCGCCGCGTGGAAAACTCATTTTTTGGGGGGGTTGTCCCCGAAATGTAAGTTCAAAGTGAACTTAGTAAGAAAGAGCTTAAGAAAGTCAATCATTAATGTTGATAAGAATGAAGTTTTAACAAGTTAGTGGTTTATGCAAATATTGGAGTATGAATATATCCTCAAAGATTCATATATTAGGTAAACAACCAATTAATGGGCATAGCCAATACAGATTGCCTTATAAATACATTCATACCCAATTTAAGAAGAATGATAAATCTAACTTGTAAGTAAGGTAGCCAAATCATTTCCTTAGTCTTGTGAATTACTTACTCGATTCGTTGTTGGTGTGGGAGTACCATGAATCATTGTACTTGTAAGTAAGACATAGGATCAAAGGAGATCACTGAACTACACAACACAAAGAAAAAAAGAGTGAAAAATAAACTAGGGCTGGGAATAGGAGCTCTCGGCATAAGGGAGCAAAAATAATAAGTTTTGTTTAAGTTGTTATAAATTATGTTCATAATTCCAAGGTATTATGTTCATATAGAAAATGAGTTGTGTGCCTTAATTGCATGAGCACATGTCATATTCATAACATGAATCATCAGTAACAATTTAAGAAAGTAAAGTGACTTAACTTTCCAGAAACGACATGTTGCTTTAGGAAGAGCTTTCCTTGATCATGCATAGTCCTTATGTGTTTATGTGTATACACGCATACTTAGTACAAGTGTGTACTAATCCCATATGTTATTACTATTTTTATAGGCACAGGTCTGAGAGAAGATTGAAGATTCGACGAAGCGGTTTGGATCAGCAATCTCCAGACTTTGGTAGGTCCTCTTGAGTTCGAGGATGCTACACTTTATTATTTTAGCTTAGTAATTACATATATCTAGTGGCTTCTGTCCCTAGCGTTCCATTTCAATCATTTGTTCAAGCATTGTAATAAGTCCGATTGGAAAACTATTATTATCATTATGATTCTCTCTTTTGATTGTTTAATCTATAATAGATGGTTGATTTAGTTTGAGCTTATTAGTATATCATTCTTATGCAATATTATATGAAGTATATGTACACTTCATTAAGTATGAAAAAGTTTTAAATTTTCCGCAAATTTAACTGTATAATTGTGATGAAAGATAAAAAGAGGCTTGTCTGCGACCTCTAAGAGGTTAACTACGCCGGTTGCATTCGGATTCCAAAATTCGGGTGTGATAAACTTGGTATCAGAGCATGAGGTTAAATTACCTAGAAACTAAAGCTCAAAACAATCACATTACGTAGTTTCTAACTTATGGTTGTGAAGTGCACCACAATCATGACTTAGAGACTTTGTGATGTTAGGAATCTTCCCTTCTTCTACTCTTTATAGTGTTGTCTAGAGATTTGACATTTTGTGTCATTCTCGCATCTAACTTCCTTCTTGTGTGTAGGTGGAGAAAAATGAACACAAGAATTAGAGTGACCGAGTGGTCTAAGGCGCCAGACTAAGGATTTGGTCTTCGCAAGAAGGGCAATGATAGAAATTGCCAGCGTGACGGAAAGATGTTTGGTAAGTGTGGTCGTGCGCATGGAGGTGAGTGCATCGTAGGTTCTAATGGATGCTATGGGTGCGGTAATAGTGGGCACGTGATTAGGGACTGCCCAAATGCGAAGAATCATGCCAAGGCAGATACTCAGCCTCGGTCTAATCCCACTGCTGCAGCTGAACCTCCCAAGAGAAACCGGTTTTATGCGTTGAAAGGAAGAGAGGACCTACAAAAGTCCGCGGATGTGGTCACTAGTAACTTGCTTGTCTTTTCTTTTCCTGCTTATGCATTATTAGATCCAGGATCTACCTTGTCTTTAGTTACTCCTTTAGTAGCTAGTAAATTTGACTTGCTTCCACAGATCTTGCATGAACATTTCTAGTTAGTACTCCCATAGGAGACAGTGTTAGGGACGAAAGAGTATATAGAGATTGCCCAATAATTGTTCTCAATAAAGTTTCTCATGTTGACCTCATAGAATTAACCATGTTTGATTTTGATATAATTTTGGGTATGGATTGTCTTCATAGACGTTATGCTACCATAGACTGTCGAAATAGGGTAGTAAGGTTTCACTTTCAAAATGAGTTAGAGTTAAAATGGGAAGGGCATGGTTCAAATCCAACAGGCCAAATAGTTTCCAATATTAAAGCCAATATGATGTTGACAAAGGGGTATTTATACCACTTAGTCAGAATCAATGACTTCGAACAAGAAGTTCCTTCCATAGACTCTGTGTCCGTAGTAAATGAGTTTCAAGATGTCATTCTGTAGGATTTACCAGGAATCCCTCCTGAACGCGAAATTGATTTCGGTGTTGACTTAGATCCCAACACCAAACCAAGTTCCATTCCCCCATATAGGATGTCACTAGCCGAACTCAAAGAGTTGAAGTTGCAGTTAAAATATTTACTTGATAAGGTCTTCATCCAGCCGAGCATATCCCCATGGGGTTCTCCAGTTGTTTGTTAAGAAAAATGATAGAACTCTTAGAATATGTCGATTATAAGCAACTCAACAAAGTCACTATAAAGAACAAGTACCCTCTTCCCAGAATCGATGATCTATTTGATCAACATCAAGGTTCAAGTTTCTTTTCCAAAATAGATCTTCGGTCAGGTTATCACCAACTTAGGGGGAGACAAGAGGACGTTCCTTAGACTGCCTTCCGTACTAGGTATGGTCATTACGAGTTTCTTGTCATGTCATTCGGTGTCACTAATGCATCAGCCGCATTTATGGACCTTATGAATAGAGTTTTCCATGAATATCCTGATTCTTTTGTCATAGTATTCATATATAACATCCACATATACTCTAAGACCAGAGAAGAGAATGAACAACATTTTAGAATGACATTGCAAGTACTCAGGGAACATCGGTTGTATGCAAAGTTTAGCAAATGTGAGTTTTGGTTGAGGTCAGTGACCTTCCTTGGTCATGTTGTGACCGATCAGAGTGTTGAGGTTGATATGAAAAAGATTGAGGCGGTGAAGAATTGGCCGAGACCCCTCACACCTACCGATATTCGAAGTTTCTTGGGTTTGGCTAATTATTATCGCAGGTTTGTGGAGGACTTTTTCGCAATTGCTTCTCCATTAACTTCTTTAACAAAGAAGAAGGCGAAGTTTGAGTGGTCTGAAACTTTTGAAAAGAGCTTTAAAGTGCTCAAAGACCGACTCGCTTTGGCCCGAGTTCTCACGTTGCCGAGAAGTGGTGAAGGGTATGTGGTGTAATATGATGCTTCCCGAGTAGGTCTGGGATGTCTTCTTATGCAAGACGGAAAGGTGATTGCATATGCATCAAGACAGTTGAAAATCCACGAGAAGAATTACCCTACGCATGATCTTGAGCTAGTTGTTATGGTGTTTGTGTAGAAACTTTGGAGACATTATTTATATGGTGTACATGTTGATGTATTTACTGACCATAAAAGTCTTCAGTATGTTTTTACGCAGAGAGAATTGAATCTTCGTCAGAGAAGATGACTAGAATTACTAAAGGATTATGACATGAGTGTCCACTATCACCCCGGTAAGTCCAACGTAGTGGCCGATGCTTTGAGCCGATTGAGCATGGGCAGTGTGTCTCACATCGATGATGAAAAGAAAGAGTTGGTTAAAGAAGTACACCGATTGTCTAGGTTAGATGTACGGTTGGTAGATGCACCAAATGTAGGTGTTACGGTCCATTCAAATTCTGAATCCTCATTTGTTGTAGATTTTAAAGCCAAGTAGCATCTCGACCCAGTACTCATGGAGTTGAAAGATTCAGTATTGAGTAAAATGAATGAATCATTCTCCTACGGGGGGATGGTGTGCTTAGGTACCAAGGAATATTGAAGAATTGAGGCATTATATTATTGCACAGTCTCATGGCTCTAGGTAATACATTCATCCAGATTCCACCAAGATGTATCATGATCTGAAGGAAATTTATTGGTGGGAAGGTATGAAGAGAGATATCTCTAAATTTGTGCAAGAGTGTCCAAATTGCCAACAGGTTAAGGCCGAACACCTTAATCCTGGAAGTCTTACTCAGTCGATTGAGATTCCAACGTGGAAGTAGGAGGCTATTAATATGGATTTTGTGGTTGTTCTGCCCATAACTCGAAGACTAAATGATTCCATTTGGGTCATTGTTGATAGGATGACTAAGTCTGCTCACTTCATTGCTGTGAAGTCTACTTACAGAGCTGAAGATTATGCCAAGCTATTTATCGATGAGATCGTGAGGTTGCATGGGATTCATTTATCTATCATTTCAGATAGGGGAGCTAAATTCACTTCTCATTTTTGGAGATCTTTCCAAAAGAGTTTGGGTACGCAAGTAAAGCTCAGCACTGACTTCAACCCTCAAACTGATGGGCAAGCAGAACGTACCATTTACACCATTAAAGACATGTTTAGATCATGGGTTATGGACTTCAAGTGGAGTTGGGACGATCACTTGCCACTAATTGAGTTCTCTTATAATAATAGCTACCATTCAAGTATTGGGATGGCACCTGTTGAAGCACTATATGGAAGGAGATGTAGGTCTCCAGTTGGATGGTTTAAAGTAGGTGAATCTGCCATCCTTGGTCCCAAGATCATACAAGAGGCTTTGGAAAAGGTGAAAATGATCAGGGATAGATTGTCCACTGCTTACAGTAGTCAAAAATCATATGCTGATAATCAAAAGAGAGATCTTGAATTCGAAGTAGGTGATTAAGTGTACCTAAAGATATCACCCATGAAAGGGGTGATGAGGTCTGGCAAGACAGGGAAGTTGAGTCCGAGGTATATAGGTCCTTATAGGATCTTACAACGAGTAGGAAATGTTGCATATGAACTAAAGTTACCGAATGACTTGGCTTCTGTTCATCCAGTGTTTCACGTTTCGATGCTTAAGAAGTTTATAGGCGATCCAGCGTCCATTCTACCTATCGAGTGGTTAGGAGTCGATGAGAACCTTTCTCATGAAGAGGATCCCGTTGAAATTTTAAATCGTCAAGTGAAACGGTTGAGGAACAAGGAGGTTGTCACCGTAAAGGTATTATGGAGGAACCATCTTGTTGAGGGAGCAAAATGGGAGGCCGAGGCCGATATGAGTTCCCGTTACCCTCACTTGTGCAGTTCTTGAGGTTAGATATACTTTTCCTAAGTCCAATTTTGTTAATGAGACTCTAACTTTTAGTGCATTAGGCGGTTTTGGTGTTTTAAGTCAATAATTGTGTGTTTTATAATTGCACTATACGAGTTAATATGAGTTCATGCTTTTATTCATGTTTCTGTTTTTGTATAACGTAGACATGATTTTTGTGTTGCATGAGTGTGATGTGAATTAAGTTAAAGCGAGATTGAGAAGGAAGTTCCTCAGTCTCAAGAGATGAAGCTTCACATAAGCTTTGAGTAATGTGCATCATCCAGAGTAAGTTGTGAATCAGATATTCACAAAAAGTAAAGTTTCAAGTATGTTGATCTGTTTTTTGAAAATACCCTCTTTGATTCAAAATGATGTGTAGTGTCATTCGGAGATAAATGTTCCTAAGGCGGGGATAATGTAGCATTCCAGAAAATGTACATGTCTAGTGAAGAGCCAATTAGGTTTTAAGAATACATATTGGGATACATAGGCATCCCAATGCCCAATATTGAGTAATATTGGGCATATTAGAGAATATTGGCTTAAGGGTGTTAGCCAATGTCTACACAAATAAATTAAAATACACATCGATATTAATGTTCCAATCCAAGCTTGTTAGAAAATTGTACCTGCAATGAAGACCCTAAGCTAAAATATAATTATTCTTCACACACAACCTCAATAGGTACTAGGCATCCATGTGTCAAGACTAGGTACCATAGCACATAACCATTTAAAATGATCATGTAGATTAAGCAGTGCCCAAGGACATAGTGAGGATCCTTGGGACAATAAGTGAACATTCCAAATGAACCTTCCAGAATAGTTAGTTAGGAAAGTGCATGGCAACACATGTGCAAGCACATGTGTAACCGGCCAAGGGACAAAGCTAACCGATTCGGTTAGAGAAATTAGGGACAGGCGCGCGTCCGGGTCAGCCCACGTGGGCCAAGCTCCCTAACCGGTCCTAGATTCTAACTAACTGACCTAACTAACTAACTAACCCAGGACAAACCAAAAATAACTAACTAGTGGACCCGACATCCTAAGACTTAACTGGGTAACATTAAGACAAGTAACTATCTAAGAAACATCCTAGTACCTAACCTAGGATTGTCCAAAGGGTTGGCTATGGTCCTAACAACTTAGGGGTACTTTAGTAATTACCCTATGTTACTTAATTAATTAAATTAGAAACTTAATTAATTAATTTAAATGGACAAAACCGAAACCATTAAGCAAAATTCCAGATTTTGGTTAAGTCAATGTTCTCCTATTTTTAGTCAATTTAGGAGGGGTATTTCTGTAATTAACTACTAGTGTTATTTCATTAAGTTAATTAGTATAAGATGAATTAGTTAATTTTCAGTTCCTAAAGAATTAGACTGACGTTATTCATCATAAACCCTACGACTAAAATCAGTAAGAAAACGTAAAGAAACCCTAGGCGTTATCAAGCAAGTTCTTCAAGGTTTTTGTGCAAAGTGCAAGGTGATCTTCGTAGATATAATTCTACAGTAAGGTATGGGTTTTCTCTCCTGGATTCCTTTCTCCAAGAGGCTTTTCAAACGTTTTGAAATCAATAATATCGAAACTAGTGTTGTTCCCCGTGAATCACATGTTCATCTCTCTAGTTCTCCCGATTTCCGATTCTTGTAGTTTGTATGATGTAAATGTCGATGCATGTTGTTTGTATGTGGTGCTAACTGATCATTATGTGTATGTTTTAGTGATTTATATGTCGAATGAAACCAACATGTTAGATCCGCATACTTAGGGTATTATTTACATGAGATGATGAATGTTGTAATGCCTACTTGTGTTCGAGAAGATGAAATTATTATAAGTTGTTCATTGAATTGTTTCATAGACTAATAAAAGGTTAATAGTTTGCTTGTTAAACATGATAGATTACTATAATGTATTCATGAAGTAATTGAATTGGCTAGTGATAATATCATACTTTGATTTATGCCAACAAATTGGCTAGCAATATTATTTCCAAAATATGTGAAGTCATACCAATCTTAACTCAATGAACTCATAACATAGGGTATGCCAATCAATGGTATAAGTTCCAACATACCCTATCCACACGAACTTGTGAACGTAATAACATTGAATAAGTCCTTATAACTTTCCTAAAGAATTGTACAAGACTATCAATTAACGTTGAACAAGTTAAGGTGAGTAATGAAATAATTAAAAGCTTAAGTTATGAAATTGACCTAATATAGAGTGTTAAAATAAGTGAGACAAGTCTCTATTACACTTAAAAGATTACGTCAAAGATACTCACATAAGAGGGTGCTAGAGTCCGTGAGACAAGTCTCACTCGCCCCATGATTATAATGTATGACTTAAGTTCATATTCATCAAGTAAAGAAAGGGATGTCCAGTCATCCATTGAGTTAAGTATACCTCATACTAGAAGCAAGCTTCCATAACATTTTAGTCAACTCTAAAAGATATAAAGTAAAATAAATCTGAGCTTAGCACCGATAGACTAGCAATGAGTTTTTGCTAGCACTTGTAAGCCTGATGAGACGAGATCAACACCTAGGTGGACCAGGGTCTTCGAATGTCTCCTATTCTTTGAACTATGTTGCCTGCATAGGGACTAGCTAGTGGAGAGATCCACCCAAGAATGCTAGGTAGTTTCGGTTTCACTTTGGCCGATGATACCACCTCCTTTCGGTATGGGAAAGACACTGGACTTCATGTTTAGCTCACATGATCTATGTCGGTTAAAGCTCAGGAAAGTATTTGGTTCACTTTAGCCGTGAACCACCCCTTTTTGGTGTGGGGAAGACACTGACTTTGGTTTCACTTTAGCCGGTGACCACCTTTTTCCGGTGTGGGGAAGACGCTGAGCTTGGTTTCACTTTTACCGGTGATCCACCTCTTTTCGGTGTGGGGAAGACACTGGATTTCATGTTAGCTCGCATGATCTACTTTAGTTAATGCTAAAGAATTCTTTAAATAATGTAAGAAATAATTAAAGTAGCATGTTTAAAGTGAACAACAGATCAAAGAAGAAGAAACGTAAGTTCAAAGTGAAGTAAGTAAGAAAGATCTTAAGAAAGTCAATCATTAATGTTGATAAGAATGAAGTTTTAACAAGTTAGTGGTTTATGCCAATATTGGAGTATGAATATATGCCTCAAAGATTCATATATTAGGTCAAAAACCAATTAATGGGCATAGCCAATAAAGATTGGCTTATAAAGACATTCATACCCAATTTAAGAAGAATGATAAATCTAACTTGGAAGTAAGGTAGCCAAATCATTTCCTTAGTCTTGTGAATTACTTACTCAATTTGTTGTAGGTATGGGACTACCATGAATTATTGCACTTGTACGTAAAACATAGGATCAAAGGAGATCACTGAACTACACAACAGAAAGAAGAAAAGAGTGAAAAATAAACCAAGGCTGGGAATATTAGCTCTCGGCCTAAGGGAGCAAAAATAATAAGTTTTGTTTAAGTTGTTCTAAAATTATTCTCATGATTCCAAGGTCTTATGTTCATATAGAAAATGAGTTGTATGCCTTAATTGCATGAGAACATGTCTTATTCATAGCATGAATCATAAGTAACGATTTAAGAAAGTAAAGTGACTTAACATTCCAGAAACGACATGTTGCTTTAGGAGGAGCTTTCCTTGGTAATGCATAGTCCTTATGTGTGTATGTGCATACACACATACTTAGTACAAGTGTGTACTAACCCCATATATTATTACTATTTTAATTGTAACATTCTAGAAAAACGTATATGCCTAGTAAAGAGCAAAATAGGTTTCAAGAATGCATTTAGGGGTACATAGGCATCTCAATGCCCAATATTGAACAGTATTGGGCATAATATAAAAATATTGGCTAAGAGTGTTAGCCAATTTTCTAAGTATGAATAAGCACTGTCTAAAATTGTACCTGCAATGAAGACCCTAAACTAAAATACTTTTTCCTTAACTCACAATGAGGTATGAGGCATACAAGTGTCAAGCCTAGATACCATAGCACTTGATCAATGGAAATGATTATGTAGATTAAGTAGTGTCCAAGGACATAGTGAAGATCCTTGGACAAAGAGTGAACTTTCCATTTGCAATAGCAAGGAGTACACGGTTAGGAGAAATGGGAAACAACCTATGTGCAAGAACATAGGCTAGCACATGTGCAAGCACATGGGATAACCGGCCGATAGGGGGACCACGCGTCAGCCAACCACTTTCGGTTAGGCGTTTAGGGACATGCTTGCACGGGTCCAGCCGTGTGGGGTCCACTTCCCTAACCAACTCTAGACTCTAACTAAACTAACAAACTAGCTAACTAACCTATGATCAATCAAAATGGACCGTCCAATTCACCCGAAAACATAGGACTTGGTCTGTTGACACCTAAATAACAAAACTAACTTAGGGACAACCTAGTACCTAACCTACGATGGCCCAAAGTTGTTAGTTGGGTTCCTTGTAACTTAGGGGTATTTTTGTAATTTCCCTAGGTCCGTTATTTAATTAATTAAGCCATTAAATAAATTAAATTAAGCCTTGACCAGCCGAGACACTTAGTCAAAATTGAAATTGGCTAAGTCAATGGTCCTCCTATTTCTAGTCAACTTACGAGGGTCATTTTAGTAACTAACTAATTAATTTATTAATTATGTTAATTAAGTCTAAATTTGAATCATTCAACATCAGTTCGTACACCTAGAATTCACAATCATACACTTAAAACTCACGACGCTAAGGAAGTAGGCGACAAAACGCAAAAATGTAGAACGTGACAAAGGCTTTCTTAGGCGATTTCAAGGTTTTCGTGCAACAAGAGATCGTCGTAGATTTGATCTACATAAGGTTTGGGTTTGTCTCCTTGAATTCTTTCTCCAAGAGTATTTTCCATCATCTTGAATCTATGAAAACTCGAAACTAGGGTTGTTTCCAATTGTTCTTGTTAAACGCCCTTTTCCCTAGTATCCTTGTTTCCGATCCTGATGAGTATGTAGATGTAATCTTGAACATGTTGTTGGTTTGTGGTGCTGGATGATCCTGACGTGTAGGGTTTTAGATTAATGATTATTGAATAAAGCGTATAGGATCGAGTTGTATGATTTAAGTATCATTTACATGAAACAAAGTAGGATGAAACGTTATTATGAGTCCGAGAAGATGAAGTTACCGTGAGTCGGTCATGAAGTTAGTTTACTGTAAATTCGATTTTCTTAAAGGCTGATAAATGTTATGGGATGTTCACGAAGTTAAATTACTTGACAATTGTTTAGTAAAAGTTTAGCTAATGCCAACAAATTGGCTTACCATGTTACATCCAAAAAAAATGATCAATAGAATTGGCTTACTTTGTTATTTTCAAAATATAAAATGAAATTGGCGAATGAAAATCTCATGAAATTATATCCGAATGAATGTTTGACATATGCCAATAAATTGGC
Source organism: Solanum sitiens (assembly GCA_016801875.1). Classification (NCBI taxonomy): domain Eukaryota; kingdom Viridiplantae; phylum Streptophyta; class Magnoliopsida; order Solanales; family Solanaceae; genus Solanum; species Solanum sitiens. The sequence continues at coordinate 443,770 of JABWTJ010000609.1, forward strand.
TATGAAGTCATTTCCAAATTTTCTAGGCCAATACTAATTTTATGCCAACCACAAGTAGCCAAAGTATTGAAATGACAACTTAAGCACATCTAAGATAATTCAATGAATCCATAACAAAGGATATGCCAATCATCGGGACAAGTCCCAACATGCCCTAACCAAATGAACGATGAACATAAGTATTTCATTTAATGAAGTCTCAACGTCCATAAATGATGATATGAAGCTACCAAATGAAAGTAAACAAGTAAAGTGAGTATCAACATAATTAAAATTGTCTAAGTTAAGCAAGTGACCAGAATGAGGTGTTATAGGAAGTGAGAAAAGTCTCAATTACACCTAAGACTAATATGTTAAGATACTCACGAAAAAGGGTGTTAGAACGTGTGAGACAAGTCTCATTAACACCAAAGATGTTTTGTAAGGATAAATTCACATTTCATCAATGTAAATAAAGGATGACAAGCCATCAATAGTGTAAGTAAACCTTAATCAAGAAGCAAGCTTCCATAATTTTTGAGTCAACTCTAAAAGATAAGAAGATAAAAGAAAGTGAGCAAAGCACCGATAGACTAGCTATAATCTTGTGCTAGCACATGTAAGTCTCATGAGATGAGTCGCTACTACAGTGGATACGAGTCTCCGAATATCTCCTAGTCTTTAAACTATGTCTAGCCAACATAGGAACTAGCCTGTGGATTCCACCTAAGAGAGCTAGGTATGTTTCAGTTTCACCTTGGCCGGTTATTCCACCTCTTTTCAGTGTGGGGAAGACACCGGATTTCATGTTAGCTAACATGATGTATGTCGATTAATGCTCAAAAGAATGTTCCTAGTTTCACTTTTGCCGTGGACTACCCCTTTTCAGTGTGGGGTAAACACTTGATATGGATTCACTTTAGTCAGTGAATCACCCCTTTTCGGTATGGGACAGACACTAGATTTTAGGTTAACTCGCATGATTTAGGATTCACTTTGATCGGTGAATCACCTCTTTTCGGCGTGGGGAAGACACTGGATTTCATGTAACTTCACATGATCTTAATGCTACGGACTTCTTTAAGAAATTAAGAAGGAAGAAGTGATGTAAGTTCAAAGTGAGCGAAGAAAGCAAGAATTTATGAATGTCAATGTTGATAAGAATGAAGTTTTGACTAAGTAAAGGGCATAGTCAATAATGAATCCTCATGTTATGAAAATGATTAAGCAAAATAAGATTGGCTTATAATGACTTCATATAATTGGTAAAATACAATAGCCAATTAAGATTGGGCTATAATGACTTCTTATATTAGGCCAACATCGGATAATAGATTTAACCAATAAATATTGGCTTACAAAGATTTCATGCCCTAAAATTTAGTTAGATCATTTCTTTAATCTCTTGGATCACTTACCTGATTCATTGTTGGTATGGGACTACAATGAATCATTGCACTTGTAAGTAAAACATAAGACCAAAGGAGATAATTTAACTAGACAACAAAAAGAAGAAAAGAACGAAAAATATTTTAAGTCTGGAAAGGGGTGCTCTCGGGTTTGGGAGGACCAAAATGACAAATTTTCGTTAGTGATGTTCTAAAATTATGTTCAAGATTCCAAGGTCTTGTGTTCATATAGAAAATGAGTTGTGTGTTTTGAATGAATTAAAATACATCATATTCATACCACAAATCTCAAATAACGAATAAGGAAAGTCTAGTGGTTACACTTTCCAGAAATGACATGTTGTTAGGAAGAGCCTTCCTTTTTCATGCATTGTCCTTACGTGTATGTGTGCATACACCCATACTTAGTACAAGTCTGTACTAACCCTATACGTTTTACTATTTTTATAGGTGCAGGTCAGAGAGCATATTAAAGACTCTTTGCAGCGGCTTCGACTCAGCGATCTCCAGACCTTTAGTAGGTCCTCTCGAGTTCAAGGATGCTACTCCTATAGTTCCAGTATTAGTATTTAGGCATAGCTAGTCGATGTTGTCCCTAGAGTTTCAATTCCAGACATTTATTTCAAAGCTTTGTATTAAGGCCGTTTTGGCAAACTATTATATTTATATTTTGAATTCTTCATTTAACTTGCTTACTCGTTATTAGATGGTTGTTTAGTTGAGCTTATAGTATATGAATTTATGTAAAGTTTTATGAAGTCTATGTACAATTCGTTATGTTTTAAAAGTTTTAAATATTCCACAAATTTAACTATATGAATGTGATGAAAGCTAAGAAGAGGCTTGTCTGCGACCTCTGAGAGGTTACAACACCACCTGCGATTCGGATTCCATAATCTGGGTCATGACAAACTTGGTATCAGAGCATAAGCTTAAATTACCTAGGAACTAAAGCTCAAAACAACCACGTTACGTAGTTTCTAATTTATGGTTGTGAAGCGTGCCACAATTATGACTTAGAGACTATGTGATGATAAGAATTTTCCCTTATTCTACTCTTTATCGTTTTAAGTAAAGTTATGAAATTTTGTGTTATTTGGATATCTAACTTCATTCTTGTGTATGCGTGTAGAATATGAACGCAAGGAGAAATGCCGCGAGGAGAGTTGAAGAAGCAGCTGCTAGAGGAAACCAAGCTCCTCCTCAAGTCGCATCTGCTGGAGCTCAAGTGCCTGTTCACCCAGCTGGATTGACAGATGGAGAGGTGAGGGAAGCTTTGGTGCAGATGGCACATGCCATCACTACTCAGGTGCAGGCCATCACGGCTCAAGCCAACAGAGTGGGTGCTCCTAGAAAGAACCCGCATGCTAACACCATGGCTAGCATGCTGAGGGACTTCACCAGAATGAACCCTCCGGTCTATTACATGTCCACGACTAATGAGGACCCAGGAGTTTGTAGATGAGGTTTACAAAATTCTCTGTGCCATGGGTGTTGTTGAGCAGGCAAAGGTTGAGTTGAATGCATATCAATTCAAAGATGTGGCACAAGTGTGGTACAGAATGTGGGCAGATGGACAAGCACCACGAGATGTCCCCATCACTTGGGACATTCTCAAGACTGCATTTATGGAGAGATTCCTTCCCAGAGAGAAACGAGAATCCAAGGTTGAAGAGTTCATCAACCTGAGATAGGGAGGTATGTTGGTCAACGAGTATTCTTTAAAATTCGTTAAGCTATAAAAGTATGCTTCTTCTCTGGTGGCAAATAGCAGGGATGAAATGAGCAAGTTTGTGACTGGCGTGTCGAAGGATCTAGTGCAAGATTGTCGTGCAGCCATGTTGCATGATAACGTGGATCTGGCAGATTGATGGTGCATGCTCATCAAGTGGAGTAGAGTCCAGGAAGGCAAGAAGCCTAAACTTGTGGATCACACTGGTTCTAGCTCTGGTAGGGGTTCATTTGGAGACCAGAACAGGCCTAAGTTCAAGAAGAACTCAGGTAATTCTACTCCTTCCAGAAATTTAAATGCCAAAGTGGACAAGTCTAGCCCCAAAAAGGGCAATGATAGGAGTGCCCAACGAACCATCTAGCCGTGTGGTATGTGTAGGCGTTTGCATGGAGGTGAATGTTTTGTAGGTACTACCGCCTGCTTCGGGTGCGGCAAGAGTGGACATATGGTCAGAGACTGTCCTCAAGTGAGGAACCAGGCGAAGGAAGATGCTAAGCCTCAGCCGAATCCAAATGTTGTAGCTGAACCTCCCAAGAGGAACATATTTTATGCGCTGAAAGGTAGAGAAGTTAGCTGATGTGGTCACGGGTACGTTGCATGTCCTTTATTTCTCTGTGTATGCATTGTTAGATCCAGGATCCACTTTATCATTTGTTACTCCTTTAATAGCTAGTAGATTTGATGTGTTTCCTCAGATCTTGTATGAGCCGATTCTAGTTAGTACTCCCATAGGGGACGGCATTAGAGCAGAAAGAGTGTATAAAAATTGTCCAATTAACATTCTTGATAGAATCACTCACGCTGACCTAGTGGACATATCCATGCTCGATTTTGATATAATCTTGGGTATTGATTGGCTCCATAAATGTTATGCCACGATAGACTATCGAAACAGGGTAGTGAGGTTTCAGTTTCCAAATGAGTTAGAGCAGGAATGGGAAGGGCTTGGTTCAAATCCAGTAGGCCAAATCATTTCACATTTAAAAGCCAATTAGATGATAGCTAAGGGTATTTATACCACCTAGTTAGAGTCAATGACTTAGAGCAAGAAGTCCTTTCCATAGACTTTATGTCAATAGTGAATGAGTTTCAAGATGTCTTTCCGGAGAATTTGCCAGGAATCCCTCCTGAACGTGAGACTGATTTTCGTGTTGACTTAGATACCAACACCAAGCCAATTTCTATTCCCCCATATAGGATGGCACCAGCCGAACTCAAGGAGTTGAAGTTGCAGTTAAAAGATCTACTTGATAAGAACTTCATCCAGCCGAGCATATCCCCATGGGGTGCTCCAGTGTTGTTCGTTAAGAAAAAGGATGGAACCCTTAAAATGTGTATCGATTATCGGAAACTCAACAAAGTCACTATAAAGAACAAGTACCCTCTACCAAAAATCGATGATCTATTTGACCAACTCCTAGGTTCAAGTTTTTTTTCAAAAATAGACCTTCGATCAGGGTATCATCAGCTTAGAGTGAGGCGAGAAGACGTCCCTAAGACTGCTTTTAGTCCTAGATATGGACATTATGAATTTTTGGTCATGTCTTTTGGTCTCACTAATGCATCAGTCGCATTTATGGACCTTATGAATAGAGTCTTCCGTGAGTACCTTGATTCTTTCGTCATTGTATTCATAGATGACATCCTCATATACTCTATGTTTTTAGAAGAGCATGAAGTACACTTAAGAAAGACATTGCAAGTACTCAGAGAACATCAGTTGTATGCAATGTTAAGTAAATGTGAATTCTGGTTGAGATCAATGACCTTCCTTGGTCATGTTGTGAACGACCAGAGTGTTGATGTTGATCTGAAAAAGGCTGAAGCGGTGGAGAAGTGGCCAAGACCCCTCACTCCTACAGACATTCGGAGTTTCTTGGGTTTGGCTATCTACTATCGCAGGTTTATGGAAGGTTTTTCCACTATTGCTACTCCATTGACAACCTTAACGAAGAAGAAGGTTAAGTTTGAGTGGTCTAAAAAGTGTGAGAAGCGCTTCCAAGAGCTCAAGGACCGACTCACTTCGGCCCAGTGCTCACGTTGCCGAGAAGTGGTATAGGGTATATGGTATACTGTGATGCTTCTCGAGTAGGTTTGGGATGTGTTCTTATGCAAGATGGCAATATTATAGCATATGTATCTAGACAATTGAAAGTCCACAAGAAGAATTACCCTACTCACGATCTTGAGTTAGCTGCGGTGGTCTTTGCGTTGAAGCTGTGGAGACATTATTTATATTTTGTACATGTTGATGTATATACGGACCATAAAAGTATTCAATATGTTTTTACGCAGAAAGAATTGAACCTTCGTCAGAGGAGATGGCTAGAGCTGCTCAAGGACTATGATATGAATGTCCACTATCACCCAGGTAAGGCCAATGTAATGGCCGATGCGTTGAGTATATTGAGAATGGGAAGCATGTCGCATGTTGATGATGAGAAGAAGCAACTAGTTAAAGAGGTACACCAATTGGTTAGAATGGGTGTACAACTGACAGATACAGCAAGTGGGGGTGTTTCGGTTCACTCAAGTTCCGAATACTCATTTGTTGAAGATGTTTAAGCCAAGAAGCACCTCGACCCAGTTCTGATGGAGTTAAAAGACTCAGTGATGAGTAAGTTGAATGAGTCATTTTCCCTCGGAGGGGACGGTGTACTAAGATACCAAACAAATTATGTGTGCCCAACGTTGATAACTTGCGGTCTAACATTTTGGCAGAAGCTCACGGTTCCAGGTATTCTATTCATCCAGGTACCACCAAAATGTATCATGACCTTAAAGAGGTCTATTAGTGGGAAGGTATGAAGCGTGATATCTCAAAGTTTGTGAAGTAGTGTCCAAATTGACAACAGGTTAAGGCCGAACACCTTAATCCTGAGCGTCTCACCCAGACGATCGAGATTACGACGTGGAAGTGGGAGGCCATTAACATGGATTTTTGGGTTGGTTTGCTAAGAACCGGAAGGATGCACGATTCCATTTGGGTCATTGTTGACCGAATGACCAAATCCGCATACTTTATTACCGTGAAGTCCACTTACCGAGCCGAGGACTACACAAAACTGTACATTGATGAGAAAGTGAGGTGGCATGGGATTCCTTTGTCTATCATTTAGGATAGGGGAGACCAATGCACTTCTCACTTTTGGAGATCTTTACAAAAGAGTTTGGGTATGCAAGTGAAGCTTAGTACTGCTTTTCATCCGCAGACGGATGGTCAAGAAGAACGCACCATTTATACCCTTGAAGACATGTTTAGGGCATGTGTTATTGACTTCAAGGAGAGTTGGGATGATCACTTGTCGCTAATTGAGTTCTCGTATAATAATAGATATCATTCCAGTATTGGGATGGCACCTTTCGAAGCATTGTATGGCAGGAGATGTAGGTCTCCAATTGGGTGGTTTAATGTTGGTGAATCTTCCATCCTTGGCCCTAATATCGTGCTTGAGTCTATAGAAAAAGTGAGGATTATCAAGGATCGGTTGGCTACTGCTAACAGTCGTCAAAAATCCTATGATGATAACAGAAAGAGAGCTTTGGAATTCGAAGTAGGTGATCAAGTCTACTTGAAGATATCACCCATGAAAGGGGTGATGAGGTTTGGTAATAAAGGTAAGTTGAGTCCGAGGTATATAGGTCCTTATGAGATCTTACAGCGAGTAGGAAATGTTGCCTACGAACTGAAGTTACCATAAGACTTAGCTTCGGTCAATCCAGTGTTTCACGTTTTGATTCTTAAGAAGCGTTTAGGCAATCCTGCTTCCATCCTGCATGTTGAGGGGTTAGGATTTGATGAGAACCTTTCTTATGAAGAGGTTCCAGTCGAGATCTTAGTTTGTCAAGTGAAGCGACTAAGGAATAAGGAGGTTGCCACCGTGAAGGTACTATGGCGGAACCACCTTGTTGAGGGAGCAACATGGGAGGCCGAGGCCAATATGAGATCCCTTTAACCTCACTTGTTTAGTTCATGAGGTTAGATATACTCTTATTAGATCTTATTATGTTTAAGAAACTCTAAGTTTTAGTGCATTAGTCGATTTGGCATTGTAAGTCCATAATCGTACGTTTTATACTTGCATTAAATGAGTTAAAATAATTTCATGCGTGCATTATGTTACTGTTTTTGTATAGCATAGACGTAATTTTATGTGTTGCATGATTTATGATGTTCATTAAGTTAAGTGTTAATGAGAAGGAAGTTCCTCAATCTCAAATGTGAAGTTTCAGATAAGCTTGAATAAGAATGCATCATCCACAATATGTGTGAATCAGATGTTCACAAACGGTAACGTGTTAAGTATGTTTAAGTGTTTTCGAAATCCCTCTTGTTCTAAAATGATTTGTAAGTGTCATTAGGGGACGAATGTTCCTAAGGGGGGGATAATGTAACATTCCAGAAAAAAGTATATGCCTAGTAAAGAGACAAATAGGTTTCAAGAATACATTTAGGGGTACATAGGCATCCCAATGCCCAATATTGAATAGTATTGGGCATAATATAAAAATATTGGCTTAGGGTGTTAGCCAATTTTCTAAGTATGAATAAGTACTATCTAAAATTGTACCTACAATGAAGACCCTAAACTAAAATGCTTTTTACTTAACTCACAATGAGGTATGAGGCATCCAAGTTTCATGTCTAGATACCATAGCACATGATCAATGCAAAAGATCATGTACATTAAGTAGTGTCAAAGGATATAGTGAGGATCCTTGGACAAATAGTGAACTTTCCAAATGCAATAGCAAGGAGTACACAGTTAGGAGAAATGGGAAACAACCCATGTGCAAGCACATGGGCTAACCGGCCGAGAGGGGGACCATGCGACAGCCAACTACTTTCGGTTAGGCGGTTAGGGACATGCTTGCATGGGTCCAGCCATGTGGGGTCCACTTCCCTAACCAACTCTAGACTCTAATTAACCAAACCAACTAGCTAACTAACCTAGGATCAATAAAAATGGACCGGCCAATTGACCCAACAACACAGGACTTGGTCGGTTGACACCTGACTAACTTAACTAACTTAGGGACAACCTAGTACCTAACCTAGGATGGTCCAAAGTTGTTAGTTTTGGGGTCCTACTGACTTAGGGGTATTTTGGTAATTTCCCTAGGTCCCTTATTTAATCAATTAGGCCATCAAATTAATTAAATTATGGATTAATTAATTAAATTAAGCCTTGACTAGCCGAGACACGTAGTCAAAATCGAAATTGGCTAAGTCAATGGTCCTCCTATGTCTAGTCAACTTAGGAGGGGCGTTTTAGCAATTAACTAATTTATTTATTAATTAAGTTAACTAAGTTTAAATTTGAATCATTCAACATCAGTTCGTAAACCTAGAATTCATGATCAAACACTTAGACTCACGACGCTAAGGCAGTAGGCGACAAACCGAAAAAACGTAGAACGTGACAAAGGCTTTCTTAGGCTATTTCAAGGTTTTCGTGCAACAAGAGATCGTCGTAGATTCGATCTACTCAAGGTATGGGTTTCTCTGCTAGAATTCTTTCTCCAAGAGTATTTTCCATCGTCTTAAATCTATTAAAACTTGAAACTATGGTTGTTTCCCAATGTTCTCGCTGAACGCCATTTTCCCTAGTATCCTTGTTTCCGATTCCGATGAGTATGTTGATGTAGTCTTGAACATTTTGTTGGTATGTGGTGCTGGCTTATCCTAACGTGTAGGGTTTTAGATTAATTATTGTCGAAAAAAGTATATAGGTTCGATTTGTATGATTTAAGTACCATTTCCATGAAACAAAGTAGGATGAAACGTTATTTGTATGCGAGAAAATGAAGTTATTGTGACTCAGTCATGAAGTTAGTTTACTGTAAATTCAATTTTCTAAAAGGCTGATTAATGTTATGGGATGTTCACGAAGTTAAATTACTTGACAATTGTTTAGTGAAAGTTTAGCTAATGCCAACAAATTTGCTTACCATGTTACATCCAAAAAAATGATCAATAGAATTCGCTTACTTTGTTATTTTCAAAATATGAAATGAAATTGTCTAATGAAAATCTCATGAAATTATATTTGAATGAATGTTTGGCATGTGCCAATAAATTGGCTATGAAGTAATTTCCAAATTTTCTAGGCCAATACTATTTTATGCCAACCAAAAGTAGCCAAAGTATTGAAATGACAACTTAAGCACATCTAAGATAATTCAATGAATCCATAAAAATGGGTATGCCAATCATTGGGACAAGTCCCAACATGCCCTAACCAAATGAACGATGAACATAAGTATTTCATTAAATGAAATCTCAACGTCCATAAATGATGATATGAAGCTACCAAATGAACATAAGCAAGTAAAGTGAATATCAACATAATTAAAAGTGTCTAAGATAAGAAAGTGACCAGAATGAGGTGTTAAAGGAAGTGAGGCAAGTCTCTATTACACCTAAGACTACTATGTTAAGATAGTCACAAAAAAGGGTGTTAGAACGTGTGAGACAAGTCTCTTTACCAACAAAGATGTTATGTAAGGATAATTTCACATTTCATCAATGTAAAGAAAGGATGAAAAGTCATCAATAAAGTAAGTAAACCTCAATCTAGAAGCAACCTTCCATAATGTTTGAGTCAACTCTAAAAGATAAGAAGATAAAAGAAAGTGAGCAAAGCACCGATAGACTAGCTATGAGCTTGTGCCAGCACATGTAAGTCTCATGAGATGAGGATCCACTACGGTGGATAAGTGTCTCCGAATATCTCCTAGTCTTCGAACAATGTCTAGTCAACATGGGAACTAGCCTGTGGATTCCACCTAAGAGAGCTAGGTATGTTTTGGTTTCACCTTGGCCAGTGATTCCACCTCTTTTCGATGTAGGGAAGACACCGGATTTCATGTTTAGCTCACACGATCTATGTCGGTTAATGCTCAAAATAATGTTCCTAGTTTCACTTTAGCCGTGGACCACCCCTTTCAGTGTGGGGTAAACACTTTATATGGATTAACTCTAGCCGGTGAATCACCCCTTTTCGGTGTGGTAAAGACACAGGATTTCATGTTAACTCGCATGATTTAGGATTCACTTTGATCAGTGAATCACCTTTTTTCGGCGTGGGGAAGACACTGGATCTCATGTAACTTCACATGATCTTAATGCTACGGAATTCTATAAGAAAATAAGAAGGAAGAAGAGATGTAAGTGCAAAGTGAGCGAAGAAAGCAAGAATTTATGAATGTCAATGTTTATAAGAATGAAGTTTTCACTAAGTAAAGGGCATAGTCAATAATGAATCCTCATGTTATGAAAATGATTAAGCCAAATAAGATTGGCTGATAATGACTTCATATAATTGGTAAAAGACAATAGCCTATTAAGATTGGCTTATAATGACTTCTTATATTAGGCCAACATCGGATAGTAGATTTAACCAATAAATATTGGCTTACAAAGATTTCATGCCCTAAATTGTAGTTAGATCATTTCTTTAATCTCTTGGATCACTTACCTGATTCATTGTGGGTATGGGCCTACAATGAATCATTGCACTTGTAAGTAAAATATAAGACCAATGGAGATAATTGCACTAGACAACAAAAAGAAGAAAAGAACGAAAAATATTCTAAGTCTGGAAAGGGTGCTCTCGGGTTTGGGAGGAGCAAAATGACAAATTTTTTTTAGTTATGTTCTAAAATTATGTTCATGATTCCAAGGTCTTGTGTTCATATAGAAAATGAGTTGTGTGTTTTGAATGCATTAAAATACATCATATTCATACCACAAATCTCAAATAACGAATTAGGAAAGTCTAGTGGTTACACTTTCCTTAAATGACATGTTGTTAGGAAGAGCCTTCCTTGATCATGCATTGTACTTACGTGTATATGTGCATACACCCATACTTAGTACAAGTGTGTACTAACCCTATACATTTTACTATTTTTATAGGTGCAGGTCAGAGAGCAGATTTGAAGACTCTTTGCAGCGGTTTGGACTCAGCAATCTTCAGACCTTTGGTAGGTCCTCTCGAGTTCGAGGATGCTACTCCTATCGTTCCAGTATTAGTATTTAGGCATAGCTATTTGATGTTGTCCCTAGCATTTCAATTCCAGACATTAATTTCAAAGATTTTTATTAAGGCCGTTTTGGCAGACAATTATATTATATTTCGAATTCTTCATTTGTCTTGCTTACTCTTTATTAGATGGTTGTGTAGTTGAGCTTATAGAATATGAATTTATGTAAAGTTATATGAAGTATATGTACACTTCATTATGTTTTAATAGTTTTAAATTTTTGGCAAATTTAACTATATGAATAAGATGAAAGATAACAAGAAGCTTGTCTGCGACATCTGAGAGGTTAACCACGCCGGTTGTGATCCGGATTCCAGAATCCGGGTCCTGACATTTATAGGCGCAGGTCCAAGAGAAGATTGAAGATTCGACGAAGTGGTTTTGATCAGCGATCTCCAGACTTTGGTAGGTCCTCTTGAGTTCGAGGATGCTACACTTTATTATTCTAGCTTAGTACATTAGATATATCTTGTGGCTAGTGTCCCTAGCATTCCATTTCAAACATTTGTTCAAGCGTTCTAATAAAGCCGACTGGCAAACTATTATTATCATTATGATTCTCTATTTCAATTGTTTAATCTTTAATAAATGGTTAATTTAGTTTGAACTTATTAGTATATCACTCCTATGAAGTATTATATGAAGTCTATGTACACTTCATTAAGTATTAAAAAGTTTTAAATTTTCTGCAAATTTAACTGTATGATTGTGTGAAAGCTAAGAAGAGGCTTGTTTGCGACCTCTAAGAGGTTAATGACGCCGGTTGCATTCGGATTCCAGAATCCGGGTGTGACAGTATTGATAAACTTGCTCATTTGTGTTGAATAATGTGATATGTTGACTACATATTGTGGTATTGAACTTTTCATTGATTGGAGAACGTAGTTCCTCCTATAAACATTGTATGTGTTGTATTTCACGCATATTGAGTTGGTAGATGTAGTTCCTAATTTCTTTCAATGCATTGATCATGTCTAGATTGGAGTTGAAGTTACCTCCTTGAATTAGTGCATATGGTGATAGTGTAATTGTAAGTTTTGCACATTTTGATATCTTATGTATTATGAGCTTCTAGTGTTGAGACTATTATTTAGTTTGTTGATCGAGTGTTTTTTGGAGACAAATGTCCCTACGAGGGAGATAATTTAACACCCAGGAAACCTAACGACCTTAGTTAGAACCTATCATGTGATCTAGTAGCCTAGTACAGTTAAAACGAGAGATTTAGAGTTCTAAACTAAGGTCCCTAAAATAGTTCTAGGGTTCAATACCTAAACATGTAGGTTGTACCCCCTAGGATCCCCCAAGGATCCCCCAAAGGTCCAAAAAGCTTTAAAAATAGCTTGAACCACTCCTGGTTGGCCAACAATTACCCTCTCAAAAAAAAACCACAGACTGCCAGGACGGTCCTTTGACCCATCCACACCCCGTTGTTTGGAGTCTGTGGACCATGCCTCGGAAAGCTTTCAAGGTTCGGCATATGTGGGAGTAGTTTAGGTAATTACTAATTAGTTCATTTTTGGTAGGAAACGGTCATAATTAGATATTTCAAGTATAGTAATGTAATTTTAACTATAAAACAAGTCTTTTGACTCTCATAAATCACAACTCCAAACTCAACAAACTTCCCCTCCAAAAAATATTCTCTCTCTAAACTCCATTAATGAACAAGCAAGAAGCTCAAGGTTAGGGTTCAAGCTCCAAGATTTTCACTCCAATTTCGTTTGTAAACAAAACTTAAGGTATGTGAACATTCATTCATGGAACTTCTTTCTCCATGAATCCCTTAAAATCCATTTTTTAAATTTTTGATATTGTTCAAAACCTAGGGTTTGTATTCTAGCCATGGGTTCTTCTTAAAAACGATTTCATTATCTTAATTGTCCTATTTTATGGTGAATGTGATGCTTAATAATGTTTTTATTTTGTAAATCCCCATGAACCCGTGTGCTTCCCCATGTCCCATATCATATGAAATTGTGATGGGTTTGTTGATGCCATATGAATATATAGGATAGTATCTTTGTTAATTTAATGAATTTAACTTGTTTGAGTCACATTTAAGTAGTAATTCTAACGGAATGGCAAGATATGATTTATGACGCTTGAAGGGGTATATAGATAGGGTTTATACATATTGATGAAGGTTATATATGAACTTATGTTCCACTTGAAGGGTGAAGATCATATATCTAATGTGTGAATGATAGTATTGTTGAAAGACTAGTTTCCCTTACAACTACACATGATTTGGTATGAATTGTCTTGGATTATTAAAAAGATATAATGATGAATGCATTGTTATTCTAAAGAACACTTCATGAAAATGATGTAAAATGTTCACTTACACACTAATGAATCTATGGTTTAAAGGACATTGTCACCTAATGAATCCATGAGATACCATGATACCATGATGGTATGAGTTCTATGAATTCTTTATGAACATGAACACAAGTAAATAAACATCATGATTAATAAAGGGAATTAAGCTTAGCACAGAGTGGATAGGAACAAGATATGGACACCTCTTAGATAAGTTAGTCTTTGTTTCTAGAAGCAATATCCCTATCCAATAACTTTGTTCCCACATAGGATTTAGCTAGTTGATCATCCTAGAAGCTAAACATGTTTATCCTAACTTAGACAAGTAGGACACCTCTTTTCGGTGTAGGTTCATGACACTAGATTCCATGGATCTCACCATGTTCTATGTCGGTTAAGGATATATCTCACTACATGAAATGAACAAGATCCACAAGATCCATTACATGACAAAAACCTTAGTTATGTGCTATGATCACTTGATCGGCTTTACTTAGTGCGAGTGAGGTAAAGGAATTCATTTATGCATTGCAAAAGAAATCTTATGAGAGTGATGGTGGTATGTTTTATGATGGCATGAAGCTTATGAGTTAAAGAATGCTTTACAGGAACATGTATTATGAATGTTTAACATCACAATGAAATATGAATATCAACATGAACATGACATGCATGTGCACTATATCCTTGTCTTCTTTATGAACTTTGTGTGGCGTGAGTGGGGTTACGGGAATCCACTTGCACATTGCAAACGTAGACTTACGGAGGGATTGAGGTGTGGTCCCTTTATGATATGAAGAATTATGATTCCATGAATGCATTATATGATTGGTTACCATGAATTTTGTTCTCATGATAGTTTGGGATTGAGTAGTGAGCTTTCCTAAGAATGTGTTGAAGTAGCATGACTAGAGTTCCTTTATGATAGGTTGATTTGGTTAGGACAAAACCATTTCATGGAAGCTTTAGAGGAAAGACCTATTCTCTCCTAATGTTAGCTTGACTTACATGCAAGGTGCATTTCATGATAGCTTGATTTGGATGTAAGGTGTATTTCATGAAATAGCTTGAGATTTGTTTCTCTTGATATCTTAGGGTTGAGGATTCACACTTCCCTATGATTAGCTTTCATCTACATGATTGGTTGCATGGTGGTTAGGTTGGTACTTGTGTATCCTTACTTGTTAGGTTGGTTGGTATGTTGAGATACTTTCCACGATATTAGGTATGTCATGTTAGTATTATTAAGCTTAATAGACAAGGATGCAAGACATGTTAACTTGGAGTACGTTAGTGTAGAGAAGTACTAAGTATTGATGGTATTATGGGATGCCATTCATAAATGGCACAAGAATGACTTGAAGAGATACTTATGTCCTGACCCATACATGATGTATGTTTAGCTTGGATAGTCCCTATAATTACAGTCCATTTATGATTGACTTAAGATGATAGTGTCTTGTCAATATTAAAAAGGTCCACTAGAGACTCCTAATATGATAGGGAATAGGGTTATCTCAATATAAGGTTAGTGTGTTAGGTTGAATGGGATGCTTCACATGCATTGCAAAAGTGTGCTTTGAGGTGGCCTAGGGGCATAGTCTTCATATGTTATAATGAACTTATGTTTTAATTATGATAGAGTTTCCAAGACTTTTAGATATTGAAGATTGTGAGTCATCATAGTGTTCCACGACACCACAACTATGTTGTCTTTTATGTTCTTTTCTATGTTAGACTATTATGGGTTGTTACCCAAGACATTTGTTATCATGTTGTCATAGATGGTTGTTGATACGTGCATTTAGAAGTTTTCTACATAGTCTCGTAAGCTCTAGTGTCCACCTGCACCTCCACCTAAAAGTAAGGGATTATATGGGATTAGTACACCCGTGTACTAAGTATGGGTGTATTCAAGTACACACCAAGGACATTCATGATTAAGAAGAGCTCTCTCCTAACAATATGAGTTATGGAAAGCCAAGTCAGTTGGACTTGCCAAATCAGATTAGGAAAGTCATGCTATGAGAGTAACATGCATCAACATTCTTTTGATGTTGCAAACAGCACATAACATACTTCATTTAGCACATACATATATCGTATATCATTTGTTCGTATGCCGTGAGACCTTGGAATCACGGACTTAACATTAGGACTTCCCAAATGAGGGCTCAACATATGGGACCTTAACTAGGGAGCCTTCTTTAGCAAACACAGAATCTGCTTCATTCATTCATACGTACTTTATTTTTCATTCATTTATATATCTAGGATATTGTTTAGGAGTCTCTTCGGGTTCACTGTACAATGACCAAGAATGACCTAGTGTCATTACTTGAGTCTAGTT
Organism: Solanum sitiens; assembly: GCA_016801875.1. Lineage (NCBI taxonomy): Eukaryota > Viridiplantae > Streptophyta > Magnoliopsida > Solanales > Solanaceae > Solanum > Solanum sitiens. The sequence continues at coordinate 459,614 of JABWTJ010000609.1, forward strand.
CACCTCTTGATTATCCTATCCAAACACCTTTGGTATCATTCATTTCATGGTGTGCATTTCATGAGGCTGGCCTCATTCTTTCTTTGGGAACTTTAACTTTAACCAACATAGATTATGTGAGATCCATGAAATCCAGTGTCTACCCACACCAAAAAGAGGTAGAATCACCGGCAAAAGTGAAACCAAAACATGCTAGCGTATATAGGGAATTGAACCCTGCTAGATTCCTATGTTAGCTGCAAAGGTTCAAAGACTAGGAGATATAAGGAGACCCATACCCTCCTATATGGACAGTCTCATCTCATGAGATTTACACGAACCTCTTCCTTCCCGAAAGAAGGAATCGCGACTCATAGCTAGCCTATCGGTGCTCCGTATAAAGTTCCATTGCATTCATCTCACACATCATAGAAAATGGCTTCTAGCATGAGGGCATTATTGCTCATTATATGATTTCTCATCTCGTCATTAGTATTAAGTATGTATTAATCTTAATACTTTCATTAGAGTGTTTCTTACAAACTGGTCTCTTTATTAGATTTACACTCTCATAGGTGAGTACATTTTTTTGTAACACTTATTAGGATCCTTTGAGATTGATCTCGTCTTTCATATTAGCCTCTTATCATATAGTCACCACATTCATTAACTTTAGCATATTAGCTTTTCATAATTACTCACGCCTTTACGTAAATGTTCATTTCGTCATATGCCAATGCACTTGGCCTTTTAGGGTGTTTCACACTCTTACTTAACCCTCCTGGGGTCACATCATTTCATCACATACATCTTAGGTTCACATATTTTAAACGTACGCTGGACTTATGAACCCATACGTACAAGCCATGAGGCTTCGTTCATATTTCGTCTAAGTGACTCATATTTACCCAAGATTATGTGGTACAAGACTTATGCATCTTGTAAGTATGCCAATGTCTCGAGTTCGATTCCTATGGGCAGCATTCATTAAATATTTATTCACGTAAGACATATGTATCAATACGGAGTTGGGCAAGGGAACCCGATTTCAAATCCCTTGAGCAACACTTAGTCTTATATTAAATTTTCATTTAAAAATTTCAGCTTGGGGACCCGAGGTCGAGCCCCAACGCCTCCACTTCTTTTTCTTTCTTTTCTTTCCTCTCTTTTTCTTTTGAGACCAAGAGGGTGTGGGATCGAACCCCCACAACCTCATTTTATTATTCTTTAATTTTTCTCCTAACTCCCTCACCTATCCGAGAGGTTGTGGGTTCGATCCCCACACACCTCATTTTAGTTATTTTTCCCTCTTTCATTTCTCCACTTGAGCCTTACCACATTTCGAATCCCCTTTACCTCATTTTTATTCTTGAATTTTTAAGTATCTTGCATATGGTGAGGTCTTGGGTTCAATCCCTAATGACCTCACCTCTTAAAAAAAACAAAAAATCAAACTCCTCCACACTGCCCATGCCGAGACCAATTTCCAAATTTCTGGAAATTTGGTCATCCTTTCAATCCATTTTTTTCTCAACATGTATACGTTGGATTTTTATGGAAAATTCTTTAGTCATTTCGTACATTATTATATGCATTTCCATGTAATTTTATACAAAAACACAAGGTTTTTAACATGCCATTTTCATGCTCCAAACCATGCCCAAGAACACGGCTGCACACACATTTTTCACACGTTTATGTCACATAATTCCGAACATACATACATGAACATAATAATCACGAAAACACTTTACATTCCTAAATTCTACCAGCAACCATACCCAACCTACAACAATCGATGGGAGCTAGTGACAGGGACATTCAAAGGGGAACATTCCTAGTTTTCGGATTAGAATTCGACTGAATCTTAGGGGTCTCTTGGGAAATGGACCAAGAGGAAGAAAACCCATACCTTTTTCATCGTTCAACAACGTTTCACACTTTATCCAATGATGCAAACTCCCACGAAAAACAATGCTCCACCAACGAAACCTCACGCGCAATCCGTCAAGAAATTGTTTTTACTTTTCATTTTTAGTTTAGTTTTTCTTTTGAGTTTTTGTGTACAAGTCTTCAAGAGTGATGAACTTTAATTTTTGTTGTTTTTGCTGATGATGAGCGTAATAAAGAGTGTGGAGAGACGTGACAATGAGAGTGGAGAGAGATGGGAGTAAGTGTAGGAGTAGGAGTTTTAGTTGAAGACTTAATCAAACTAGGACTCCTTGCCATTTATTATTAAAAATCTGATTTTTTAAAGGCTTAGGTGAAATGACTAATCATGCCTTACATAAATCAGATAATTAATATAAATTAATTAGATTTAACTTTGATTCCACCTAGGATCAAACCCGGGTGAAGCTTAACTCGCGAAACGGGTCAAATTCGTTCAACCCTACCCGAATTGTCCATTACTCACATTAATTAATTAATTAATTAATTAAATCTCTAGGGTAATTATGATACTACCCTTAGCCTGGAAAAGACCATTTTACCCCTAGACCCTCCAAACTTAAGATTACCCCTTTCAAGTCCGGTTAAGACTCATCCGGGTGAATCTTAATATTCGGGTGCCCTACATGTTTGGACCCATCCTTGCCTAGCTCAACTAACTCACCAAGTTGGTTGGCTTGGCTGGTGCATAGGTTCAAAGGTCTGATTCCACGCGCATCAATCCGTGTGAACCCGTTCTAATCTAGGCATTCTAGGTACGTTTAGGCATTACTTAGCATAGTCATTTTCGGGTTGTTACAGGTATAATGCATGATTTCAAGTGAAATGCCCCTTTTTGAATGCATGTTTTTGCATGGTTGCCATACTTATTGCATTCTTGTACTTACTCCATTCTTATCTACATTTTTACACAAATTGTAGGTTATGGATGTTTAAAGGATATATTTAGATGATTAGGAGCTTGATATGTGATTCCCAAACTCAAGGAAAGTAATCCTTAAGTCCAAGGATTTCCTACTTATGGTTTACTGTAAAGTCTTTTATTATTGTACCTGTGTATTATGTTGTCAGGTTCGTGTCCCTAATGTACTCTAATGATGTTGAGTCTAGGATGGAAAAGAGACTTAAGGTCTAATTATGTACTATGACTTATATTTTATATATATATGAAGTGATGTTTCTAGTATATGATGTGCTATGAAAAGTTTTAAATTTTCTGTTAAATTTACTATGACAATGCGATGAATGATAACTATGGTCTTGTATAAGACCTCCGAGAGGTCAAGTACGCCATGTTAATTCTAGGGGGTACTCCCTGGTCGTGATAGTAATAATGTTTGGATCCTTAAAAATAATAAAGATTTTAGTATTTCTAGACTTCGGATTAAGTGCTGGCCGAATCCGTTCGGTCTAGACTTCGGATAAATGCTGGCGAATCAATTCGGCGAATTTAGTCGTAAATTGCTGGGTGATTTCGTGTTTCACCCTTCTTTTAGTTCATCATCGTTTGTGATTTTCCTTCATCGTCCGTGCATGCTGTAACGTTGGGAAGAATAACTCTGATTTGCGGAACTATTCGTCAAAGTTCCAACTGTTCCTTTTCATCATCTTTTGAATCCGCTTCCTTCAAGCTTCGCTTAATGAAACAAAGGGCGAAAAGTCTCTATTTGGCTGATCACTAAGCGTGCTTGGCGATACTCAGGCTTCAACTTTGGCTCTTTTTCATCCTTTTTGTTCTGTTTTGTGACTAAGTGTCCATGCTCGCACTAAAACTCTGAATACCCAAAACTTATGAGTTTTGATCAGATCTTGAGGTAAAATGAGCAATTAAGGACACTATTCAATCATAGACATACTTAACATGAATCTAATTGCTCATGCATAGCTCAATTGTATACTCAAAGATTCAAGTTGTGATACATCATTACCAAATATTATGTAGCCCGCAATACTTGTTACAAATGCAAGTTCAAGCTTCAACGAAAGTATCTATATGACCTCACACAAGGAATGATTAAATTTTCACCTGGAAAGATTAATCAATTTAAAATTAGTAATTATATGCAACTGTTACACTCACAAAGAGGAACACAATGCATATTTTCACCCATATGTTAGTCCTTATTTTCGAATTGACCTTCGATTCGGCCTACTCAAGATAAAAAAAGGTTTTTCTAAGGCTTGTAATGGTGGTGAGTGCAAATATATTGTCATTTAGGCTCAGTGACTTTTTTCTCCAATTAGATGTGATTTTCACAAGACTTCCCCTTTATTTCTTCATCAATCCTTAGTCATATTCCCCTAAGTCATCTTTTTATTCTTCTCCATGGATCACTTGGAAACCCGAATTCTTTTTGTGTTTTTATTCCACAACCTTCTATTTCATTTTTTTCTTTTTTCTTATTCTTCTATTTGTTTGATCTAGAGGGTTTCCATTTCTCTACAATACCATGGATTTGCGAGACTTTTCTTGCACCTCTTGACTTCTCCTTTCCCTTCTTACCACGCCCCTAACTTAGGATTTTGGCCTATGTTGGCTGTTCACTTATATCACATCTCAAGAGGATTATAGGTGATGGATAACGTAAGGTCTAGGTTTCATAAACGTTTTTCCAAAGAAGGGGAAAGGCTCAAAGGGTATTCAACAAAATTTCACATGCTTATGGGTAGGACACAAAAGAGACCTATATGTCAAAGTTGTCTTATACTCTTTAAAAGTTGCCTAAGATCATCTCAAGAGGATAATTTTGTAAACCAATCACACTAACGGGGCAAATTCTATATTTATTCATCCAATGTTCAAAGTAAGATCATCACACATGGCATCGACACATAAGTCAAACATGAGTAAACACTTTAACTAGTGTGCAATGGTCATTGTAAAAGAATCAATTCAATAATTGGCTAATCACAATGAGATGCAAAGAGTTTACACATTGTCTATGCTACTTTATTTCTTTTCATTGTAGCCGCACATTCATGCGTGTTCAGTTGAGGTCACTTTTCAAGTCATCGGTATTGATTGAAACCAAGACTTAAATCACTACAAGAATAGACATTTTCAACAAAAGATGCGGCAAAATTTCCAAAAATCAAAATTTTAGGAAGGATCAAAATTATTCAGAAATTAGGACCCCAAAAGAGAGTTATAAGCTCAAACAATTGAGAAAGCAATTTTTAAAACACAATTAAAAGAAGAAAACCCAAATATACATAAGAAGATGTAAATATTTATAACAATCAAAACAAGGTGTCACGATTGGAATCTAGACCTTAGACGAGACTGGCGTCGTTGACCTCTCAGAGGTCGCAGACAAGCCTGCTTACGTCATTCTTACTTCATCTAGGTTAATTTTAGCGGAAAATTTGAAACTTTTTATTTCTTAACATACTTGTTAAAATTCTTATCATTTCATAATTGTTCACCATCAACGATCTAACATTAAGAGATAAGCAACTGAAAGAAATAGTTCAATAAGTATTAAGTGTATAATTTCCAAAATGGCACCAATACAAAGTCTGAATAAAAACAGGATAGAAACGCTAGTGGAACATGCTCCACTAGCTCAACTCTAAAACTAAGCCAGAATATAAAACAGTAGCATCCTCGAAAGTATGAGCACCTACCAACTCCGGATGAATGCTGGACGTCCGGATAACTGCAACAATGATCCTGTAGCTCTATCGTCCACCTGCACCTGCACCTAAAATAGTATAGTTGTATAGGGTTAGTACACAGTTGTACTAAGTATGGGTATATGCAAGCACACACCAAGGACATGCATGAGAAAAGATATATCTTTCCTAACAACATGATTATGGGAAGTCAAGTCAGTGGACTTGCCAAATTGAGAGTAGGAAAGTCAGTGAACCTTCCAAATTTGGAGTAGGAAAGTCAGTGAGCTTTCAAAATTAGGATTAGGAAAGTCATGCCATGAGAGTAACATGCATCATCATAGTTATCATCTTGCACACAACACATAACATCATACATATAGAATATACCATAGCACATGACATATAGCACATAGCTTCTTTCATATCATTCATTCATATGCCATGAGACCTTGGAATCATGGACTTTACATTAAGACTTCTCAACATATGGGACCTCAACTAGGGAGTCTTCATTAGCAAACACAGAGTCTGCTTCATTCATTCATGCGTACTTCATTTCATTTCGTTCATAGGCCAGTGTGAACACCTGCTATACCTAGGGTGTAGTTTAAGACTTTCATCGGGTTTGCTGTGCAATGATCAAGAATAACCTAGTGTCATTACTTGTGTCTAGCTCACCTCTTGATTATCCTATTCTAACACCTTTGATATCATTCATTTCATTATGTGCTTCATTTGAGGCTGACCTCATTCATTCTTTGAGAACTTTAACTTTAACCGACATAGATCATGTGAACATCATGATATCCAGTGTCTCCCCCACACCGAAAAGAGGTGGAATCACCGGCCAAGGTGACCCAAAAACATGCTAGCGTACATGGGAATTTAACCCCGCCAGATCCCTATATTTGCAGTATAGGTTAGAAGACTAGGAGATATAAGGAGACCCATACCCCGCAAGCCGGACAGTCTCATCTCATGAGAGTTACGTGAAACTCCGCCCTTCCCGAAAGAAGGCATCACCACTCATAGCTAGCCTATCAGTGCTCAGTATAAAGTTCCATTTCAGACATCTCATACGTCATGGAAGTTGGCTTCTAGTATGAGGACATCATATCTAATTAGATGATTTGTCACCTCATCATTTGTATTAAGTGTGTTAATCTCAATACTTTCATTAGAGTGTTCATAGAGACTGGTCTCTTCGTTATCTTACACTCTCATAGGTGAGTATGTTTTGGTAACATTTACTTAGGCTCATTTGAGATTGCTCTCATCATTTGCATTAGCCTCATATCATGTTGTCACCACATTCATTGTCATTAGCACATTTACTGTTCATAATTACTCACCTCATTTTACGTGAATGTTCATTTCATCATATGCCAATATACTTGGCCATTGGTGTGTTTCATACCCTTACTTAGCCCTTCTAGGGTTTCATCATTTCATTGTTCATTTCATCATTCATTACATACATCTTAGGTTCACTTACTTTTAAACGTATACTAGACTTATGAGTCTAGACACACAAGCCATGAGGCTTCATTTATAATTCGTTAAGTGATTCATACATTCCTAAGATTATGTAGTACAAGACTTATGTATCTTGTATATATAGCAAGATCTTGATTTCGATCTAAGTAGGTGGCATTATTCATGGATATTTGTTCACATATGGCTCATGTATCAATATGGAAATTTGGGCAAGGAAACCCAAGTTTGAATCACTTGGATATCATTTACATTTTCCATTGATTTTATTTTTAATATTCATAACATTAGAACTCTAGATTAAATTCCACCATTAACATTGTATCATTAATTTTCTACTTAATTTTCCCCTTAAGATGGCCGAAGGGTTGTGGGTTCGAACCCCCACAACCCCTTTTTATTTTTTAATTAACATTTCATTGCCCTTTTCTCCCAAACCAAGAGGTTCTGGGATCAAACCCCCACAGCCTCTTCTATTTTTGTTAATTATTCGCTTGGATAGGGAGGTTGTGGGTTCGAACCCCCACAACCTCCTTATTTAAACTTTAATTTCGCTGAGGCTGTGAGGTGGTGGGTTCGAACCACCACAGCCTCCTAACTTTATTTTTTAATTAATTTAGGCGAGTGGCAGTGAGGTTGTTGGATTGAACCCCCACAGCCTCACTTGTTTTATTAATTATTTCGCTCCTCTCCATTTAGTGCCTTGAGGTCGTGGGTTCGATTCCCACGCCTCACATTTTCTTTTCTTTATTTTTCTCTTCCTTCACTCGCTATTTGGAGGTCTTGTGTTCGAATCCCATGACTCCCTTTATTTAATTAAATCATCTTCCTCTCCTTTCCTAAACCAGTAGCCAGGTTCGAATCCCCCCATCCCCATTTTCTTTTTTTCCTTTTTGCGAAACCAGTAGCTAAAGGGTGAGGTCACAGGTTCGAATCCTGGTGGCCTAACCTCTTAAAAATGTATTAATTTCCAGATTTCTTTGTTAAGCTTTAGCCTAAATTAATATTGCATAGTTGCGGGAAATTTTAGTCATTCTTCAACTCATTTTCATCAACGTTTTCACATGATTCAGAGGGTGCATTCATAAATCATTTTAACACATTTTTAGGTGCATCTTTAATAAGTTTATTTGGCTTAAAGATTGTTATTCAATCAACCGTATTTCATTACAATGAACATCACATTATGCACAACTTTAGCACATAAAATACAAGAAATAACATGCCTTTTTACTTCTCCAAAACATTGGCTAAAACTCACTGCCAACGTGCACACACACACATTTTTTTTCGATTACACATTGGTTGTTATTTTCGTGATTTCACGCACATAAAGATATTCACATTCAAAATAAACACATCACACATACCTAAATCTACCAGCAATCAAAACCCAACCTACGAAATCATTGGGAGCTAGTGACAAGGACATGCAACGGGGAACAACCCTAGTTTCGGAGTGGATATCTTGAATCGTAAAGGGCCTCTTGGGAAAGGGACCAAGAGATAAGAAACCCATACCTTAATTTGCTTTTTCAAACGTGAATTTGCTGCCCAAAACCTTCTCCAACATCAGTCCAAACCTCCTCAACGTACACACCACTCGACGAACAACCTCTCTTTGCCTTGACGTATGATTAACGTTGTTTTTCTTTAAAATTCGTGTGAGTTCTTCAAGTGTGAAGAACCTTGGTTAAACTTTCTGTTCTTCACGTAATTTTTTTGGCAGAGATATCTTGGAGAGTGTTTGTTGAACGTGTGAGGGTGATAGACGTGTTAGGAGAGTGTTAGCTTAGGTTTAGGAGTCTTAATTCAAGACTTAGTCAAAATAGGTTTTAATTAAATTAATAAAATCTGATTTATTTCAACTAATACGTGAAATGACCCTTTTTACCTAAAAATCAGATTTTAATTTATGATTAAATCATCAATTCGTCGCTTCTAGTGGGGCTCGAACCTGAGTGACACCCTACTTGCCAAAATGGGTCACTTCGGGTCGCCCCAACCCGAATTGGTCTTTTAATTAAATCAATTAATTATTTAAGGGTAATTACAATATTACCCTTGGCCTGGAAAAGACCACTTTACCCTGGACCCTCAAAACTTAAAATTTCCTCTTTTAAGTCCGGTATAGACTCTTTCGATTAAATCTTTATTTTTGAGAGCCTCACATGGTTGGTTCCAACCTTTCCAAGCTCAATTAACTCCCCAAGATAGTTGGGTTGGTCGTAGTAAGGGTTGTGAGGTCTGGTTCTACGCGTATCAATCCGTGTGAACCTTGATCTAATCGCAAGCATTCTTGACACCTTAAGCTTTTATCTTATTCATTTTTTTGGGTTGTTACATTATCCCCCCCCCCCTTAGGAACATTCGTCCCCGAATGACACTACCACTACATATCGTAATGCCACTCAAATCATAACAAAATCACTATGCACAGTCAAGCAATAGCAACAAAATACGGAGAGATAAGGAAAGATAGACTTAAGAGTAGGAAGTCTAACCTCAAGAGCTGAAAAGATGAGGGTAGCGGGATCTCATGTAGGCCTCAGCCTCCCACGTAGCACCCTCAACAAGATGATTTCTCCATAATACCTTCACTGTGGCAATCTCCTTGTTCCTCAGCCGCTTGACCTGTCTGTCTAAGATCTCAACAGGTACCTCCTCATAAGACAAGTCTTCACCAACCTCCAAACCTTCAACACGTAGAATCGATGCTGGATCACCTAGGCACTTCTTCAACATAGAGACATGAAAGACTGGATGAACAGAAGCTAGCTCCGCAGGCAATGCTAACTCATAGGCCACCTCACCCACACGCTGCAGGATCTCATATGGCCCAACATACCTCGGACTCAGCTTCCCTTTTCTACCAAATCTCATCACCTCTTTCATAGGTGATATCTTCAAGTAAACTTGGTCACCAACATCAAACTCTAAGGGTCATTTTCTGTTATCTGCATATGACTTTTACCGACTGTAAGCAGTAGCCAACCTGTCCCTAATAACTCTGACCTTCTCTAAGGCCTCATGAATGATCCCTGGATCCAAAATGGATGACTCTCCAACCTCGAACCACCCAATTAGAGATCTACACCTCCTACCATACAGTGCCTCAAATGGTGCCATCCCAATGCTGGAGTGATGGCTATTATTATACGAGAACTCTATCAAGGGCAGATGGTGCTACCTCTGAAGTCAATCACACACGCTTTGAACATGTCCTCCAATGTCTGAATGGTGCGCTCTGCCTGCCCATTTGTTTGAGGATGAAAGGCAGTGCTACGCTTTACCTGCGTGCCCAAGCTCTTCTGGAAAGATCTCCAGAAATGTGAAGTAAACTCAGCTCTTCTATCTGAAATGATAGACAAAGGAATCCCATGCAATCTCACAATCTCATCAATGTAGAGTCTCACATAATCCTCGCCTCTGTAAGTAGACTTCATAGGGATAAAGTGGGCAGACTTAGTCAATTTGTCCACAATAACCCATATAGAGTCATGCTGCCTCCTATTCCTTGGAAGACCAACCACGAAGCTCATATTAATGGCCTCCCACTTCCAAGTTGGAACCTCAATAATTTGAGTCAGACCGCCAGGCTTAAGATGCTCTGCCTTAACCTGCTGACAATTAGGACACTTGTCCACATATTTTGTAATGTCCTTCTTCATGCCATCCCATTAATAAATCTGCTTAAGATCATGATACATCTTGGTGGAACCTGGATGTATGGAATATCTGGAACTATGGGCCTCTGCAATAATCCTGGTCTTTAAATCATCCACATCTGGTACACACAGCCTGTCCTAATACCTAAGTATGCCATCACCTCCCAAAGCAAAAGATTCATTCATCTTCATCAACATTGAGTCCTTTAGCTCCATCAACACAGGGGTCCAGATGCTGACCCTGCTTGACTTCAACTACCAAGGATGATTCAGAACTAGGATGAACTGAAACATCCCCACTTGTAGAGTCAACCAATCGCACACCCAATCTGGCCAGTCTGTGTACATCTTTCGCTAGCTCCTTCTTCTCATCCTCAACGTGGGCTGTACTTCCCATGCTCATCCTGCTCAAAGCATCAGCTACAACATTATCCTTACATGGATGGTAGTGCACATTCATGTCATAATCCTTCAACAGCTCCAACCATCTCCGCTGACGTAGATTCAACTCCCTCTGTGTGAACACATACTTGAGACTCTTCTGGTCTGTGAATACATCCACATGCACTCCATACAAGTAGTGCCTCCACAGCTTCAGTGCAAACACCACATCTGCCAACCCCATATCATGAGTGGAATAATTTTTCTCATGAACCTTGAGCTGTCTGGACGCATAGGCTATCACCTTACAAACCTGAATAAGAACACAACCCAAACCAACCCTAGATGCATCACAGTAAACAATGTAATTCTCACCACACTTAGGCAAAGTAAGCACCAGGGCTGAAGTGAGTCTGTCCTTGAGCTATCGGAAACTCCTCTCACAAGTCTCCGTCCACTCAAACTTGACTTTCTTCTAAGTCAAAGCTGTCGATGGGGCAGCAATGGAAGAAAATCCCTCCACAAACCTGCGGTAGTAACCAGCCAATACCAAAAAGCTACAGTTGTCAGTGGGAGTAAGAGGCTTTGGCCAGTTCTTCACAGCCTCAGTCTTCCTGTGATCCACCTCCACGCCCTGATCGGACCCAACATGACCCAGGAAGGTCACTGATCTCAGCCAGAATTCAAACTTGCTGAATTTGGCATACAACTGATGCTGTCTAAGTACCTGCAAGGTTAGTCTCAAATGTTGTTCATGATGTTCCTTTGTCTTAGAGTAGACGAGAATGTCATCAATGAATACTATGATGAAAGAGTCAACGTATTCACGGAAGACTCTGTTCATAAGATCCATAAATGCAGCAGGTGCATTCGTGAGACCAAATGACATGACTAGAAACTCATAGTGACCATAGCGGGTACGAAAGGCTATCTTTGGGATATATCCATCCCTAACCCTAAGCTGATGATACCCTGAACGAAGATCAATCTTAGAGAAGAAACTAGACCCTTGGAGCTGATCGAACAAATCATCTATTCTGGGAAGTGGATAATTATTCTTTATAGTGACTTTGTTGAGCTGTCGATAATCGATACACATTCTAAGGGTTCCATCTTTCTTTTTCACAAACAACACTGGAGCGCCCCAAGGGGACATGCTCGGCTGAATGAAACCCTTGTTAGTGAGATCTTTTAACTGCAGCTTCAACTCTTTGAGTTCAGCTGGAGCCATTCTGTAAGGAGGAATGGAAATTGGTTTAGTATCGGGTTCTAAGTCGATACCAAAATCAATCTCTCGAGGGGGATGGACTCCAGGCAAATCATCAAGAAACACATCTAAGAACTCATTCACTACAGGCACTGAGTCTATGGAAGGAATGTCATGATCCAAATCATTAACACTCATAAGATGACACAATAACCCCTTGGACATCATATTGGCCTTAAGGTTCGGAATCAAGAGGTTAGGACGACTCGAGTTGTACCCCTCCCAGACTAGCTCCTCTTCATTAGGGAAACAAAATCTCACCACTCTCCTACGACAGTCCAAGCAAGCATAACAACTGTGAAGCCAGTCCATGTCAAGAATAACATCAAAATTATGCATGGGTAACTCAACCAAGTCTGCACACATAGTCTTACCACTTATCACTATTGGGCAACCCTTGTATACTCTATCAGTTCTTACATTTTCTCCTAAAGGTGTACTAACCACTATAGGATCATGCAGAACTTCAGGCAATATCTCAAAAGTGAGAGCAAACAAAGGAGTTACAAAGGAAAGCGTAGACCCTGGATCAAGTAAAGCATAAACAGAAGTTGAGAATACTTGCAGCATACCTGTGACCACATCAGCGGACTTCTCCTGCTCATCCCTGCATTTTAGGGCATAGAACATGTTCCTCTTAGGAGGCTCGGCTGCTGTTGCACCCTGTGGATTAGGCCTAGGATGAGCATTACCTCTAGCCTGACCTCTGTTCTGTGGGCAGTCTCTAACCATATGCCCACTCTTACCGCAACCGAAGCAGGAATTAGTGCCCTGTCTGCACTCTCCACTGTGAGCTCGGCCACACTTAGCACAGTTCTTTTTAGGACGCTGCATCTCACCTCCATTGACCTTCTTGGGATCAGGTCTGCCTCCTCTAGGTGCTGTACTCCTCTGAAAATTTGAGTTCCCAGAGCTCTGTTGCCCCTTTTTGTACCTGGGCTGCTCACGGACGCCAAAATTGTTTATGTGGCCTCCATGGCTGTGACCTGCCTGATCTTGAGGCTTAGGTTTCCTAGCATCACGAATGCCTCCCTTTTTACGATTGTCCTCTACCTGCTGGACATGCACCATCAACCTGGAGAGGTCCATATTATCATGGAGCATCGCAGACCGACACTCCTCCAGATCTCCATTGATTCCTTTGAGGAACCTGCTCATATCATCCCTGCTGTTAGACACAAGGGAAGTAGCATACCTGGATAATTTAACAAACTTCAGTACTCACTTTATCATTGTTGTTAGATACTAAGGAAAGTAGCATACCTGGATAGCTTAACAAACTTCAGGGAATACTCCCTGACTGTCATAGATCCCTGGTTAAGGTTGATAAACTCCTCAACCTTGGCCTCCCTCATTTCTCTGGGAAAGAATCTCTCCAGAAAGGCTGTCTAAAACAGCTTACAAGTGACTGGAATTCCGCCCAAAACTCGGCTATCCTGCCACATCTTGCACCAAGTCTGTGCAACATTCTTGAGCTGATAGGAAGCCAGCTCAGCCTTCTCAGTATCTGTGGCCCCCATAGCCACCAGAATCTTATCCACCTCATCCACAAACTCCTGGGGTTCGTCTGAAGTCTTAGACCCTGTGAAAATAGGAGGATTCATCTTCGTGAAGTCTCTCAGTCTGTCAGCCATGCTACGAACCGGTGGGTTCTCCCTCTGAACATCCTGCCGGTTGACCTGGGCAGCTATAGCCAGGGCCTGCATAGTAATGTCATGTGCCATCTGGGCCAGAGATGCCCTAACCTCAGCATCAGTCAACCCAGCTGGGTTAACTGGCATAGCCACTCCGTCAGCTGGAGCCTGGGGTGGAACCTGATTGCCCCCAGCAGCTGCACCTCCTCTCCTCTGACCAATAGTCCTCCTAGTATTCATCCTCTGATAACAACAAAGATTGATGTTAGACACGCTCATAACACCAAAAAATTAAACTTTTGAAGAAGCACGATAAGATCAGAAAAGGGGAAGTTTTCCTACGTATCATGCAGTCTCAAATCCAGGATAGTCATGCAGTCTCTAATCCAGGATAGTGGTGCACTTCACTACCATGACTTAGAAACTACTCAATGTGGTTGATGTGAACTCATTATTATCGGAATTTAACCTAGTGCTCTGATACCAACTTTGCACGACCGGAATCTAAACCCCAGACGAGACCGGCGTCGTTGACCTCTCAGAGGTCGCAGACAAGCCTACTTACGTCATTCATACTTCATCTAGGTTAATTTTAGCAAAAAATTTTAAACTTTTTGTTTCTTAACATACTTGTTAAACATTCTTATCATTTCATAATTGTTCACCATCGACCATCTAACATTAACAGATAGGCAACTAAAAGAAACAGTTCAATAAGTATTAAGTGTATAATTGCCAAAATGGCACCAATACAAAGTCTGAATAAAAACAGAAAAGAAACTCTAGTGGAACATGCTCCACTAGCTCAACTCTAATTCTAAGCTAGAATATAAAACAGTAGCATCCTCGAAAGCATGAGAACCTACCATCTCCGGAAGAATATTGGACGTTCGGATAACTGCAACAATGATCCTGTAGCTCTATCGTCCACCTGTGCCTGCACCTAAAATAGTATAGTTGTATAGGGTTAGTACACACTTGTACTAAGTATGGGTATATGCAAGCACACACCAAGGACATGCATGAGAAAAGATAGCTCTTTCCTAACAACATGATTATGGGAAGTCAAGTCAGTGGACTTGCCAAATTGAGATTAGGAAAGTAAGTGAACCTTCCAAATTTGGATTAGGAAAGTCAGTGAGCTTTCAAAATTATGATTAGAAAAGTCATGCCATGAGATTAACATGCATCATGATAGTTATCATCTTGCACACAACACATAACATCATACATATAGCATATACCATAGCACATAACATATAGAGCATAGCTTCTTTCATATCATTCATTCATATGCCATGAGACCTTGGAATCATGGAATTTACATTAAGACTTTCCAAAATGAGGGCTCTACATATGGGACCTCAACTAGGGAGTCTTCATTAGCAAACACAGAGTCTGCTTAATTCATTCATGCGTACTTCATTTCATTTCATTCATAGGCCAGTGTGAACACCAGCTATACCTAGGGTGTAGTTTAAGAGTTTCATCGGGTTTGCTGTGCAATGATCAAGAATAACCTAGTGTCTTTACTTGAGTCTAGCTCACCTCTTGATTATCCTATTCAAATCACCTCTTGATTATCCTATTCTAACACCTTTGATGTCATTCATTTCATTATGTGCTTCATTTGAGGCTGGCCTCATTCATTCTTTGGGAACTTTAACTTTAACCGACATAGATCATGTGAGCATCATGAATCCAGTGTCTCCCCCACACCGAAAAGAGGTGGAATCATCGGCCAAGGTGACCCAAAAACATGCTAGCGTACATGGGAATTTAACCCCGCCAGATACTTATATTGGCAGTATAGGTTAGAAGACTAGGAGATATAAGGAGACCCATACCCGGCAAGCTGGACAGTCTCATCTCAGGAGAGTTACATGAACCTCCGCCCTTACCGAAAGAAGGCATCACCGCTCATAGCTAGCCTATCGGTGCTCAGTATAAAGTTCCATTTCATTCATCTAATACATCATGGAAGCTAGCTTCTAGTATGAGGACATCATATCTCATTAGATGATTTCTCATCTCATCATTAGTATAAAGTGTGTTAATCTCAATACATTTATTAGAGTTTTCATAGAGACTGGTCTCTTCCTTATCTTACACTCTCATAGGTGAGTATGTTTTGGTAATATTTACTTAGGCTCATTTGAGATTGCTCTCATCATTTGCATTAGCCTCATATCATGTTGTCACCACATTAATTGTCATTAGCACATGTACTCTTCATAATTAGTCACCTTATTTTACGTGAATGTTCACTTCATCATATGCCAATATACTTGGCCATTGGTGTGTTTCATACCCTTACTTAGCCCTTCTAGGGTTTTATCATTTCATTGTTCATTTCATCATTCAGTACATACATCTTAGGTTCATTTACTTTTAAACGTATACTAGACTTATGAGTCTAGACACAAAAGCCATGAGGCTTCATTCATAATTCGTTAAGTGATTCATACATTCCTAAGATTATGTAGTACAAGACTTATGTATCTTGTATATATACCAAGATCTTCATTTCGATCTAAGTAGGTGGCATTATTTTTGGATATTTGTTCACGTATGACTTATGTATCAATACGGAAATTTGGGCAAGGAAACCCAAGTTTGAATCACTTGGATATCATTTACATTTTCCATTGATTTTATTTTTAATAGTCATAACATTAGAACTCTAGATTAAATTCCACCATTAACATTGTATCATTAATTTTCTACTTAATTTTCACCTTAAAGTGGCCGAAGGGTTGTGGGATCGAACCCCCACAACCCCTTTTTATATTTTAATTAACATTTAATTGCCCTTTTCGCCCAAATCCCACAACCTCTTGTATTTTTGTTAATTATTCGCTGGGATAGGGAGGTTGTGGGTTCGAACCCCCACAGCATCCTTATTTAAACTTTAATTTTGCTGAGGCTGTGAGGTGGTGGGTTTGAACCCCCACAGCCTCCTAACTTTATTTTTTAATTAATTTAGGCGAGTGGCAGTGAGGTTGTGGGATCGAACCCCCACAGCCTCACTTGTTCTATTATTTATTTCTCTCCTCTCCATTTCCAGCCTAGAGGTCGTGGGTTCGATTCCCACGCCTCACATTTTCTTTTCTTTATTTTTCTCTTCCTTCACTCGCTATCTTGAGGTCATGGGTTCGAATCCCACGACTCCCTTTAATTAATTAAATCATCTTCCTCTCCTTTCCCAAACCAGTAGCCAGGTTCGAATCCCCCGAGCCCCATTTTCTTTTTTTCCTTTTCGCGAAACCAGTAGCTAAAGGGTGAGGTCATAGGTTTGAATCCTGGTGGCCTCACCTCTTTAAAATGTATTAATTTCCTAATTTTTTGTTAAGCTTTAGCCTAAATTAATATTGCATAGTTGCTGGAAATTTTAATCATTCTTCAACTCATTTTCATCAACGTTTTCACATGATTCAAAGGGTGCATTCATAAATCATTTTAACACATTTTTAGGCGCATCTTTCATAAGTTTATTTGGCTTAAAGATTGTTATTCAATCAACCATATTTCATTACAATGAACATCACATTATGCACAACTTTAGCACATAAAATATAAGAAATAACATGTATTTTTACTTCTCCAAAACAGTGGCTAAAACTCACTGCCAACGTGCACACACACACATTTTTTTCGATTACACATTGGTTGTTATTTTCGTGATTTCACGCACATAAACATATTCACATTCAACATAAAAACATCACACATTCCTAAATCTACCAGCAAACAAAACCCAACCTACGAAATCATTGGGAGCTAGTGACAAGGACATGCAACGGGGAACAACCCTAGTTTCGGAGTGCATATCTTGAATCGTAAGGGGCCTCTTCGAAAAGGGACAAAGAGAGAAGAAACCCATACCTTAATTTGATTTTTCAAACGTGAATTTGCTGCCCAAAACCTTCTCCAAAATAAGTCCTAAACTCCTCAACGTACATACCACTCGACGAACAACCTCTTTTTGCCTTGACGTGTGATTAACGTTGTTTTTCTTTAAAATTCGTGTGAGTTCTTCAAGTGTGAAGAACCTTGGTTAAACTTTCTGTTCTTCACGTTATTTTTTTGGCAGAGATATCTTGGAGAGAGTTTGTTGAACGTGTGAGGTCGAAACACGTGTTAGGAGAGTGTTAGCTTAGGTTTAGGAGTCTTAATTCAAGACTTAGTCAAAAGTAGGGTTTAATTAAATTAATTAAATCTGATTTATCTCAACTAATATGTGAAAGGACCCTTTTTCCCTAAAAAAAATCAGATTTTAACTGATGATTAAATCATCAATTCGTCGCTTCTAGTGGGGCTCAAACCCGAGTGACACCCTACTTGCGAAAATGGGTCACTTCGGGTCGCCCCAACCTGAATTGGTCTTTTTAATTTAATTAATTAATTAATTAATTAATTCCTCAGGGTAATTACATTATTACCCTTGGCTTGAAAAAGACCATTTTACCCCTGGACCCTCAAAACTTAAAATTTCCTCTTTTAAGTCCGGTAAAGACTCTTTCAATTAAATCTTTGTTTTCGAGAGCCTCACATGGTTGGTTCCAACCTTTACAAGCTCAATTAACTCCCCAAGTTATTTGTATTGGTCGTAGTAAGGGTTCTGAGGTCTGGGTCTACGCGTATCAATCAGTGTGAACCTTGATCTAATCGCAAGCATTCTTGACACCTTAAGCATTTATCTTATTCATTTTTTTGGGTTGTTACACAAGGTGTGTCTCACCCTAACAAAATGGAAATATTTGTCCACAAATATATAACAATAATTCAGAGGTCAAATTAAAAGAAAGTTCGAGATAGGGCTAAAGAATAATCCTTGTTAGGTAACTGTTTTGAGTACAAGCCCTTCGACAGATTTAGTGTTCAATAGCATTTATGGTGGGGGTTTTTTGGTGCATTGCCGAGTCATTCATCAACCTTAGTGTAGCTTTTCTCAGCACTACAATGCACCCTTTTTAGCCCATATTCTCAAATGCTTCATCGGCTACCTTTCATGCATTGGCCTACAAATTGTCCAACTTATTCCCATCCGGCAATAATATTTTGAATTCTAGATTGTTCAACGCATCAAAAAAAGTATATTTCTACATTCCCAAGTTTTACAGAACTTATCAGCAAACTTAGATACTGAAACAATGGTATTCATCGATGTCGCTGATCTGGCGGGTGAATCACAAACATTTTCTTGGTTTCAAAGAGTTTTACAGACTCAGAGTTTTGCGGATACCTTGAGTTAAACAGCGGAAGGGAGTTGATACTAGGTGTCTTTAGGGACTCGCCAACTAGATCTGGTGCTCGCCACTTTGCAACTTTCTAGAGCTTACCACACTTTAACCTGTAAAACTCACATACTATTATTTTATCGATATGAACATAATAGATACTGTGGGGTTTTGGGTTTCCTCCAAAAGAGTGATTGAGTTAACATCGTGGCACGACACAAACCAACACTACTTTTTGCCCTCTGAATCACCCATGGTGTAATTAGGTGAATCCTCAGGTAACTTAACGCTACTTTGTTGTGCCATAAGTACCTAAGAAAGTAGCGTAAAAAAAACAAAACTCAAAGTTAGTAGAAACTACACTAAAAAGAACAAAACTCTAAAAGAACTACATTTTCACGTGCCACCACTCCCTTGTAGCGGCGCCATTTTGATGCTATGTTATGTGGGGCAATTCTTGATCAACGACACTAGCATACAATCAGAGTGTCTATGAATTAAAGTGACTATATTAAACTAAACAAGGGTAGTGGTCGTGTCCTAAGTGAGTGGTAGTGAAAATAGTAGCTAACTAGAATTATGTTCTAAGTAGTAATAGCTTAATAAATTAATGAGTAAAATAATGTAAATGCAAGTTGTGACACTAAAGTGTAAAATATCGTAAGTTTTTTTTGTCACAAGTAGTAAAACGAGTAAAAGAAAGGTAAATCAAGTATGGGGGAAAGTTCTTGGGGTTTGACAGCAATATATGTTACATAAACTAATGGACACATGTTTGTGATTGGACAACTAGAAAAAAAATGGTAACTAGGCTAAGCGTTTTGTGAAAGTAAATTCCCTCGGGCAACTTACACCATATAAAATGGGTTCCTCTCTGACACCTACTTGTCTATTCTATCAACTCTATGCCTTATCCACTCCCGCTAATATGATGAAACGTGCTTGGATATGATTCTAGGGTCTCACCCTCTCGGGCTATGCCTCTATCCACCTCACTCCTTACAATATCAATCTAGCGGTCTTGGTTTAGCGACCTCTCTCACGAGTAAGCCGAAAACAAATAGGTAGTGTTTTATTTACAGCAACAACCAATTAACTTAAATCACACCTACTAGGTGAAATCACCATTAAAAAGAGTCTAATCATATTAACAAGTAAGACCCAACAATAATATCAACACATATTTGCTAAATCACACCCCAAGAATGGGGTTTTTAGCCACACATCAAGCAATAATTAAATACACCTAAAATGATAAAGAAATCAAATTGGTATGAGAAATTAAACCTGAATATGAGCAGATGAAGAAGAATGGAGAAGACTCACTTCCGATTTGAGGAAGAAGAACCTCTTTCTTCAATTCTCCCACAAACCCTCTCCACACGTGAGAGAAAAATATAAAAACTAGAGTTCTGAAAAGTGAAAAAATAGTAATAATGTTCAGACCCTTAAAATAATAAAGAGTTTTGCATTTATGGACTTTATATTAAGTGTTGGAGAATCCGTTCGGCGAAATTAGTCTTTAATCGCCAAGTGATTCGCCGATTCTCCCTTGTTATAGTTCGTCATCGTTTGTGCTTTGCCTTGATAGTCCATACATGATGTAACATTGGCGGAATAACTTTTCTTTGTGGAACTATTCGGCGAAGTGTCGACTGCTTCTTTTCATCCCCTTTTGAATCTGCTTCCTTCAGGCTTCGCTTGATGGAAAAAAGGGAAAAAATCACTATTCGGCGGACTTCCAAGCATGCTTGGCGATGCTCAAGCTTCAACTTCATTTGTATTTCATCCTTTTTTGTTCTGTTTTGTATCTAAGTGTCTATAATTCTAAAAAAACTTCAAATACCTGAAACTAAAATGTTTTCATGAGATATTGAGATAAAATGAGTAATTGAGGACACTATTTACCTTAAAATAAATCCTTAAATTATTCCAATTTGAGGACTCATCACACATGACTCGATCAACTTGTGAGAGTAGTTTGTTACTGCATTTAATGTGTAATTATTCCCTCCCTCAAAGATAATGACTCCTAGGGATAGCATCCAAAGAATCAAGTGTTTTGACGGCGAGCCGATTCACGAGACACTTGAGATTAAGAACTTTGTGCAACAATGCCAACTCATGGTTTTCCTTACAGTATATGGCTACAATACTTTTACCAAAGCCTTAACTCTGTAAACAAGGGTGTTGCTGACCAAATTTCTCCGCGAGGTTTAATGCACTAACCTTATGTGATATCAACACATCTATTAGATGGAATGACAAAAACTAATTTGGCCTAGTAGACCCGTGAAGATCAATCATATCCCCTATCATTCATGTTGACCAAAGAGCAGATGGACAAAGATCAAGACATGGGCCAAAACATGGCAAAGATCATGAAATAAACTTACATTTTGTCTGAAAGTGTCATGGGAGCTGATGCTTGAAGTTTTAGTATTGTGGGTGTCGGGTGTGCTAATCTGAATTAGTCAAAGTTTGAATCCATGTATTACGAAGCGGTAAACTTTCTTGACAACCAAGGCGGTGGTTATCATTCAAACTACCCTAGACAGGGTTGTAACAAAGGCTGGAATAGAGATGATGAGAGGATGAGAAGTTCTTAGCCAGTGGGTTAGTACGAGTCTATGGAGTGTTTAAGGTTATAAGCTTGACTTTGGTGTTATTAACATGTGCATAATGTGTGATACGTTAGGTGTTTCGTTGTATGAGATCAAGATTAGTTGTGTGTAGCGGTAAGGATTTGTGTTCTTGGTATCAGATTAACTATAGAGGTATAGAACCCAAATCTTGTGATTTATATCACAATAATTACCCTATGTTAAGTAGTTTATGACTCTGAGTTTTATTTGAATATAGATAGAGTAACCCATTTTCATTCAAAGACAAGCCGTCATTCTAAGACGAATGATCTTAAGGGAGAGCTATTGTAACACCCTGAAAATTTCTAAGTTAAGACTCGGATGATTCTTCATCTACTTGAAGGGTCATATTGGGTGATTCCTAAATTACCCATACGTGTAAATTAAAATTCATTAGTGTGGGAATGATTTTTGATATTAATTAAGGTTACTAAAATGTCCTAGTACAAAGTAGAGTTGAAACTTTCCTTATCGATTAACTTTTTATGTAAGATTCTATTTGCTCAACTTCAAATGAACGTTCTCTTATAATATAAGAGGCACCTGTCCCATAACTTATTTAATTAAAGGTATTTGTGGCTTCTTTCCAACTTAAATATCACAACAATCGGAGGTTTGTTTCAAAGTTATGACCATTTTAGTGAGTAAACAGTTAAGACTTGTAAGAAAATCATAAACAAATTTATTGAATAATTAAAGACAAAAGACAGTAGGATTTTCGTCTCATAAAATATCATTCTCTTCTTTCTCAAACCATAAGGTAAACCCTAAGGAAAACTCAAAGTAGAAGACTCCATTAAAGATTTTTTCAAGATTTTTCAAGATTCTTCTTTAATGTTAATATTTATGTAAGTATTACATTCTTTCCAAATCAAGTTGTTCCATACAATTATGAATCACTAACGAAAATCACAATTCTTGACCATAGAGTATCAAGAAATCTCTAGAAAGGTTTTCTTGATTTTTCTCATTCAATCTAGGGATTCAACGCTTCTAAAATAAGGTTCTCCTTTAAGAATATACAAGAAACATATCCTTCCGAGTATGTAAGTCTATCATAGTGTAAGAATAGTTTGTCCTCACACCCTATATCTACTTTAAAATTAGTAAAAGAGTAATCTAGAATTCTATCCATACATTTTAGTATTCTTTAGATAAGTTAATTTGAGTTCATGAGTAATTTTTTCTTTCTGAAATTATATTCCTAATTATTCAATTGTTATATGTTATGCATTAAATTGTTTGAGTTGATTCGTTCATGTCTATGTTTCCGCATGAACCCTATTAATTGAGTATGTTTAGAGGAGAAATATCAAATAGTTATGAGTTTTGAGTTTTTGAGTCCTTGAGTTCACAAGTCTTGAATTATGAGTATTGAGTTTCCTTATTACTATGAAGATCCCTGATCTTAGTCTATCATGTCCATAATTCCACATGATTCCTATGATTTGAGTTATATGGCTTGAAAAGATTTTAAAAGAAAACACTTAAGCTCTCAAACATAGTTTTAAGAAAAGAGTTTCTAAAACATTATTATTATGAGAATCGTGTATGCCATAAGTGTAGTACTCAAACTTCCCCAAATTGATCTGGATTTGATCAAACAATGATTTTTCCTTTAAGAACAACGTCATCCAATTTATCATTCAAAAATTCGAGTTTTTGATGGAATATGGGTTACTTAGACTTCACCCACACAAAACCCAACATCCAAATCCACAATTCAAGCAATTCAAATGCCAAATTCAAACTCCTTTAGGCTAAAACATATCACGCATGATTGATCTCAAAGTAGATATTAACGAACGATTAAGCAAATAGTCAGGGAAAATAATAGATCTATGAACTACTAAAAGACATGCTTAACATAATTTATACAATTTTAAACAAATTTAGACAACCAACCTCCATTGTATCTAAAGGACGTTAAAGAAAAGAAAAAAGGATAGGAAACACTTCAAATACTTACCACATCAGAACACCCACAAAAATCAAAGTTAAGAACTATGATCTAAAATTTTGTTATAAGAGTCGAAATGTGGAAAATAAGGAGATGATTTGCATTTAAAACGTTTATAATTCATTACCCCTAAAGGTTTTTCCTCAATCGACGAGGTCAATTAACACTGTCGATCAACTCAGTGATTAGCCAAGTGGACATTAGACCACCGAATTTAACATAAAATATGCCTTCCCAATGGTTCAAACGTTTAGATGTATTGGGCTTGCAGAGTGTACATTAACTTGCGCCTTCTCCCAAAAAATCTTGAACAACATGAACATCCATCAAATGTTAGTCAAATGACTCAAATTCCACCTTCGATTATCTCGCAAGAAGTGAATTATTAAACGCCGTGGCACAATGTGCCATGCAATCATGCCTCATTCTTTCGATTGGATAAAGTATTACTAGGAAGAACCCCTTTCTTTCATAGATTTAGGGAAGATGATATTTGACCCATTTGAATCTCAAGAAGGATTATGGAAACAAAATGCGAGGTCACTGTTTGATTTACAAAAGAGACATAACCTTTAAACTCCTTAGGTACCTTGTTCGATACTTCTACCTTGTTCAACATATGGGAAAGCATATCCTTGGTCCAAAAGCTTTCGTTATCAGCGTTTTATTCCTTCAACTTTTGAAATTCACTAGGAGGCACATAATGATCTTTGTTAGCATCTCTATCTCTATAATTCTCACCTCAGTCACGCTATTCTAAATCTGATTTTGTCCAACCATCATTCTGATCTCTATTCCAACCTTGATTCCCTCCTAGAGTTTGATAGTTTGGACGAGAAACCCCTCCCCCCCCCCCCCCCCATTTGGTTGGACAAAAGTGTACCTCTTCAATCGACATGACCTCAAATTGTGCGTCATCAAGCTTCAGACCAATATTTATGCCTACCACATTCATCGCCTTATAACCACCTCCCATGATATGTTTTCTCGATAGGTCCATTTAGGTTATTATCGTGGCCATATTTTCATCTCTTTCTTTGTTCCTTTCCCTTTGCTTCTTTGTCACCCCAAGACTTAAATAAGAAACCTAATGTTTCTTTTGTGTACCATGAACGATTGATTTTAATTATGTCATTAACCAAGGCTGATATTATGTAAAAAGGGTTTCTCATGATTCCATCCCGAATGAGCTGGTCAGTGACACCATTGTTTACCTTGTCAAGACTACGATAAATATATTGCAATATCATGTTGTCATGAACCCATGGTATTAGTGTCGGTTAAGAATATAGTTTCTCCAAAGTAAAATTGACAATGGAAGTAAATGACTAGGACCCTAACTAGGATGACCTATGGGAGGTTACTTAGGATAGGTGGAAGTAATGAACCCGTCTAGACATTGCAGAAGTAGCTCCTTAGGAAGTTCTAGGAAGGTGTTCTAATGTGTATGATTATGATTATGTCTTTATACATGACATTGTAGTATTTGTCTACTTGTTATGAAGATGTGCATGGTATAAGTCTATATGATGATATGCATGATGAAGGTCTTGCCTAGCTTGGATAAAGTTGCCTTTACTTACTATGTTGATGTATGAATTGGATGTTAAGGTTTATGGTCTCATGATGGGTTTACTAAGTATGTGTGAGGTTATGGGGCTTCACATGTATATTGCACTAGTATACTTAGATTGGGGTCATGAACATGTTCTTATGATGATTTGTGTGAAGAGAAGTAAATATATGTGCAAATTGATGTAGCTTACTGTAAAGCCTATAGAGTCTTAACTTAAATGTTTCCATGATGTGTTGTGTTTCTATGATGGTATGTGATGACTTATATATGATGTATGATTCATTCCTTGTGTCCATAAGGTGATGCATTCCACCAAGTATCACTAGAGGGTTACTTGGGAGGCTAATGATTTAAAAGAAAGAAGTTCACTATTATGGGAAAAAGCTTAGTGTAATGTGAAAAGAGCTCACTGTAAAAGTGACCTCAAATGTGGATTAAATTATATATGTGATTTTAGATGATGTTTGTCTTTTGAATATATCTATATGAAGCATGTGAATGATGTAAATGCTATTGTATAAAGGTTATATGAAGATTTACTCAAAAAGGAATGAAGTATGATTTCATGAAAATGTCCCTTTTAAATGCATGTTTTTGCATTGTTGCCATACTTAGTATATTCTTGTACTAACTCAATTCTTCTCTACTTTTTACACGAAGTGTAGGTTATAGATGCTTATGGGATGTCTATATGATTGAGGAGCTTGATACGTGATTCTCAAGCTCAACGAAAGGAATCCTTAAGTCCAAGGATGTCCTAGTGCTTATTTTACTGTAAAGTTCTTTAGTATTATACTTATGTATTATGTTGTATGGGTGTTTCCCTAAAATACTCTTATGATGTTGAGTCTAGGATGACAATGAGACTTAAGTTCTAAGTATGTATTATGACTTATATATATATATATATGAAGCGATATTTCTAGCATATGATATGCTATGAAAATTTTAAATTTTCCGCTAAATTTACTATGACAATGCGATGAATGATAACTTTGGGCTTGTATAAGACCTCCGAGAGATCAAGTACGTCATGTTACTTCTAGGGGGTGCTCCCCGAATGTGACAAACGGGGTATTAGAGCATGAGGTTTTAAAAGTTGTTTAGGGTCCAAGAATTCTCATATTGCCACGTCTAGTAGAGTCTTGCATCATTAGTGGTGAGTTGAGACACATCAAATGGTACGGGAGGCTATAGGA
Organism: Solanum sitiens; assembly: GCA_016801875.1. NCBI lineage: Eukaryota > Viridiplantae > Streptophyta > Magnoliopsida > Solanales > Solanaceae > Solanum > Solanum sitiens. Next base: position 486,225 of record JABWTJ010000609.1, read on the forward strand.
CGATAGAGTTTCCCTTCTTCATCATTTTCATATCGTGCCATAGAGCTTAACTCTGTAAGATCTCTCTCGTATGTTTTGTTGTCCGGTGATCTTTTAGATGTGATTTCTTTGATGAGAGTGTAATCTATGCTTGAGCGAGAAAAGGTGAGTTTTGATGTTAACTTGGTTTTATGGTTGGATGAGTATGTGTGAAGGTGAATTTTTGGCATGTTTTGATTATGTGATGCCATCTATGGCTATGTATGAGATTTATGTGATATAGCATGTTATGTTGAGAAATGAATGTCATGATATGATTTTGTCACATCCGGGGAGCACCCCCTAGACGTAACCGGCGTTGTCGTCCTCTTTGAGGACTAAGACTAGCCTCATAGCATTCGTCATAACATTCATACGTTAAAAATACGGAAAAATTAAAAATATTTACTACTTCTACATGGAGGTTTACATAGACCTCTACATACACATAATATATTCATATCGAGTACACACAGACCCTTCGTATAAGAAGATTACTTAGTCTTCTACTTTTATTGCACATATATATAAAATAGAACATAGTCTTAAAGATTGTCTCATCTGATAACCATCTAATACGATCATAGTAATTTGGGCATAGCCCTACATCAATATAAAGAAGCCACATATAGGCTTATAAAAATAGTACTCAAATAAAAATAGAAGGAATATAAGAGTCTTATAACTAAACAATTTCATAAGCTAGATATCGGCATCGTCCTCAGAAAGTGAGGACCTACCCACATGGATGATTGAAAATGTCCAAGTCTTCTTCAAGTCATCTCGAATGAGCCTTCAACGACCGGAACCTAAAATATTTGGAAAAAGGTAGAAAATGGGGTTAGTACATCCCTTGTACTAAGTATGAGACCTTATGCACATATAATATCAAATAATGCTAAAAAGGACATTTAATTAAAGCATGTCATTTATCCTTTTAAAAGTCTTATGCACAATCAAGTAAACCATAGCAATCAACAAGACATACTCAATAAATCCAAGCAAGTCATATGCATATCAACATACTCTAACCCATAATCTAATACATCTCTATCATCATGTAATAACATCACAACCATGAATAAGCATCATCATCATTATATAATATCATTCACATTAAAGCTCATCATATCATCATCATTTGCATTTATCATCATATACATACATAATATCAACCTCCTAAAGCTTCTATCAAGGCAAACTAGTTCAAGGAATAGGTAGAGTCCCATGCCCCTACCTAGGCTAAGTCAAACCCCTCAAGTCACTATAGTTAGTTTATACTTCATTACGTCATTTTAGTTTAGGGAACACTTGCCTTAAGCAACATAGACCACATGAGCTAAGTGTGGAATCCGGTGTTGTAAAACCTTACAGCGATGGAAGGTGGTCTTCTGGCCAAGATAAAACCTAACATGAACGTAGAATCTAGGTGGATCCACAAGCTAGTATTCCTATGGTGGAAACTTAGTTAAGGAACTTGGGGCCGTCTTTGAAACGTCACTCTACACCCTATTTGGGTCATGAGTCTATAAACCCCGTGAGGACCGTAATGAACCCTACCTTCCCTATATGTGAAAGTGTAATCCCCTCACACACAAGATCATTCGGTGCTAAGTTAGGTCCCTTTTTGAAATGTCTTTAATATCTTTATATAACAATCATAATTTAGTTTAGGTCATAGGGTCTAGACCTTGTATAATAATTATCATCATAGCTCAATAGGAATTGCATGAGTATAATCATTTCATCAGAATCCACATAAGTGAGGTTAACACATTTACATATTCATTCATAATAAGGCACATTGGTAATCACCACCATCCTTATAACATTAAATCTTAATCAACCTCACAACCATAGTAAATACATTATAATTCAACATAATACCACCCTATCAGTCCTAAACAAGGCATACTCCAACACAACATCATGACCTAATCACAATTTAACCATAGGTAAAGTAAAGTATAAGGATCACAAGACATACCAAGTCTATTTCATAGTTCATCATCAAGGTCATACCAGAAACCCATAAATCAATGATAACCAATAGAATATCAAGGCCAATTGCACAAGATACTTAGGTCAATTTCACAAGATACTTAGGTCAATTTCACAAGATACTTCATAACCTAAATCAACATCTCATGAACTATCATAATAGTCCTATAATTCATCATAATCTATTCATAAATAATACAATATCATAATAAGATAGTAATTCCATAACCAACTAAATTGAACCAACATTATATAATTTATATCAAGATCACAACCTAGGGTTAGGGGTTGAGGGTCATGTTCTACAATTTAGACCAAACCATCAAGAATTATCATAATCAAGTCAAAAAACATGTGATTATATTCATTATATCCTAAAGAAATCATAAACAACATAGTTCACAACATCAATTTCGAGATTAGATGAAACCCACTTGAAAACTCAACTTTTGGAAATACTTTGAAGGAACCCTTTGAGGAAAGAAGTATCAAAGGTGAATTAGATCCCATACCCCAATGTTTGATGAAGATTTTTATGGTGAAAACTCCCCTTACAGTCTCCAAAACCCTTCCCTTGCTTGGTCTTCAGTGGTGTCTTCAAATAGAGAGAGAAAGAAGAGAGAAGGAAGAGGATTTGTTTTGTGAGTTCTGTTAGGTCTAATGGGGTTGGGGTATTTATATGGGGGGTTAATTAACTTAATTAGACTCCCTTAAAACCCTAACTAACCATCTAACCCCTTATCTAATTAAATGAAACTAAGTGAAAACGTGCAGGAAAATTAGACCCTCACAGACGAGACCTCGACCACGGTCCGTCTGTGAGTCTACGACTGGTCCCTCTTCCGTGGTGCACACTCGTTGTTTTGGTCAGATATTTCTGAAGGATAGGGCCCCAAAAATTTGTTTAAGTTTTGGCCGATGGTTGGCATCAAAGCCCCGTCGATCCACACATGAGCCATTGGTTGAGTTTCGTTAGTGCACACTGCCTAGGCAGTGTTGCCTCCAACATGCAAGGGCCCTCTTCAAGGGAACTTGGTTGGTCCTTGGGGAGACCTCTCCAGAAGTTTCGACCATGAATCAACTTTAACACATGTTATACTTCTTTCGACCAAATTTCATGAATTTCTGACTCCTAAAAGCTAGTCAAATAAGCTAAGACACGCTAATACCTATTTGAACAAATTTCCTAACGTCATGGACGTTCTTTGAAGTTTAGGTTTATTAACTTCGTAAATGACCTATATTCATTAAAATGGACTTTAAAACAGTGTATAGACCTCATGACACCTATGTTAGTCTTTTAAGACACGTCATGGATTTTCAAAGTGTTAAAGATTTAAAGAATGTTACAAGTTATTATGGTTAAAATGAGTTTCTTTAGGAATAATGTGTTACTCTATTGTTTTACATCATGGTAGCCTAATGATGTGACTTGAGTTTGAAATACTTAGTGACTACCTATGAAAGAATGCTACCCTTAGTATATGTGCTTGAAAGTGTTTAGTGTTTCCCTTTGTATATGTGTGGTCCTTGATAAGTTGCCTAGTATGGATTGGAGTACTTCTTATAGACTTTATCCTAGGTGTGAAGGTAGTGTGGCTTTCCTTGTAGGGTGATGATATAGGTTTTATTAACCGAGAAGTCCCATTAGTGTAATGTCCAAATAAAAAGAAGAAATTTTATGGCTTAGTCTCCTCTATTGGTTCCCCTAATGTTGTATGACCTTGGTGTCTATTTTATTGTATAAAAACCTTATGTGTATGAATAGTATGACTTAGCTTGAAAGTTTGGGGATACTTTGCATAGGTGATAAAGCTTAGAATGACTTTGAAGCCTTTATGTAAGTTACTGTAACCTCTTGGTTGGTTTAAAAGTTAAGATCCTCTTTAGGTGGGGTTAAGTTGGTCCTAATTGGGTTTACCCTAAGTGGGGGATGGTGACAGAATAGTAAGGTTATAGATATTTCTACCTTATCCTTCTATTTTTGCTTGAGCTTGAATCCAATGATGTTTTGGTAATCTTGTTCATGAATAGAGTTTTGCATAAAGTATGAATTGCATGAACTTTATATGTTTGGTATGTATTGATTGACATTACCTTAAGGATAGTTTGAAGATTCCAAAGTGCATGAAGGGGAATTTTTATATAATCCATGTTTTCTCATGTTTATTGTGCATCTTAACAAGCTAGTTGTGAATTTGACTTCATAAGGTAAGATAAGAAACATGTTTGTAGTCCCTTGTGAGGTGTAATTTGTAGCCTTATAATGGAAAGTTGAGTCTCTTTAAAATAAAAAGTGTAGAGTCTCTTTAAAACTATGTTACTTTTATTATTTGGAAAACATGATTGTATGCTCACTCTTTAAAAGTGAAAGTAGGATTAGCTAGTTTCCTTGTGTATGCCTATGATTTGTGTTATTTTTCCCAAATGATGTTTACTGTGAAGGTTATTGCTATGTTAGAAAATTGACATTTTTTTAAAAGACTTCCTAATTTTTGTGATGTTTTTTGTGTGGCTTACCATTTAGACTTCACTAGGAAGGAAACATAGCAATGCCTTGGTTTAAAAGTTGAGAATTTCTCTTTTTAAAAGGAATTGACCTTGTGCTTTGCTTCGGTGTGAACTCGTGATACATGTAAGTGTGTTAAGGAAAAGAACATTCCTCCATGGACACAACTGAGAATGGTATGCTTGAGTATGACCTTTATGGCTCTAGGTCTAACTAAGAAAGATCTTTGTAGATGAAATTAACTCAAGTCCATGTACATTGAAGTATTAGTGCCTACTTGCTTTTGAGTGATGTCGAATCTGCCTATGTGTGATCTTACATGATTAGCAATTAAAAAAAACATTAAGTATAATAATCATTTTAGGATTAAGAAAAGGATTTTCCTCTTATGAAAACGAAGAGAGCCTAACTGCTTGATGTGATGAGCATGAGTGAGTGAAAGTGTGGCTTGCTTGTGTACATTGAGTGCTAACTGGTTTAATGTTGTGTTCCTTGTATGTTTGGTGCATTGACTTCTATGTTATTATGTTTTGTATATTGTAATATTCTCTATGATTTGTTAAAGTCCTTGTTGTGATTAAAGTGTTCTAAGTGTCATTCGAGGACGAATGTTCCCAAGTGAGGGATATTGTAAGATCCCCACAATGAGTTAGGGTGTCTATAGCATAACATGTTTTTCCTAAGGGTATAAAGTCCTAAAAGGATTTATAATATGGTATTGAGGCAGTGTGTAAAGTTTGAGGTGATTTGGAAGTCAAACTTCAAGGGACGACCAAGACGTTCGACGACTAGTCACCTAAGGGGGCCTTATGTGTTTTTATGTGCTTATGTGTGAGTCATGAACTTAATATGTCCTTGAATTAGTAATGATTATGTTTATAAGCAGTGTATAGAGTTTAATGAAGTTTAGAGTTCAAACGCCCAAGACGTTCGAAAGATAGTCATTGAGACATACATGTGTGTGTCTTGATGGTGCCTAGCATATTTGGACGTGTTGCGTGTAATTGTTTTGGGTGAAACTGATGTGGAACGTACTTTAATTTTTAATGCTCATATTTAGGTTGGAAACATCCGGTTACGACTTTCCAAGGGCTTGTAAAAGGGCCTACAAGAAGGACCCAAAGGTTATCGAGACACTGCCTTAGCAGTGTCAATCGACGAGATCACCTGACGCCCCATTGGTGGACTTAATCCTCTTCGATGGGGAGATGTCTATGGGAACTTATCATTGAGAAGTCTTGGCAACATTAAAGCCTCAGACCAAACGACGGAGGGACAGGAAGGTCAATCGATGAAAAGCCCCGTCGTTGGTGTCCGTCGATGAAGGCCTTGTGTCACTGCCTACACATTATTTCATTAAAGGGGTGAATGGGAAATTCACCGCACGTGCTAACCTGACCTTACATGGCTTATTTAATTACTTTTGTGTGTATGTAAGGGACCAAAAACGTGATTAACCCATTCCCAATCCCATTCACAAAAAATAGACTTTCCCTCCAAAACCAATTCTCCCAAGAAACCTCCATTGATGGTGAAGCTCAAGAATAGCTTGGAGCTTGGATTTTTATGGGTTCTTCACCATTTTTTTGAGTTTGTCATCTAGATAAGTATAGTAATCCTTCATCTGTAAGTAACATTTCACTTGGAGAGTTAATCTCAAAGTTTTCAAAGAGAAAATATGATCAAATCTCTTCTTCTTCTATCTAGCCATGGGTTATATCTAAAAAGGTTTTCAATTGCTTAATAATGATGAATTGATAATAATGTATTGGTTTTAATGTGAAATTTAATCCTATTGCATAATGAACCCATGTCCCTTCCTAAACTCATTTAGCCCTTGCATGGCCATTGTGATCGTGGCATGTTATAATTAAATTGTGATTCTATTGCGTTGAATTGCTTATATCTACTGGTATTTATGTGTATTGATGATGAATTGATGATGAAGGGTCCATTTGGATCAATGTATAAAGATATGAACATGCCTAACTTACATCTCCATGTGTTCACTGTAATATTGGTCTTATAATGTATAAAATTGGGATTCGGTTCTGATAGGATGCTTGTAGATACTGCCTTAGATTAATAATCATGATTTAATTATATGAATAAATCATGTATGATCAAAGTGATGAAGGCTTGATATGATTTTATCTAGGTTCTTCTAGTCTATGAATTGATAATGTTATGTAGGTGATGCGATCTATATTCTAAGATGAATAAAGCATGATTAAGAGTTGATTTATATCTCTTTAACTAATCCCTAGAATGTACTTTGGTAAATTGGTAAGATGGCCTACTTCTGTACTCACTATTAAATTGATAGTTAGTGCCTATGTTGGTATCTTGATCTTGTAGGGATTTGAGTATGGTTTCGTTTATGTTAATGTATCTTTAGCTACTGCCTTATACTTAAATTGTTGATAAAAGGCGGGTATTGATCAATGATGAGTAAAGATTGATGAATTGGTAAGAATGGCTCTTTGCCTCTACTTTTCTATTGTATTGTTAATTGATGAAGCCTTGTATGGAGTTGTGTGGTATGGTCTACTTATGGTGGCGGTGATTACTTCTTGTCAATATATATATGTGTTTATTATGTCCTTGAAGGTAAATTGATGAATATATGATTGTGTAGTTATGATGATCACACTATGTGAAACTTATGCGTACTTTCCTATTGTAGTTGTGATCAAGGTTGTATGGCTATTGTATAAGCATGTGTATATCTATGTTAGGGTAAATTTTAGGTGATGCCATTGATGAATTTAAATTATTGGTAATCCCTTACCTATGTACCCCTATTTGAATGCATGTGTAGCTAAAGTTAGAAGTCTTAAGTGTAATACGAAGTTGACTTGTCTCCTATGTTATTTTATGTTGTGTGGTCTATACTTGAAATTTTAATATGTTCTTAAGAGGGTTCCTTCCTCAATGTGTTGTTGATAGCCATTATGTGATCATGTTGACCAATTCACAGACACCCTCACTCTACATGCACGCTTACAAGTAGTATAGGATCATACTGTCTAATGAAAGGTTGCCCCATATTCACTAGTGTCTACTAATATGCATGTAAAGTATATGTATGTGAAGTATGTTATGTATCCCTTAATTAGGATGACTTGATAGGTGTACTAGTATTGTCAAGGGTATATGACCTTGTCTATGCATTGCACATGTGTACCTTTAGACGATAGTTCCTAGGTTTGGTTTCCATGTACATGAAAATGAATATTTGGGCATATTATGAACATGACTTATATGATATGATGGAAGCAATAATATGCATAGTGTATTAGTGTGTTTATATGAAAGGATTGCTCATATAGTTATACCTATACACCTATGCATTGATATATGAACATGTGTGACTTTTATGCGTTATGTGAAAGGTTTGCTCACATATAAGTACACACACACATGTATGAAGATCTAGTCAATAGATGGGCCTTTAAAGGTGTGCTCATGTGTACCCGAAAACTAGATAGGTGCTTCAATATGCTATAAGCATATGAGGAAAAAATATCCTAAGCCTAATTTTATAAAGCAATGTTAAAAAAGGCCTTTAATAAAGGGAACTTAGCTTAGCACCAAGTCAACTTGACAATGAGAGGTGTTGACTTTCCTTGGACGAATATTCATATATGGATCCACATTAGGTGGTGGCTTCCCTTTGAGGAAGGTTCACCCATGTTTTCTCATGAGAGGAGGCCCCAATTGCCAAATGGCATGTAGAGGGTTCATACCTATCTCTTAGTTCCATGAACTATGCTTGCCAAATAGGATATAGCTAGTGAATTCACTTAGTATGCTAGGATATATGTTAAGGTTCTATTTTGGCTAAGTGGAACACCTTCCATTAGTGTAAGTAATGAACGCATCTAGACATTGCACAAGTAGCTCCTTAGGAAGTTCTAGGAAGGTGTTCTAATGTGTATGATTATGGTTATGTCTTTATAAATGACATTCTAGTATTTTTCTACTTGTTATGAAGAAGTTGTCACGACCAGAATCTAGACCCTAGACGAGATCGGCGTCGTTGACCTCTCAGAGGTCGCAGACAAGCCTACGTACGTCATTGTTACTTCATCTAGGTTAATTTTAGCAGAAAATTTGAACTTTTGCTTACTTAAACTTTATATTGGAAAACATTGATCTCGCATAATACTATTTACGTAAACTCATAAGCGTTCACAACAACCATCTAAATTAAGATAATCAAATGAAAGATATAGTCATAAATATAGAGTTGCCACAATGGCACCAATAAAACGTCTGAAAGTAAATACGAAAGAAACGCTAGTGGAACATACTCCACTAGCTCATGCCTACGTCTATGCTAGAATAAACCAGTAAGCATCCTCGAAAGCATGAGGGCCTACAAAATCCGAATGAAAGCTCCTCATCCGGATAACTTCTCCGTCGACTCGTAAGCTCTAATGTCCCGCTGCACCTGCACCTAAAAGTAGATAAATGTATGGAATTAGTACACAGTTGTACTAAGTATGGGTATATGCAAGCACATACCACGGACATGCATGATTTAGAATAGCTCTCTCCTAACGATATGAGTTATGGAAAGTTAAGTTAGTGGACTTGCCAAAATCGGATTAGGAAAGTCATGCCATGAGAGTAACATGCATCATCATACGTATCATATTGCACATAACACATAACATATTGCATATAGCACATAACATATTGCATATAGCACATATTATATTTCATTTCATTCGTTCATATGGTATGAGACCTTGCAATCATGGACTTAACATTAGGACTTCCCAAAAATGAGGGCTCAACATATGGGACCTCAACTAGGGAGCCTTCTTTAGCAAACACAGAGTCTGCTTCATTCATTCATACGTACTTCATTTCATTTAATTCATAGGCTAGTGTAAACACCAGCTATACCTAGGATGTAGTTTAAGAATCTCATTGGGTTCACTGTGCAATGACTAAGAATGACCTAGTGTCATTACATAAGTCTAGTTCACCTCTTGATTATCCTAACCTAACATCTTTGGTATCGTTCATTTCATTGTGTGCATTATATGAAGCTGCCCTCATTCTTTCTTTGGGAACTTTAACTTTAACCGACATAGATCATGTGATCTACATGAAATCCTGTGTCTAGCCACACCGAAAAGAGGTGGAATCACCGGCCAAAGTGAAAATAAAAACATGCTAGCATATATAGGGGGTTGAACCGTGCTAGATCCCTATGCTTGCTGCATAGGTTCAAAGACTAGGAGATATAAGGAGACCCATACCCGTTTGGACGGACAGTCTCATTTCATGAGAATTACACGAACCTCTGCCTTTCCGAAAGAAGGAATCGCCACTCATAGCTAGCCTATCGGTGCTTAGTATAAAGTTTCATTATATCATCTCATACATCATAGAAGCTGGCTTCTAGAATGAGGACTTATGATTCCACACACACAAGCCATGAGGATTCATTCATAGTTCACTTAAGTGATTCATATTGCCCAAGATTATGTGATACAAGACTTATGCATCTTGTAAGTATGCCAAGGTCTCAATTTGATTCCTATAGGCAGCATTCATTAATTATTTAATCACGTAAGACTTATGTGTCAATACGGAATTGGGAAGGGAACCCTATTTCAAATCTCTTGTATAACACATAGTTAATTTTCAATATGATTTTCGTTGTCATAAAATCTCTGGCTAGGGAACCCGTGATCAATTCCCCACACCTACACTTTCTTTATCTTTTTTTTTTGCCTTAAACAATTCGGCCTGGGGGACCCAAGATCGAACCCCCACGCCCACATTCTTTTCTTTTTCCTTTATTTACTTGCTTAATTCGTTTAGATTAAGAGGGTGTGGGATCGAACCCCCACAAGCTCACCTTATTTTAATTAGATTTTCTCCTTACCTTTTCATTCGGCCAAGAGGTTGTGGGTTCGAATCCCACATACCTCATTTTTATTATTTCTTTATTTCATTTTTCTCCTCTCTCCTTCATCCGTCCAAGAGGTTGTGGGTTCGAACCCCACACGCCTTACTTCATTTTCTTTCATTTTTCCCCCTAACTTTTCACTTGAACTTTACCCCATTTTGAATCCCACTTTACCCCATTTTCTCACCCTCTTCCACGTTAAACATTAAGACATTTTGAGTAGTTTTTAGGGAGATCTTTAGGTGCATTTTCAAGATTACTTTTAATCAAGAATTTTCATTTAATTAAGCAACCTTCAACTTATATGAACATCACATTTTTAACATATTCATACACGTAAAATTCAACAATTTAATCATGCCAAATTTCATGCTCTTAGCCGAGGCCAAGTCCCAGTACAAACGTGCACTCATAAGTTAACATATTACACATTTTCAGAAACACTTCTTTCATTTCTATATAATTCTGAATACACATTCAAACACGTAATAACAACCATCCCTAAAATCATCTACCAGAAGTCATACCAATGCATACTTGAATCTTTCGAAGGATCTAATGACAGGGGCATGCAATGGTGAAAACCTTAGTTTTTTAATGGAATTAAGCTGAACTTAGGGGTCTCTTGGGAAAGGGACCAAGAGGGAAGAAAACCCATACCTTAATGTCGTTCAAAGTGTTCTTACGTGCTGCAAAAATACCCCCGCTAAACCAATGTCTCACCACCGAAATCAAAAGCACAATCCATAGAGAACTTGGTTTTTGCTTTTCGTTTTGAAGCTTGCTTTGCTTTTTGAGTTTGAGCGTTCAAGTTCTTGATGAACCTTATATTTTATTTTTGTTCTGTTCTTTTGTTTTACAGAAGTTAAGCGTGTAAATAAGGTGAGAGTAGAGAGAAACGTGAGAATGAGTTAGCTTAGGATTAGGAGATTAGGTGGAGACTTAGTCAAACTAGGACTCCCCATATTTTATTTATTAAATTATTAAAAATCTGATTTTCCTTTACTTAAATAATAAAATTAGATATTAATTAATTCAACTAATTCACTAAATACTAATTAAATCAATTAAATCATTGCTTCCACCAAGGATCGAACCCGGGTGGAGCTAGATTTCGCATAAAGGGTCAAATTCGGTCAACCCCTACCCGAATTGCCCCTTACTGACATTAATTAATTAATTAATTAATACTCAGGGTAATTACAATACTACACTTATCCTGGAAAAGACCATTTTACCCCTAGACCCTCCAAACCTAAGATTACCCCTTTTAAGTCTGGTAAGACTCATCCGGGTGAATCTCTCCAATTCGGGTGCCCTACATGATTGGTTCTCACCTTGCCTAGATCAACTAACTCACCAAATTAGTTAACTAGGCTATTTCATAGGTTTTGAGGTCTGGTTCTACGCGCAACAAGCCATGTGAACCCGGTCTAATCCATGCATCCTAGGTACGTTTAAGCATTACTTAGCATAGTTATTTTCGGGTTGTTACATTATCCCCCCTTAGGAACATTCATCCCCGAATGACACTTCTAATTATCTCGTACAATGCCAGTCCTATCATAACATAAGTACTTTACACAGTCAAGCAATATCAACAATGAATAGAGGAGATGAGGAAACTTAAACTCAAGAGTAGGAAGTCTAACCTCAAGAGCTAAAAAGATGAGGATAGCGGGATCTCATATCGGCCTCGGGATCCCATGTAGCACCCTCAACAAGATGGTTCCTCCACAATACCTTCACTGTGGCAACCTCCTTGTTTCTCAGCCGCTTTACCTGCCGGTCTAAAATCTCAATAGGAACCTCCTCATAGGACAAGTCTTCATCAACCCCCAAACCTTCAACAGGCAGAATCGATGCTGGATCACCAAGGCACTTCTTTAGCATAGAGACATGAAAGACTGGATGAACAGAAGCTAGCTTCGCAGGCAACGCCAACTCATAGGACACCTCACCCACACGCTGTAGAATCTCGTATGGACCAACGTACCTCTGACTCAACTTCCCCTTCCTGCCAAACCTTATCACCCCTTTCATGGGTGATATCTTCAAGTAGACCTGGTCACCAACATCAAACTCTAAGGGCCACTTCCTGTTATCTACATAAGACTTGAAGGCCTCATGAATGATCTCTGGACACAAAATGGATGACTCGCCAACCTCGAACCACCCCACTGGAGACCTACACCTCCTACCATACAGTGCCTCAAACGGTGCCATCCCAATACTGGAGTGATAGCTGTTATTATATGAAAACTCTATCAATGGCAGATGGTCGTCCCAACTACCTCTGAAGTCGATCACACACGCCCTCAATATGTCCTCCAATGTCTGAATGGTGCACTCTGCCTGCCCATTTGTCTGAGGATGGAAGGCATTACTGAGCTTTACCTGCGTGCCTAAGCTCTTCTGGAAGGATCTCAAGAAATGTGAAGTGAACTGAGCTCCTCTATCTGAAATGATATAAAAGGAATCCCATGGCACCTCACAATATCATCAATGTAGAGTCTCGCATAATCCTTGGCCTTGTCAGTAGACTTCACAGGGATAAAGTGGGCAGACTTAGTCATCCTGTCCACAATAACCCATATGGAGTCATGTTGTCTCCTAGTCCTCGGAAGACCAACCACGAAGTCCATGTTAATGGCCTCCCTCTTCCAAGTCGGAACCTCAATCATCTGAGTGAGACCACCAGGCTTAAGGTGCTCCGCCTTAACCTACTGACAATAAGGACACTTGGCCACATACTTAGCAATGTCCTTCTTCATGCCATCCCACTAATAGATCTTCTTGAGGTCATGATACATCTTGGTGGAACCTGGATGTATCGAATACCTGGAACCATGAGCCTCTACAACAATCTTGGTCTGCAAATCATCAACATCTGGTACACACAGCCTATCCTGGTACGTAAGTATGACGTCACCTCCAAAAGCAAAGGACTCATTCATCTTTATCAGCACTGAGTCCTTCAACTCCATCAAAACAGGATGAAGATGCTAACCTTTCTTGACTTCAACTACCAAGGATGATTCAGAACTAGGATGAACTGAAACACTCCCGCTAGTAGAAACCAACAACCGCACTCCCAGTCTAGCCAGTCTATGTACATCCTTCACCAACTCCTTCTTCCCATCATCAACGTGGGCTGTACTACCCATGCTAAACCTGCTCAAAGCATCAGCTACAACATTTGCTTTACCTGGATGGTAGTGGACACTCATATCATAGTCCTTCAACAGCTCCAACCATCTCCGATGACGTAGATTCAACTCTCTCTGTGTGAACACATACTGGAGACTCTTGTGGTCTGTGAACACATCAACGTGCACTTCGTACAAGTAATTCCTCCACAACTTCAATGCAAACACCATAACTGCCAACTCAAGGTCATGAGTGGGATAATTCTTCTCATGAACCTTGAGCTGTCTGGACGCATAGGCTATCACCTTACCATCCTGCATAAGAACACAACCCAAACCAACACTATATGTGTGACAATAAACAGTGTAATTCTCACCACATTTAGGTAACATAAGCACTGGGGCTGAAGTGAGTCTGTCCTTGAGCTCCATGAAACTCTTCTCACAAGTCTCTGTCCATTCGAACTTGGATTTCTTCTTACTCAAACCTGTCAGTGGGGCAGCAATGGAAGAAAAACCTTCCACGAAAGCTACAGATATCCCAGAAAGCTACAGATATCGGTGGGAGTAAGAGGTCTTGGCCAGTTTTTAACATCCTCAGTCTTCCTGGGTTCCATCTCCACATCTTGATCGGACACAACATAACCCAGGAAGGTCACTGATCTAAGCCAGAATTCACACTTGCTGAATTTGGCATACAACTGATCTTGTCTAAGTACCTGAAAGGTTAGTCTCAAATGTTGTTCATTATATTCCTTGGTCTTAGAGTATATGAGGATGTCATCAATGAATACTATGACAAAAGAATCAAGGTATTCACGAAAGACTCGGTTCATGAGGTCCAAAAATGCAGCTGGTGCATTAGTGAGACCAAATGACATGACTAGGAACTCATAATGACCGTAACGGGTACGAAAGGCTTTCTTTGGGATATCTCCATCCCAAACCCTAAGCTGATGATACCTGGAGCAAAGATCAATCTTCGAGAAGAAACTAGACCCTTAGAGATGATCGAATAAGTCATCTATTCTGGGAAGTTGATACATGTTCTTTATAGTGACTTTGTTGAGCTGCCAATAATCGATACACATCCTAAGGGTTCCATCCTTCTTTTTCACAAACATCACTGGAGCGCCCCAAGGGGATATGCTCGGCTGGATGAAGCCCTTATCTGTGAGATCTTTTAACTATAGCTTCAACTCTTTGAGTTCCGCTGGAGCCATTCTAGAGGGAGGAATTTAAATTGGTTTGGTATCGGGATCTAGGTCGATACCAAAATCAATCTCTCGAGGGGGAGGGACTCCAGGCAAATAATCGGGAAAAACATCTTGGAACTCATTCACTACAGGCACAGAGTTTGTGGAAGGAATGTCATGGTCTAGATCATTGACACTCAAAAGATGACATAACAATCCCTTGGACATTATTTTATTAGCTTTTAGGTTTGAAATCAAGGGACTTGAATGACTCGAATTGTACCCCTCCCAAACAAGCTCTAAGTCATTAGGGAAACTGAATCTCACAACCCTACTACGACAATCCATGAAGGCATAACATTTATGGAGCCAGTCCATACCAAGTATAACATTGAAGTCATTCATGGGTAACTCAACAAGGACTGCACACATAGTCTTACCACATACTACTATAGGGCAGTCTTAATGAACCCTATCAGCTCTCACATTTTCTCCTAAGGGAGTACTAACTACAATAGGATCATGCAAAACCTTAGGTAGTGTTTTAAAAGTAAGAGCAAGCAAGGGAGTCACAAAATAAAGCGTAGACCCTGGATCAATTAAAGCATAAATAGAGGTTGAGAAAACTTGCAGCATACCTGTGACCATATCAGCAGACTTCTCCTGCTCCTCCCTGGCCTTCAAGGAGTAGAATATGTTCCTCTTAGGAGGCTCGGCTGCAGCAGCATTCTGGGGATTAGGCCTAGGCTGAGCATTAACTCCAGCGTGACCCCTATTCTGTGGACAGTCCCTGATCATGTGTCCTCTCTTTCCGCATCCGAAGCAGGCATTTGTGCCTAGTCTGCATTCTGCACTGTGAATACGGCCACACTTGCCACATTCCTTTATGGGATGCTGCACATCACCTTTATTGCCCTTATTTGGCTTGGGTCTGCCTCCTCTGGGTGCTGCACTCCTCTGAGAGTTAGAGTTCCCTGAACTCTGATTCGCCTTCTTAAATCTAGGCTGATCACGAACTCCAAAAGTGCTCCTGCCACCACCTCTGCTGGAACCTTTTTGGTCAGAAGGGTTAGGCCTCCTGACCTCACAGACTCTCCTCTTCTTCCTGTTGTCCTCAACCTGCTGGACATGCACCATCAGCCTGGACAAGTCCATGCTATCATGAAGCATCGTATCCCGACACTCCTCCTCCAAAACCTCTGAGATCCCTGTAAGGAACCTGCTCATCTCATCCCTGCTGTTCGAGACAAGAGAAGTTGCATACCTGGACAATTTAACGAATTTCAGGGAATACTCATTGACCGTCATCGAGCCCTGCTTAAGGTTGATGAACTCCTCAACCTTAGCCTCTCACATCTCTCTGGGGAATAACATCTCAAGAAAAGCTTTCTTAAACATCTCTCATGTGATCGGACCTCCGCCCAATGCCCTGCTATCCTGCAACATCTTAAACCAAGCTTGTGCAACATCCTTCAACTTGAACGAGACCAGCTCAACTTTCTCAATCTCTGTGGCCCCCATCTCTACCAGAATCTTCTAGACCTCCTCCACAAACTCTTGAGGGTCCTATGCAGTCTTAGATCCTGTAAAGATTGGAGGATTCATCCTCGTAAAGTCTCGCAACCTATTTGCCATGTTGTGGACTGGTGGGTTCTCCCGCTGAACATCCTGTCTGTTGGCCTGGGCCGTCATAGCCTGAGCCTGCATAGTGAAGGCTTGAGCCATCTATGCCAAAGTTGTCCGCACCTCAGCATCAGTCAACCCAACTGGGTTAACTGGCATGGTCACTCCTGCAGCTGGAGCCTGGGGTGGAACTTGGTTGTACCCTGTAGCTGTTTCTACCCTTCCACGACCAGTGTTCCCCCTTGTGTTCATTTTCTGAAAAAATAGAATTGATGTTAGATACGCTCGTAACACCAAGAAATCAGACATTAAGGAAAGCACGATAAGATCAGAAGAAGGGAAATTTTGCTATGCATCATGCAGTCTCTAATTCATTATATTGGTGCACTTCACTACCATAAGTTAGAAATTACTCGATGTGGTTGATGTGAACTTATTATCCTTGGAATTTAACCTAATGCTCTAATACCAACTTTGTCACGACCAAAATCTAGACCCTAGACGATACATGCGTCGTTGACCTCTCAGAGGTCGCAGACAAGCCTACGTACGTCATTGTTACTTCATCTACGTTAATTTTAGCAGAAAATTTGAACTTTTGTTTACTTAAACTTTATATTGGAAAACATTGACCTCGCATAACACTATCTACGTAAACTCATAAGCGTTCACAAAAACCATATAAATCAAGATTATCAAATGAAGATATAGTCATAAATATAGAGTTTCCAGAATGGCACCAATACAATGTCTGAAATTAAATACGAAAGAAACGCTAGTGGAACATACTCCACTAGCTCATGCCTATGTCTATGCTAGAATAAACCAGTAAGCATCCTCGATAGCGTGAGGTCCTACCAGATCCGGATGAAAGCTTCATGTCTAGATAACTTCTGCGTCGATTTGTAAGCGCTAACGTCCAGCTGCACCTGCACCTATATGTAGATAAATGTATGGAATTAGTACACACTTGTACTAAGTATGGGTATATGCAAGAACACACCACGGACATGCATGATTTAGAATAGCTCTCTCCTAACGATATGAGTGATGGAAAGTAAAGTTAGTGGACTTGCCAAAATTGGATTAGGAAAGTAATGCCATGAGAGTAACATGCATCATCATACGTATCATATTGCACACAGCACATAACATATTGCATATAGCACATAACATACTGTATATAGCACATATCATATTTCATTTCATTCATTCATATGCCATGAGACCTTGGAATCATGGACTTAACATTAGGACTTCCCAAAATGAGGGCTCAACATATGGGACCTCAACTATGGAGCCTTCTTTAGCAAACACAAAGTCTGCTTCATTCATTCATACGTACTTCATTTTATTTAATTCATAGGCTAGTGTAAACACCAGCTATACCTAGGATGTAGTTTAAGAATCTCATTGGGTTCACTGTGCAATGACTAAGAATGACCTAGTGTCATTACATAAGTCTAGTTCAACTCTTGATTATCCAAACCTAACACCTTTGGTATCATTCATTTCATTGTGTGCATTATAAGAGGCTGGCCTTATTCTTTCTTTGGGAACTTTAACTTTAACCGACATAGATCATGTGATCTCCATGAAATCCTGTGTCTACCCCACACCGAAAAGAGGTGGAATCACCGGCCAAAGTGAAACCAAAAACATGCTAGCATATATAGGGGATTAAACCCTGCTAGATCCCTATGTTGGCTGTATAGGTTCAAAGACTAGGATATATAAGGAGACCCATACCCGTTTGGACGGACAGTCTCATCTCATGAGAATTACACGAACCTCTGCCTTCCCGAAAGAAGGAATCGCCACTCATAGCTAGCCTATCGGTGCTCAGTATAAAGTTCCATTACATTAATCTCATACATCATAGAAGTTGGCTTCTAGCATGAGGACATCATTGCTCATTAGATGATTTCTCATCTCATAATTATTATTAAGTATGCATTAACTTTAATACTTTCATTAGAGTGTTCATAGAGACTGGTCTCTTCATTAACTTTACACTCTCATAGGTGAGTACGTTTTGGTAACATTTACTTAGGCTCATTTGAGATTTGCTCTCATATTTCACATTAGCCTCTTATCATGTTGTCACCACATTCATTTGTCTTATCACACTTGCCCTTCATAATTACTCACCCCTTCATACGTGAATCTTCATTTCATCATATGCCAATGCACTTGACTTTTTAGTGTGTTTCAGACTCTTACTTAACCCTTCTAGGGTCTCATCATTCATCACAAAACATCTTAGGTTCACTTACTTTATCAATGTATGCTGGACTTATGAGTCCACAAACACAAGCCATGAGGCTTCATTCATAGTTCACTTAAGTGATTCATGTTGCCCAAGATTATGTGGTATAAGACTTATGTATCTTGTAAGTATGCCAAGGTCTCAATTTGATTCCTATAGGCAGAATTTATTAATTATTTAATCACGTAAGACTTATGTGTCAATACGAAATTGGGCAAGGGAACCCTATTTCAAATCCCTTGTATAACACTTAGTTAATTTTCTTTATGCTTTTTATTGTCATAAACTCTTTGGCTAGGGAACCCGAGATCAATTCCCCACACCTACACTTTCTTTCTCTTTTTTTTTGATTTTTGCCTTAAACAATTTGGCCTGGGGGACCCAAGATCGAACCCCCACACCCACATTCTTTTCTTTTCCTTTATTTACTTGCTTCATTCGTTTAGATTAAGAGGGTGTGGGATCGAACCCCCACAACTTCACCTTATTTTAATTACATTTTCTCCTTACCTTCTCATTCGGCCAAGAGGTTGTGGGTTCGAATACCACATACCTCATTTTTATTATTTCTTTATTTCATTTTTCTCCTCTCTCCTTCATCCATCCAAGAGGTTGTGGGTTCGAACCCCACACGCCTCACTTCATTTTCTTTCATTTTTTTCCCCTAACTTTTCACTTGAACTTTACCCCATTTCGAATCCCACTTACCACATTTTATTATTTAATTTTTATAACATGTATATGGTGAGGTCTTGGGTTCAATCCCCACTGATTCAAGCATTAAAAAAAATATTTTTTTTGAACATGACTTTTAACAGTAAGCTGCCAAAAAAACAAATTTCCAGAATGCTGGGAATTTGTTCACCTTCTTTTGCAGTCCACTTTTCTCAAGTTTTAAATATTAGATTTAGGATAAATTTTCGTGTAACATCTAGTGCATCTTTAGGTAAGTTTTCATGGTTACTTTCGAGAATTCAATCACCTTTTTGCATTCCATTTTCTCACCCTCTTCCACGTTAAACATTAAGACATTTTGAGTAGTTTTTAGGGAGATCTTTAGGTGCATTTTCAAGATTACTTTCAATCAAGAATTTTCATTTAATTCAGCAACCTTGAACTTATATGAACATCACGTTTTTAACATATTCATACACGTACAATACAATCATTTAATCATGCCATATTTCATGCTCTTAGCCGAGGCCAAGTCCTAGTACACACGTGCACTCACAAGTTAACATATCACACATTTTCGGAAACACTTCTTTCATTTCTATATAATTCCGAATACACATTCAAAGACGTAATCACAACCAGCCCTAAAATCATCTACCATAAGTCATACCAACGCATACCTGAATCATTCAAATGATCTAATGACAGGGGCATGCAACGGGGACAACCTTAGTTTTTGACTGGAATTAAGCTGAACTTAGGGGTCTCTTGGGAAAGGGACCAAGAGGGAAGAAAACCCATACCTTAATGTCGTTCAAAGTGTTCTTAAGTGTTGCTAACCCCCCCCCACCCCCCACTAAGCCAACGTCTCACCAAAATCACAAGCACAATCCGTAGAGAACTTGGTTTTTGCTTTTCATTTTGAAGCTTTCTTTGCTTTTTCAGTTTGAGCGTTCAAGTTCTTGATGAACCTTATATTTTATTTTTGTTCTGTTCTTTTGTTTTACAGAAGTTAAGCGTGTAAATAAGGTTACAGTAGAGAGAAACGTGAGAATGAGTTAGTTTAGGATTAGGAGATTAGGTGGAGACTTAGTCAAACTAAGACTCCCCATATTTTAATAATTTTATTATTAAAAATCTGATTTTCCTTTACTTAAATCAGAAAATTAGATATTAATTAATTCAACTAATTCACTAAATACTAATTAAATCAATTAAATCATTGCTTCCACCAAGGCTCGAACCCGGGTGGAGCTAGATTTCGCAGAAAGGGTCAAATTCTGTCAACCCCTACCCGAATTGCCCCTTATTAACATTAATTAATTAATTAATACTCAGGGTAATTACAATACTACCTTTAGCCTGGAAAAGACCATTTTACCCCTAGACCCTCCAAACCTAAGATTACCCCTTTAAAGTCCGGTAAGACTCATCCGGGTGAATCTATCCAATTCAGGTGCCCTACATGGTTGGTTCTCACCTTGCATAGCTCAACTAACTCACCAAGTTAGTTGGCTAGGCTAGTGCATAGGTTCTGAGGTCTGGTTCTACGCGCAACAAGCCATGTGAACCTGGTCTAATCCATGCATCCTAAGTACGTTTAAGCATTACTTAGCATAGTTATTTTTGGGTTGTTACAGAAGTGCATGGTATAAGTCTATATGATGATATGCATGATGAAGGTCTTGCCTTGATTTGATGAAGTTGCCTTTACTTACTATGTTGATATATGAATTGGATGTTAAGGTTTGTGGTATCATGATGGGTTTACTAAGTATGTGTGAGGTTATGGGGCTTTACATGTATATTGCACTAGTAGACTTAGATTAGGGTCATGAACAAGGTCTTATGATGATTTATGTGAAGAGAAGTAAATATATGTGCAAATTAATGTAGATTACTATAAAGCGAATAGAGTCTTGACTTAAATGTGTCCATGATGTGTTGTGCTTCAATGATGGTATGTGATGGCTTATATATGATGTATGATTGATTCCTTGTGGCCTCAAGGTGATGCATTGCACCAAGTATCACTAGAGGGTTACTTGGAAGGCTAATGAGTTAAAAGAAAGAAGTTCACTGTTAAGGGAAAAAGCTTAGTGTAATATGAAAAGAACTCACTGTAAAGTGACCTCAAATGTGGCTTAAATTCTATATGTGATTTTATATGATGTATGGATTTTGAATATGTCTATATGAAGCATGTGAATAATATAAATTCTATTGTATAAAGGTTTTATGAAGATTTACTCTAAAAGTTCTTTCGTATTATACTTACGTATTATGTTGTAAGGGTCGTGTCCCTAAAGTACTCTTATGATGTTGACTCTAGGATGGCAATGAGACTTAAGGTCTAAATATGTATTATAACTTATGTTATATATATATATATATATTAAGCGATGTTTCTAGCATATGATATTCTATGAAAAGTTTTAAATTTTCCGCCAAATATACTATGACAATGCGATGAATGATAACTATGGGCTTGTATAAAACATCCGAGAGGTCAAGTACGCGATGTTACTTCCAGGGGGTTCTCCTCGGATGTGACACTTTTTTCTTTTTGAAATTAATTTCCTAATTATTCAATTGTTATATGTTATGCATTAAATTTTTGGAGTTGATTCGTTCATGTCTATGTTTCCGCATGAACCCTATTAATTGAGTATTTTTAGAGGAGAAATATCAAATAGTTATGAGTTTCGAGTTCTTGAGTCCTTGAGTTCATGAGTCTTGAATTCTAAGTATTGAGTTTCCTTATTGCTATTAAGATCCCCGATCTTAGTCGGTCATGTCCATAATTACACATGATCCCTAAGATTTGAGTTATATGCCTTGAAAAGCTTTTAAAAGAAAACACTTAAGCTGTCAAACAAAGCTTTGAGCAAAAAAAAAAAGTATAGGAAACACT
Source organism: Solanum sitiens (assembly GCA_016801875.1). Classification (NCBI taxonomy): domain Eukaryota; kingdom Viridiplantae; phylum Streptophyta; class Magnoliopsida; order Solanales; family Solanaceae; genus Solanum; species Solanum sitiens. Next base: position 508,511 of record JABWTJ010000609.1, read on the forward strand.
TCAAATTCCGACCACATTAGAACACTCACAAAAATCAAAGTTAAGAACTATGATCTAAAGTTTTATTTTAAGAGTAAAAAAATCAAAAATAAGGAGATGATTTGCATTTAAAACGTTTATAGTCCCTTAACCCTAAGGTTTTTCCTCAATCGTCTAGGTTAATTAACACTTTCAATCAACTCATTGATTATCCAAGTGGACTTTAGACCACCGAATTGAACAAAAAATAAGCCTTCCTATTCGTTCAAACGTTGAGATTTATTGGGCTAGCAGAGTGGTCATTAGCTTGCGCCTTGTCCCCAAAAATCTTGAATTTCAACATGAACATACATCAAATGTTAGTCAAATGACAAAAATTCCACCTTCGATTGCCTCGCAAGAAGTGGATTATTCAATGTCATGGCACAATGTGCCATGCGACGATGCCTCATTCTTTCGATTGGATAAAGTATCACTAGGAAGGCCCCCTTTCTGTCGTAGATTTAGGTAAGATGAGATTTGACCCATTTGACTCTCAAGATGGATTATGGAAACAAAATGCGTGGTCACTGTTTGATTTACAAAAGAGACGTCATCTTTGACCTCCTTGAGTACCTTGTTCGATCCTTCTACCTTGTTCATCATATGGGAAAGCATATCCTCAATCTGAAAGCTTTCGTGATCAGCGTTTGATTCCTTCAGCTTTGGAAATTCATTAGGAGGCACATAATGATCTTTGTTAGCATCTCTATCCCTATAATTCTCACCTGAGTCGCTATTCTCAATCTCAATCTGTCCAACCATCATCTTGATCTCTATTCTAACCTTGATTTTCTGTTAGAGTTGGATAGTTTGGACGAGAATCCCCCCCCCCCTCCCAATTTGGTTGGACAAAAGTGTACCTCTTCATTCGACATGACCTTAAATTGTGCGTCATCAAGATTGAGACCACTATTTATGTCTACCATATTCATAGCCTTATAAGAACATTCCATGATATGTTTTGTCAATAGGTCAGTTTGGGTTATTATCTTGGCCATATTTTCATCTCTTTCTTCGTTCTTTTCCCGTTGCTCCTTTGTCACCCGATGACTTAAATAAGAAACCTAATCTTTCTTTTGTGTACCATGCACGGTTGATTTTAATGATGTCATTAATCAAGACTGACACTATGTAAAAAGGTTTTCTCATGATTCCACCCCGAATGAGCTGGTGAGTAACACTATTGTTTACCTTGTCAAGACTACGATAAACATATTGCAATATCACGCTGTCTTGCAACCCATCAATCTGATATTGGAGAACAAAATTTTGGAACCTCAAGCACGTTTCATTTATGTGCTCACCATCAATCCACTTGAAATCATGAATATTATCCGTCCACTTAAACAATTTTAGGGAGGGAAAAGCCTTCAATAACACAGTTATATGATCTCTTCGAAGAAGTGATAGATTCACTTAGTAGTTTGGTAAACCCTTCATTGCTTCTCTGTGACAGAAAAGGGAATCAAACGGAGTTAGATAGAATCTTGAGTGATGTAATTGAATAAAAATAGTCCACCCACATCCACAAACTTATGAATGTTTTTATGAGGGTCCTCATATGCAAGTCCCTCAAAGAGATATTACATTTGATACAACTGCAACATCATGATTTTTACATGAAACACCATATTACCAACAGTCAGAGGCAATCAAATATTACCAACAATTCCCAGCTGATCCTCATATATATCATGAAAATTTCCGATGTCATCATTATTCCAAATTTGACTTGCATTGGTCCCGATCATACTCATTTCTTCAATTGTTTTGGAGTAATCAACATGAAAACAAACATAATTCAACTACAATAATATTAATTTACGTAAGCACATAACTATAAGAAATCTAAAACCCACTTTCCCGTGGTGGAGAAATTTTTCAAAAAGCTTAATTACATTTCTTCTGAAGGCAGTCCCTAACATGTATAAATTCAACTAATAGTTGGGGTCAATCCCACAAGGACTGATATGGTAAAGATTTCAACTAGGAAGTAAAAATGTGTTCTAACTATTTCTAGAAGTAAAGATTATGCGACATAAAATAAATCACAAAGTTTCAGTGTTTAATATAAAATGAGTTGTTAACACACAGTAAATTAGTAAGTTGAACAAGTGTGTTGCAGAGTCTTGTAGTGGACTTTTTTAGTATGGTATGAGGGTTATAATCAAGAAAAATGGTTTTCTTACATTGAATAGCATATTTAGGGGTTTAAAGTCTGGGTACAACTCTACAGGACCACCTACGGGGTCCCTAAGAAGGACTCCAACATTGGTGAAAAACCTCTCAAAACATCTTGATTCACAACCCCAATCCACGACCAGTAGATCAATCTACGACATGTGGATAATGTGGATCAGTACAGCAAAAGGTGAGTCTCTGACCCAAACCACGAGACAAAAGAATATCCCTTAGACCTAGCCACGGACTGTGGATGGGGTCTCGTAGGTGCTGCCAATTTTGAGCTTTTTAGTTTAAGTTTGGAGTTTGGGAAATAATTTAGTAATTTAATTAGGGGTTGAAATAGGTCCGTAAAATAGTTAAATTAACGCCTGTATAAGCATACCAAATCCTTAACTAATCACTCTAACAAACTTACCTAAAGACCCCAAATCTCTCTCGAATAATCCTCTCTCAAGAATTTACGAAGAAGAGGAAGAGAAGAGAAGAGAGTAGTAGCTTAGGTCGATTTCTAAGGTTATTCAAGCTTTGTTTAGGGAATTGATCAAAGGTATGTAAATATTATTCATCCATGGGTTCTTACACCCATGGAGTGTAACGACCAGAGAGCACCCCCAATCGTAACGTGGCGTACTTGATGTAACAACCCTAAAAATAGATATGCTAAGTAATGCTTAATGTGCCAAGAATGCCTACGATTAGACCAGGGTTCACACGGATTGATGCACGTAGAACCAGACCTCGGAACCCTTGGTACAGCCAAGCCAACTAACTTGGGGAGTTAGTTGAGCTAGGAAAGGTTGGTACCAACCATGTAGGGCTCTCGAATACGAAGATTTACTCGAAGGAGTCTTTACCGGACTTAAAGAGAGAAAAACTTAAGTTTTGAGGGTCTAGGGGTAAAATGGTCTTTTACCAGGCTAAGGGTAATATCGTAATTACCCTAAATATATATTTAATTAATTATTTAATAAGGTGGAGGGGCAAATTGGGGACAGAGAGACGAAATGGAGCTCTTGAAGTTAAGTCCTGCTCCACCCCGGTTCGAACCTAGGTGGAAGCAATGAATTTATATGATTTTTTATTTAAGCTATTGAATTAATGTAATTAATTAATAATTATTATTCATTAGCTGATTTAAAATAAAAATAAAATCAGATTTTTAATAATTAACTAAACCTTATTTGACTAAGTCCTAAACTAGACTCCTAAGCCTAATATCACTCCCACTCTCTCACGTCTATCTCTCAACTCTCACGCTCAAACTCTCCCATTCTCTCATTCACGTTTTTCTCTGTCAAAATAACTTCAAAAACAGTAGGTAAACCAAAGTTCTTCACACTGGAAGAACTCACAACGAAAATTACAAACAAACAACTAATCAAAAACGTTACGCAAGAGGGAGGATTATTCCGTCAATTGGTGTTGAAGTTCAGGGGATTTGAACGTGATTTTTGGAGAAAGTGTTGGGCAGCAAGTCAAGGTTTGAACTACATAAAAGGTATGGGTTTTCTTCTCTCTTGGTCCCTTTCCCAAGAGACCCCTTAAGATTCAATAAATTCTAATCCGAAAACTAGGATTGTTCCCGTTGCATGTCCCTGTCACTAGCTCCCAATGAATCGTAGGTTGGGTATGTTTGCTGGTAGTTTAAGTATGAAGATTGATGTTCGTGATAATGTGTTCATGATTATGTGTTTAGAATTGTAAGCATGTTAAGTTATGTCAACCGAAAGTATGTGAAAAATGATATATTTTTATGGTTGAATTTTATGTGCGAATGTTTGTGTAAATCATGAGGTGTAAAGTGGTGTAATGTTGCTGTATGTAATAGTAATTCTTGGCTGAATCTAATCATAAAAATATTACACTTAAAGATGCACCAAATGATCCACGAAATGCCTTAAGAATTAACGTATGAATGATGATAAAAAGAAGCTGAAAATAGTGAACAAATTTCCAGCATTTGATAGGTTGGGTTCAGCCAAACAAAGTGGTACAAAATGCAATGAAAAATGAATGTAAAATAAGTAAAATCAGTAAGGATTGAATCCAAGACATCATTACAGGAAAGCTACAAAAAAATCAATAAAATATTAAGACAAAAACGTATTGGAACAGACTATATTTCCAGCCTGCTGGAAATTATAGTCTCGGCCAATTTTTAAGAAAATGAGCTTCGTTTAAAAAAACATTATTTAAAATGTGAGGTCATTGGGGATTGAACCCATGACCTCACTAAATGAAAATTTCATAAAATTTTTGTGAGAAAAATGCAAGGAAAAATAGATGTGGTGAGTGGGGATTGAACCCCCAACCTCTTGAATGGATGAGAGAGTTAGGAGAAAAATAAAGGAGAGAAATAAATGTGGAGAGTAGGGATTGAACCCCCAACCTCTTGAATGGATGAGAGAGTTAGGAGAAAAATAAAAGAGAAAAATAAATGTGGAGAGTGGGGATTGAACCCCCAACCTACTGAATGGATGAGAGAGTTAGGAGAAAAATGAAGGAGAATAATAAATGTGGAGAGTGGGGATTGAACCCACAACCTCTTGAATAGATGAGAGAGTTAGGAGGAAAATAAAGGAGAAATATAAAATGAGGTGAATGGGGATTGAACCCACAACCTCTTGGATAGGTGAGACAGTTAATAGATAATTTAAGAGAGAAAAAAAGAATGAGCTTGTGGGGGATTGATCTCCTTGACTTAAACGGAAAAAAAGGAGGAGAAAAAGAAAGGAAATATTATGGGGTTGATGGGAATCGAACTAGGGTCTCCCAAATCTGAAAAATGTAATTAACAAGTTTAAAATAAGATTAAGTGTTGTCCAAGGGATTCGAACTTGGGTTCCCTTGCCCAAACTCCGTATTGATACATAGTCATACGTGAATTAAATGTTCAAGAATAATGCCACCTACTTAGATCGAAATCGAGATCTTGGCATACATACAAGATACATAAGTCTTGTACTATATAATCTTAGGAAGATATGAGTCACTTAACGAACTATGAATGAAGCCTCATGGCTTGTATGTATAGACCGATAAGTGTAGCATACTTTTAAAAATAAGTGAACCTAAGATGTATGAAATGAAATGATGAAACCCTAGAAGGGTTAAGTAATAGTGTGAAACACACTAAATGGACAAGTGCATTGGCCTATGATGAAATGAACAATGAAATGATGAAATGAACAATGATATGATGAAACGAACAATGAAATGATGAAATGAACAATGAAATGATGAAATGAACAATCATATGATGAAATGAACAATGAAATGATGAAATGAACAATCATATGATGAAATGAACAATGAAATGATGAAATGAACAATGAAATGACGAAATGAAAAATGAAATGATGAAATGAACAATCAAATGATGAAATGAGAATGAAATGATGAAACCCTAGAAGGTTAAGTAAAAGTGTGAAACACACTAAATGGCCAAGTGCATTGGCATATGATGAAGTGAACATTCACGTAATAAATGGTGAGTAATTATGAAGAGCAAATCTGCTAATGTTAATGAATGTGGTGACAACAGGATACGAGGCTAATGTAAAAGATAAGAGCAATCTCAAATGAGCCTAAGTAAATGTTACCGATACGTACTCACCTATGAAAATGTAAGATAATGAAGAGACCAGTCTCTATGAACACTCTAATGAGAGTATTGATCTTAACACACTCAATACGAATGATGAGATGAGAAATCATCTAATGAGCTATGATGTCCTCATACAAGAAGCCATCTTCCATGAAGTATGAGATGAATGTAATGGAACTTTATACTAAGCACCGATAGACTGGCTATGAGCGGTGATGCCTTCTTTAGGGAAGGGCGGAGGTTCACGTAACTCTCATGAGATGAGACTGTCCGGCATGCCGGGTATGGGTATCCTTATATCTCCTAGTCTTCGAACCTATACTGCCAATATAGGGATCTGGTGGGGTTAAATTCCCATGTACGCTAGCATGTTTTGGGTCACTTTGGCCAGTGATTCCACCTCTTTTCGGTGTGGGGGAGACACTGGATTTCATGATGCTCACATGATCGATGTCGGTTAAAGTTAAAGTTCCCAATGAATGAATGAGGCCAGCCTCAAATGATGCACATAATGAAATGAATGATACCGAAGGTGTTAGGGTAGGATAATAAAAAGGTGAGTTAGATTCAAGTAATGACATTAGGTCATTCTTGGTCATTGCACAACGAACCCAATGAAAGTCTTAAACTACATCCTAGGTATAGCTGGTGTTTACATTGGCCCACGAATGAAATGAAATGGAGTACGTAAGAATGAACGAAGCAGACTCTGCGTTTGCTAATGAAGACTCCCTCGTTGAGGTCCCATCTATTGAGCCCTCATTCCTGGGAAGTCTTAATGTTAAGTTCATGATTCCAAGGTCTCATGGCATACGAATGAACGAAATGAACAACGTTATGTGTTACATGAATTATAATATGTGTTATGTGTACGCTGTTGTGTGCTGTGTGCAGAATGTTAAGTATGATGATGTATGTTATTTTCATGGCATAACTTTCCTATTCCAAATCTGGAAAGCCCACTGACTTTCCTAATCCAAATTTGGAAAGCTCATTGACTTTCCTAATCCAAATCTGGAAACTTTTCTAATCTCAATTTGGCAAGTCCACTGACTTGACTTCCAAAAATCATGTTGTTAGGAAAGAGCTATTATTTCTCATGCATGTCCTTGGTGTGTGCTTGCATATACCCATACTTAGTACAAGTGTGTACTAACCCTATACAAACTCTACTATTTTAGGTGCAGGCACAGGTGGACGATAGAGCTACAGGATCATCGCTGTAGTTATCTGGACGTCCAGCATTCATCCGGTTTTGGTAGGTCCTCATGCTTTCGAGGATGCTACTGTTTTATATTCTAGCTTAGTTTTAGAGTTGAGCTAGTGGAGCATGTTCCACTAGCGTTTCCTTCCTATTTTTATTCAGACTATGTATTGGTGCCATTTTGGCAATTATACACTTAATAAGAATTGAACTATTTCTTTCAGTGGCTTATCTCTTAATGTTAGATGGTTGATGGTGAACAATTACGTATAAATGAGAATGTTTTTATAAGTATGTTAAGAAACAAAAAGTTTCAAATTTTCTGCTAAAATTAACCTAGATGAAGTAAGAATGACGTAAGTAGGCTTGTCTGCGACCTCTGAGAGGTCAACGACGCCGGTCTCGTCTGGGGTCTAGATTCCAGTCGTGACTCTTGAACCCTCGGAGGTCTTGTACAAGGAACTTAGCTTCATTACATAACATCATACATAAATAGAGGGAATTTAATAGTTTATTTAAATATAATCCAAAACTTATTTCATAAAAGCAGAAGAATTTCTGATAACATTGTCTCAAGACCATCTAACTTTGACAAGAACAACAATATTGGGACGCATCCCACATAAACTCTAATACATAAAGAAAGACATAAAGAAACATAAGGGTATTGTCCACGAATGCTATGATGACTCACCAATATTCTCTTCTTTAATAGCTTTGGAAACTGTAACTTTCAAGAAACTCAGTAGCCTAAAGACCCTACATTGAATTAGAATGTAGGCAATATGTGTTTGTACAGAATGTACTAAGTATGAGAACTAACATACCAAACATAAGATATCTCAAGGGTTAGTAAATAATAGACATAATCATACAAGATAATATCATAACATCATATGAAGTATCATAAGCATAATAAAGCATGCTAAAGTTCATAATTAATCAACTTGTCCTTCTTACTCAAATGAACTATATCACAAGCCATCTCCATGTATACTTGTGAAAGGTTAAGGTAGCATCCCATACTACTATGAGAGCTAATTACCTCCCTTTGGTCATTCTTGATCATAATACACTATCATAATTAAGACCTATGTTCTTCATACTAAAGAGCGCTATACACCTGAGATCACCTCAAAACATACTTTTGCAATGTACATAAGGCATGGCACATCCGAGGAGCACTCCCTAGACATAATCGGTGTAGGCATACACTTTGAGGACTATGACTATCCGCTTAGCTTATATCATTACATTCATAGGTCAAAATGCGGAAAAATTTAAAACTTTTCGATACTTGTACATTGAGGTTTACGTAGACCTCTACATACACATAATATATATTAATATCGAGTATACATAGACCCTTTGTATAAGAAGATTACATAGTCTTCTACTTTTATTGCACATAGATATATAAGATACTTAACATAGTCATAAAAGAGTGTCTCATCTCATAACCATCTAAAACAAGAGTATATTAATTGGGCATATCCCATACATCAATGTAATAAAGATAACATATAGGCCATACAATTCGTACTCAAATGAAAAGGAAAGAACATAGAAGTCTTAAAGCTAAAACAACTTCATAAGCTTGATATTGCATTGCCCTCGGAAAGTGAGGACCTACCCAACATGGATGATTGAGAAATTCCAAGTATTCTTCAAAGTCGTCTCGAAAGCCCTTCAACGATCGAAGCTTAAAATGTTGGGGAAAAGGAAGAAAATGGGTTAGCACCTCACATGTACTAATTATGAGACCATATGCACATATATATCAAATCATGAAGGGACATTTGATTAAAACATGCTACTATATATTAGGAAAGCCTTATGCATATTCAAGAAGAAATACAAGTCAATAATGCATATTTATCAAGTCAATTCCATGTATTATACAAGACTAAACAACCCTAGTCTAATCAAGTCACATGCATATCAACATACTTGAAACCATAACCAGATACAACTCTATCATCAAGTCATAACATCACAAGCATGAATAAGACTTCATCACATTATTACAAAGCAAGACCATTACTCATGACCCTCATTAAGTCCACTTGTGTAATAACTAAGCAAAGCACCATAACCTTATTTAATCAAGTCAACCTAGCAAGAACCATAACCAATGTCCAACTCCACATAACATATCATTAAGAGTACATAATATCATTCTTTAACAATAGAGACAAAATAGATGTTTATAAGAGTAACCAACATCATATAGTGTCATTTACATATAAGATCATCACATTATCATCATGTACATTTATAAGCATATACATACATAAGAACAACCTCCTGAGACTCCCTTGAAGGCTAACTAGTGCAATGTATATGTAGAGTCTCATACCCCTACCTAGACTAAGATAAACCCTTTAGATCATCCTAGTTAGAGTTCATTCATTAGTTTATTTTACCTTTTTGTGAACATTTTGCCTTAACCGACATAGACAACATGAGATAATGTGGAATCCAGTGTCATAGAACCCTAAACGAAACAAGTCGGACTACTTTTTGATGTAGTACCAAAACATGAACTTAGCAACTATGTGGATCCACTAGCTAGTATTCCTATGGGGGAAACATAGTTCATGAACTAGGAGATATAGTTGGGACCCTCTTTACTCTACATGCATTATAGTCTCCAATCTCAACAGTACATTAGTGATCCTACCTTCCCTATGTGGGAAGGCACACCCCTCACTCTAGTTCACTCGGTGCTAAGCTAGAGTCCCTTTTGAAATGTCTTTAATGTCTTTATTAATCATCATAGCTTAATGTAGGTCACAGGGTATATCCCGTATATAATCATCATAATCATAGCTCAATAAGAATTGCATTAGTATTGTCCTTTCATTAGAATTCATATAAGTAAGGTTAGCACATTTACATAATCATTCATGATAAGGCACATTGGTAGTTATCACCATCCTTATTACATTTACATCTTAGCTAGCACTTCACAAAATCACCTCACAAAATCATAGTCAAGAAATTTCAATATAACATCATACCAACCCTATCAATCCTAATATAAGGTATACTTCTATGCAACATCATCACTTAATCACAAGTAACCACAATTGAAGTAAAGAATAGGGATCAGAATTTAAGATCCCGAAAATGACTTAGGTCAACTAGATTCTAACATGGTTTTCATAATGGTATAAGGTTTTAAATAGTTCTATAAAGTGATAATGATGCAGTAGCTAAGAGTTTTGGTGCATTGGAAGTCAAACGTCTAGGGACGACTAAGACATTCTACGACTAAGTCACCTATGTGCCTCATATGTGGTTCTATGTGTTAATGTATTATTCATGAGATTATAAAGTTTTTAAATGTTTTATTATGGTGTATATAGGCAGTTTGTCATGTTTCGTGAAGTTTGGAGGTCAAACATTCAAGAACGTCCATGACATTTGAAAGATTTTCCTTGAAATGACCTAGTGTGTCTATGCATGTTGCGTCATGTTTTACGTGTTCGTTTTGGTTGAAAATCATGTGATAGGTCATAAACACGTATACGATCATGTTTGGGTTGGAAACGTCCTAGCAAACATCCCCAAGGACCATCCAAGGGTTCTTGAGGAAGGACCCTTCATGAGTGCCAAAACTATCCAAGACAGCCCAACCAACGATTGGCAATTGACGCCCAGTGGGTCATTCGACGCCCCGTTGGAGGGTTATCGTCGATGGAGACTTAGGCGTGGGAGATAAAAGGCCAAACACCAGCCTCAGTCTCAGACCACAGACCAACAGGATGGTCCGTTAGTCAAGGGACATGTCGTCGATGATCCCTCCATCTGTGAGGCAGTTCCTGCGTGCAGTTCAATATTAAGTGAAGGGTGAATTGGTAAATACACCCAATGTCCAAATAAGAGGTTTGGATGTTCCTTAAGGGTCTTTTGTCTATTTTAGACTTGTATATATGTCTTTAACACTTAGAAGAATTCATTCTTCTAAATTAAAAACCCAAATTCTCTTAGAAATTCCTTAGAACTCCATTGAAGCCAAAACTCAAGGAAGAGGTTGGATTGGAGATTTGAGTGGTGATTATTCATCAAATTGGAGTATTAACATCATTTAGGTATGCTGTTTTATCATTGAAAATCTATTCTTCAAGGATCCCAAATTCGGAGAAATTTTCTAAAGTTTTTAAAAGATGAATTTGTCCAATTTCATGATCTATCCATGCGTTTTTGCATTAAAGGTTTTAAATCATTTTTTGTTGATGGAATTTTTTATTAGATGATTTTAACTCAATCAACCTATGAACCCATGTAATTGATGAACCCTAGTTTTTAACTACTTTATGGGTTAAGTGATATTGAATTAATCCTTATGAATTCTAGTGTAGTATTCTATGGGTTATCTAATGATGTAAGAATTGTATTTAATTAATAAATCTATAATTAATTGACCTAGTTTCATTGAGTATTAAGATTTATGCATTGAATTTATGTTCATAGTCATGGGTAAGGGCCTCTTGGTATTAAATTGGATGATTTAGCCATGGATTGAAGTGGAGAGAATGGATTGGTGGTACGCTACCCTAATTCTCTTTGTTTTAAGTATTATAGCTTTTGAATTATGTTTTGATCGGTATGAACTACTTATGGTGGAGGTGTTATGTGAGTGATGTGGCCTTGTCGGCATTACTATATGTATTATTATGATCATGGCCTTGTCGGCACTACCTGAAGTAATATGATGTTTTGTGTAGTTGATTATGTGATGTATGATCATATCTGCCTATATGTGAAGTAATGTGAAAGTATGTGTTGCTTCTATTGAAGTTGTTAGGTGATCATGTTAGACTATGACTATGTGTTCATGTGTGTAGACATAGAGTTGATGCATGATTGTCCCTACTTCATTATATGAGTCTATGATCGTTATATTGATGATTATATAGTAGTGTATAGGATGACTTAAAGATGATAATGGTTCTTCCTATGTGCTTTTAGAATGACATGTAATATGTGCTAAAGTGAAGTATGTTGTGTCTTGTTGAGGTAGACTTAAGTCCCTTACTTGATGCATGAATGAAATGTGAATATGAATTGTCTTGAATTAGGATGGTAAAGCCTCTTAGTGTTGTATGTAATAATGTTATGAGACCTTGAAAGATTATAAGAAGGTCCTTTATGTGAAACCTTGAACCTAGTGGTAAGGTTATGAAACTTGAAGTCGAAAGCCGTAATGGTATTCTTCTTGTAATGAATGATGGACTTAAGTTTGATTGGCTGGAACAGCATCATATCAATCCTTAGGAAAGTTATTATGAGCTTCTTGTAGCCATTGTAGGTCAGCCTTAGGGGAACTCTTTGGTAGGGTAAATGTAATTTGGTAATGAACTTGATATAGAACCCTTTTGTATGAACCTTAATGTGAATTAATCTATGAGAACAAAGGCTAGCACTAAGTGAGTATGGTAAGGGAAGTAGTTCGAGTTAAAGGATGAGGCTAGAATAAAAATAAATCCCTTCATATTCCTTTACCATGTTCCTACATGGGATGTGTTCAATTTCTACCATTGGCAAGTAGAACACCCTCATTGCAGTATGTTAGAACTCCGGATTCCATGCATTTCTACCATAGTCTATGTCGGTTATTTCCTATTCTCATCATGTGGGATACCTATTAGCATTAGAGAAGTTCTATGAAGTTTAGGTGATTGTATGGGACGATATCTAGACATTGCACAATAGGCTTTGAAGATGTTAGTGAGAGTCCCTACGTCTTCTCCAAGACCATTACTTGAATGTACTTATTGGATGAATGTCTCTTAAATGAACTAAGGAATGTAATGACTTATGTTGGAAAGCATTATCAATGAATGAGTACCTAATCTAGCGTGACATAAGGATTTCTTAGTTAAAGTGTGAAGAGGGAATAAGGGATTATTTCTTCATGTCTTATCTATGGAAGTCTTGAGAATGACTGTAGTTAGGGAAGTTGGTTGTTATGTTTGACATGATCTAAACTTAGGAAGTCTAAAATATTATTTAGATAACCTTGAAGAGAGTGTATAAGAGTTTTCTTGTAGGAGTACTTAAGTAAGTCTTTTGATAGCCTTAGTAAAGAGAACGTCATATTATACATGTTATATGTTTGATGTATCGTAAGTGTGTATACGTCTCATTCTAAGTAGTCTTAAGGATCGTTTATGCATGTTTAGAGAGGGTGTATGGGAGGTCTCTCTTTGTATGACTTAAGTGAGTCTTAGGATATCTTTTAGTGAGATGATTACATGCTAGAAGATGTCTTTAGTGAAGCTAAGCAACTTCACTGTAACAGTGAAGAACTTCACCGTACAGTGAATTGAGTTTACTTTAAAGTGACCTTAAAATGCTCTATATTGATTAAGTGATTTCTTATGTGTTTCTAAGTTGATAAAATGTTGTTCTTATGATTATATTATGATATTTAAATGAAAAGATGCATATTTCAAATAAATGTCCGTTTTCATATTTTTATGCATTATGTCATACTTAGTACATGTGGTTGTACTAATTTCATGCTTTTATCTATCTCTATATTGGTTGGTAGGTGAGGAGCATTTGGGAAGCAAGACTTGGATCGTAGCATCGTTCAAGTGAAATTGAAGTATGTTCTCATTTGACTCGAGGGCATAGATGTCTTTTGTTGTTCTTATTAAAGTATTGTAATAGACTATGTAGTAATATATTTCTATTTCGTATGGGCCTTGTCCCAAGTACTCTAGTGTCTATGATTGATGAGATTGAGACTTAATATTTCCTAGGACCTTTATATGAAAGAGTTTTTAAAGACTATGATCTTATTTGTGAAAAGTTTTAATTTCGCACTACTTTTCACTATATATATGCGATGAACGATATGGAAGGGATTGTATAAGACCTACGAGAGGTCGAATACGCCGGTTGCACTCCAAGAGTGCCATATCTACTAGGGTATGGTCTTGGGATGTGACACACAAAACTTACCAAGTCTCCTTCATAATACAACCTCAAGGCCTTACCATCAACCCTCAAACTCAACGCCACAATGGGTGTAATATCATCATATAATAGTAACCAACATGCTAACAAGGCCAATGGAATCGTTATACAACAACTCACCACTAGTTCATAGCCTAGTATTAGAGGCTTAGATCAAGTTGACAACCTACTTCACAATGTAGGTTAATTACTCAAGAACTAGTATAATTTTACTACAATATATCATAATCTACTCATGATTAGCAAGATGAAAACATAGGATAGTTATCGATACACTAACCAAACCAATTGCAACAATAATATACAATTCAATTCACGATCACAACCTAGGGTTAAAGGGAAAGGGTCATCTTCTACAAACTAGACCAATCCATCAATAAATAACATAATTGAGTTATAATACATGTTAATCTATTCATAATATCCAAAATAAATCATAATAAAAGAAATTCCAAGATCAATTATGAGATTGGAAAAGACACACATGAATTTCATACTTTGAAATCAATTTGATGGAACCCATTGGGGAAAAAGGTCCCAAAGGTGAAAGGAGACAACTATTGAACACCCCATCTCAACTCAGACGTTTTGCGCCCTTGGGGTGGTCCCAGAGGATTCGTACTCAGACGTTTTAACACATGGTACATCCTTCTACTCATATGAACCATTGACACTCAATTTCACTCTCAAACCATCCCCCAAAACATCACTACAAAACTCTACGACACACTAGTTCAACTTCGACTAGTTTTCTGACGCCTTGGGCGTTTGATTTACAAACGCTCCCAAACTTTACGAACTGACTTCTAATGCTAAAATATACTATTTTAATACATTATTATGTTACGAAACACATTTGAAATTCTAGTTTAACCTATTTTATTTTTAGGGTGTAACAATACTCCCCCACTTGGGAACATTCGTCCTCGAATTACACTTAAATACTTTTAAAGACATCAAGGACTCAACTGACAGCATATAGCGCATCAAATAAAATTAAAGATATCCATACTTATTGTACAAATCACAAGGAGAACCAACGTCACATCATTAAGCAATTAAGCAACATAAGCAAGTTGGAGCAAGTTCCACAATTCAAACCACATACTCATTTCAACATTTATCGAGGAACTACCTTCTCCAACATTAGTCATGCTCATAAACATCATTTGTACACATATTGAGACCATCATTCATGAAAAAGCAATTAAATAAAATTTTGAAATTCCTTAGAGTGAACACTACTCCTTTATAGTGAAACATGCTCAAAAATCAAGAATTCACTTTCAAGCAATTCTAACATGAAGTGATGACAACATAAGAGACAAGACCATATAAACTCATATCATAACATAAACATAACAAACAAAAGTAATTATGACTTAATTATGACTTACCGGGGCCTTCACTCTGGATTAGTCGCTTCTTTAGCTCCGAGAGCATAGAAACGATTCCTCTTTGGAGCATTGGGATCTGGACCATCATGAGGACTTGGTTGACCTTTTTCCCTTTTCCCTTGAGGGTAGGGAAATCTCTCATCATATGTCCCTATTACCACATCCAAAGCAACCATCCATGTCGGCAAGACACCTACACAAGTGTTGCTTCCCACAACTAGTACATCTAGGCCTCTCAAAAGCATAACCACCTCCTTGAGAATTTGTGTTGGAACCTCTATCTTTGTTTCCCATGGAAGAGTCTTGGTTAAATAAGATCTTCTTAGCCTTAGGTTGATTTGACTCATCCGATCTAGGCCTCTTTCCATCCCTAGTCATCTCCCTAAGTTTGGACTCTTCAATTTGTTGGTCATACACCATGATCCTAGAGATATCCATATCATTATGGAGCATAGCCGTACGATATTTTTTCTAAACCATACTAGATACCCCCATCACGAACTTATTCATCCTAGCCCTAGAGTTGGCTATCAAAGTTGGGGCATACTTAGAGATTTTGGTGAACTTGAGAGAATACTCCTTCACACTCATTCCCCCTTGATGAAGGTTCATGAATTCTACGAACTTTCTTTCCCTCAACTCTATGGGAAAGAACCTATCAACAAAAATCATTTTGAACACTTCCCAATCTATTGGACCTTACCTTAATGGTCTTTCATCTCTCCATTATTGAAACCACACTTGATCCCAACTTTAAGTTGGTAAGCGGCTAGTTCCGCTTTTTCTATAGGAGTCACACTCATAACATCCACCACTTTGAAAACCTCATCTATGAAGCCTTGGAACCGTAGGAACCATTGACACTCAATTTGACTCACAAACCTTCCCCCAAAACATCACTACAAAACACTGCGACACACTAGTTCAACTTTGAGTAGTTTTCGGACGCCTTTGGCGTTTGACTTCTAAACGTTCCCAAACTTTATGAACTGACTTCTAATGCTATAATATACTATTTTAATACATTATTAACTTGTGAAACACATTCGAAGCTCTAGCTTTACCTATTTATTTCTTAGGGTGTAACACACCTTAATCTAGGATTCACTTTAGAGATATATAAAATATGGAATTAGTACAACCACAAGTACTAAGTATGGAATAATCCATAAAAATTATGAAAATGGAAATTTATTGGAAATATGCTCTTTTTGATTAAAATATCATAATAATAGCATAAGAACAAACTTTGACACCTTAGGAATACATAAGAAGTCACTTAAGCAATTTATCACATTTTTAAGAAACTCTTTACAGTGAAGTCTTTTAACTTCACATTGAGTCATTTCTAGAATGTCATATTCTCACTAAAAGCCACCCTAAGACTCACTTAAGTAAGACAAAGAGAGACCGCCCATACACCCTCTCTAGGCACACCTAAATGATCCTTAAGACCACCTATGATGAGATATACACACTTACAATACACCAAAACACATAACATATATGATATGACATTCACCTTACCAAGGTTATCAAAATACTTACTTAAGTACTTCTAGAAGAGAACTCCCGTACACCCTCTTCAACATTACCTAATATTACTTCCTAAGATTAGATCATGCCTACTTAACAACTCAACATTCCTAACTAGAGTCATTCTCAATATTTCCCTAGGTAAGACATGTAGAGATAATCCTCTATGCCCTCTTCACAATTTAACTAGGAAATCCTTAGACTTACTCTAGATTAGGTATTCATTTATATACGTGCTTCCTATCATAAGTGATTACTTTATTAGTTCATTAAGAGACATTCATCACACAAAGGAAATTCAAATAATGGTCTTGGAGAAGACCTAGGGACTCTCACTAACTTCTTCAAAGCCTATTGTGCAATGTCTAGACAACGTCCCATACCACCACCTAAACTTCATCAAACTTATCCAATACTAGTAGGTATCATATATGATCAGAATATGCAATAACTGACATAGACCATGGTAGCAAAGCATGGAATCCGGAGTTGTCACCTACTCTGATAGAGGGTGTTGTACTTGCCAATGGTAGAACTTGGAGACATCCCATGTAAGCACATGGTTAAGGAATATGAAAGGGTACTCTAGACTCATCATTTAACTAGAGTTACATCCCTTACCATACTCCATCGGTCCTAGCCTTTGTTCTCATAGAGTAATTTACATTAAGGATCACATGAAGATGTTCCATATCTAGTTCATAACCCAATCACATTCACCCTACCAAAGAGGTCCCCTAGGAATACCTTACAATGGCGACAAAGATAGCTTACTGACTTTCTTAAGGATGATATGATGCCATTCCATCCAACCAACCTTAAGTCCACCATTCATTACAAGAAGGATACCATTACGACTTTCGACTTCAAGGTTCATAACCTTTCCACTAGGTTTAAGGTTTCACATAAATGGCCCTCTTAGAAACATTCAAGGTCTAATGTCATTCATTCATACAAGACTAAGAGGCTTTAGCATCCTAATTCAATACATATCATATTCACATTCATACATGCATCAAGTAAGGGACACAAGTCTGCCACACAACATACACCAAGACTTCACTTTAGCACATATAGTATATTATAATAGAAGCACATAGGAATTAACAGTATCATCTTTAAGTAATCCTATACACTACTATAACATCATCAATATAACCATTTTAGACTCATATAGCCAAGTAGGAATAATCATACATCAACACTAAGACTACACACATAAGGACATAGTCATAGTCTAACATGATCACCTAATATTTATAGAAGAACACATACTTTCACATTACTTAATATGGAGTTAGATATGATCATACTTCACATAATCAACTACAGAAATCCTCATAATACTTCAAGTAGTGCCGACAAGTCCAAGGTCATCATAATGCATAAAGTAACGCTGACAAGGCCACAACATTCGCATAACACCGCCACCATAAGCGGATCATACCAATCACAACATAACTAAAGAGCTACATTACAAAAAATTAAGAGAATTATGTCAGCTTACCACCAATCCATTATCTGCACTTCAATCCTTACTTAAATCATCCAATTCAATACCAATAGGCCCTTACCCATGGCCATGATCATCAATTTAATACAAAAACCATAATACTCAATGAATCTAGGTCAATTCATTATAGATTTATCAATATAGGTCAATTAATTATAGATTTATCAATATAATACAGACAATACATCAATTAAATACAATTATTACATCATTCAATAGCCCATAGAAAACTACACTAGAATTCATAAGCATTAAGACAATATCAAGTCAACCACAAAGTAGTCAAAATATAGGGTTCATGAATTACATGGGTTCATAGGTCAATTATGTTAAAATCATCGAATTAACATCAATATAATCATTATATAATGATTCAAAACCCATAATGCAAGAAACCATGGATAGATCATAAAATTGGACAAGTTCATCTTTAGAAAACTTAGAAATTTCTTTGAATTTTGGGCTCCTTGATGAATAGAATTTCAAGGATCAAAAATCATACCTCAATTATGTTAATCCAAGAAATTGATGAAGAATCACCTCTCAAATCTCCAATCCAAGCTCTTCCTTGAGTTTTGGATTCAATGGAGTTCTAGAGATTTTTTTAGAGAATTTGGGTTTTGATTTTGAAGAATGAATTCATCTAGGTGTTTAGGACTAATTTAGATGTTTAAAATACCCACAATACCCTTAAGTAACCTCCAAACTATTATTTGGACGTAGGGTGAATTTACCAATTCACCCGTTCACTTAACAGTGAACTCCGCAGGAACAGACCTCACAGACGACTGCCCATCGACGGGCCATTGGTCCACAAACGGACCATCCTGGCTGTCCGTCGATGGGTTCAGAGACTAGCCATTGGGATCTTGATATCCCTAGGCTATGTGTTTCCCAATGTCCACCAACAACGGGGCGTATACTGGCCAATGAGTCGTCATTTCCCTTAGTCGTTTGGGGCTGGTCCAAGACAACCTTGGCTCAAGGAAAGGGTCCTTCCTTAAGAACCGTTTGTTGGTCCTTGGGGACTTTTTCCTGGACGTTTCCAACCTGAATATTATAGGTTAGGACCTCCCATATCAATTTAATCCAAAACAAACACGTAAAACTCAACAAAACATGTTAAATAACACTTATTTCAAGGCAAACCTATTGAACATAATGGACGTTTGACCTCCAAACTTCATGAAACTTGACACACTGACTTTAAACACTATAATAACTCATATAAGGACCTCCTAAGCTCATTAAACACACATATAGGCACATAACCATACATGAGGCACAAAGTTGACTAGTCGTTGAATGTCTTGTCGTCCCTTGACGTTTGACTTCCAGTTCACCTAAATTCTTAGACATTGCCTCAACACCACTATATAAACCATTTTAGGACCTTATACCGTCATGACAATCATGTTAGGCTCTAGATTCACCTAAGTGATTTTTGAGGTATTAAAAGATCATTTTCCATGCTTTTAAACAAGAGATTATACGACCTCTATGAATAAAATTTTCACCCCTTCCACTCTAAAACGGGCTCATTTGGAAAGTTAAACTTCACCACCCTAGTTCTACAATCAATGAAGGCAAAGCAAGCATGCAACCAATCCATACCTAAAATAACATCGAAATCGTACATATCATGTTCTACTAGTTCAACATAAGTAACTCTATTGGGAAACATTATAGGACAATTTCTATGCACCCGTTTTTCAACCACCGACTCACCCACCAGGGTAGACACCATGAAAGGATCCTCCAAGATATCGGGCAAAATTTCAAACTTTTTAGATACTAGAGGAGTAACAAATGACAAGGTAGCACCGAGATCAAGTAAAGAATATACATCAATAGAAAAGATTTTCAACATACCGGTCACCACATCAGGAGAAGTCTCTTGCTCACCTATAGAGCAGAGAGCATAAAAGCGGTTCTTCTTCGGGGCATCAACATTAGAACCATTTGCTTGATCTTGAACACCACCCTGGTCTTGACCCTTCACATTAGGGAAATCCCTTTCCTTGTTTCCACTCTTACCACAACCAAAACAACAATCCATTCCTTTAATGAAATCACCATAATGCTTCTTGTCACACCTTCCACAAGTTGGTTTCTTAGTTGGTGAACTAGTGCTCCCTCCCTTTTGAGGCAAAGGTTTTGACACTCTATTATCATGAACCTTAGGGAACTTGGTAGGAACTTGAATAGAAAACCTCTTCTTGAACTTAGGCTTGTCTAGTATATCAATCCTACCCTTTGAAGAACCACCATTAGAAGATCTTTCCCTCTTAGCATCTTTACTCTTTATCTTAGCCCTTGCCTCTTACACTTGATGAGTAGGAACCATAGACGCCAAAAGTTCATATTGTCATGTAGAATATCTGACTGACTTTCCTCTTGCAAGTCATCTACCACTTCCATCACAAAGCGACTTATTTCATCCCTAGCATCAAAAACCAAAGAAGGAGCATACTTTGACAATTTAGTGATTTTCAAGGAGTATTAAAGTACACTCATACCTCTTTGATGAAGTTTGATGAACTCCACCACTTTGGCTTCCCCCTTCTCGCTAGGAAAGAACCGATCAAGAAAAGCCTTCTAGAAAATCTCCCAAGTCACCGGTCTACCTCTCAAAGGCCTATTGTCTCTCTGTTGGACGTACCAAGTGTGGGCCACATCTTTGAGTTTGTAAGTGGCTAACTCGGCCTTCTAACTAGTAGTCAACCCCATAGCATAGAGAATCATGTAAACTTCATCAATGAACTCTTGAGGGTCTTCCTCAACTTTGGACAAATAGAAAGTAGGAGGATTCATTCTAGTAAAATCCCTCAAACGGGAGGCCATTGTGCCAACATGTTGGTTTGCTCAGGGTACAACCTCCCGATTAGCTTGGGCCGTCAAGGTTTGGGATTGAGTAGTGACGGCTTGAGCATGTGTAGTAATGTCTTGGGCCATTTGGAGAAAGGAAATTGTTATGTCCCCGTCCTTCATAGCTTCAGGATTGAATGGAGCTTTGTCATCATTAAAAACATTTTCAAGATGAGGGACTTGATCACCACGGGGAGAAACTTCCGCATTGGTAATCTCTTCGTCAATGCTTTATGTCGCGCTCCTTCGTGTATTCATTGCCTATAATTAAAATGAAAGAACTAGATGATAAAGGAACATAGAGTACAAGACTCTCGAGGCGGGACATTGGATTTCCAACATGTGAGAGTTTCCTAAGCATCATATAATTTCGTTTTCATAAGTGTGGCACGCTTCTCAATAATGAGTAAGAATCTACATAGAAGTGGTTGAGAGAGACAACAACTCTAAATATATTCAACCTCATGCTCTGATACAAAGTTTGTCACATCCGAGGAGCACCCCCTAGACGTAACCGGGATCGTCGTCCTTTTTGAAGTCTAAGACTAGTCTTTTAGCTTACATCATTACATTCATAGGTCAAAATGAGGGAAAATTTGAAACTTTTCATTACTTCTACATTGAGGTTTACATAGACCTCTACATACACATAATATATATTCATATCAAGTATACGTAGACCCTTCATATAAGAAGATTACATCAACTTCTTTTTTTATTGCACATAGATATATAAGATACCTAACAGTGTCTTAAAAGAGTGTCTGTAAGATCTCAAAAATGAATTAGGTGAACTAGACCCTAAAATGTTTGTTGATACGCTCAAATTAAACTTCCCCAATGAAGTATAAGAGGTCGTATCAAGTAAAGAATCCAACTAGTAGGTTGGAGTCGATCCCACGAGGAAAATAGTTTAGACTTAACTTCAATGTACAATTACATCTATTTAGTCAAGTCCTTTCTTAAAACAGGTAATTAAAGGGAGGTTTTTTTTTGAAAGAAAAGTGTTTAATTATTTCTAAGTAAAACAAGTAGAAAGAGTTAATCTTTTGTGTTTATCAAGTTGTGAGAGAAACTAGGGTGTAAGTATTCCTCATAGGTTAATAACGCGGTAATCATAGCTATAACAATTTTCCCTAGTTTTTTGCATGCAAAGTGATAAGTTAGGTATCTCTAAATCCTTGGTGCGACAATTAGAGAATTGCATTCCGTACCTTGGTCAATCTACGTGTGTCTAAGCTACTAACCCTTACCTTTACTTCATATTAAGCATCGTATTTGATGTTTGGCTTAGTTATTACTTCGCACCAATCGAGACTAGCCTATTAGATAGCATCTCACTAAATATATGTTGATAATTCTTTTCCTATTAACTACCACCTTGGTCTGGCAAGTAGCAATAAGGCGATTTCTAACGCGTGCACTCGTTAAAATGACTTATTAACGAAAGAATTATCAATGAATGAAATAACCTATTCGAGAATTAGGTTTACTTTTTTAATCACACATGGTTCCCATAACCCTAGTTGTGGATTTAATTACCCATGCCTAGAAGAACAAAATACATAGTTGATAAACAAAAAATCATGAACTTACTTTGACAAATTCGAAAAAAATCCAGAAATTCCAATTGAAACAACAAAAATCACTTGAAAACCGATTCCGGAAAGTTGAATTGATGTCCAAGTTGCAAAACAAATCTCCAAAAACAAAACTATGAAAATAGAAATAGTATCCCACCCCAAAAATGAGTTTTTTCACCATATAAAAACATTGTCCTAAAATAAAAGGTATTGCAAATAAGGAAAGTTTGTCCAAAAATGCGGCTTCAATCGACGATCCCCACACACGGTCCGTCGATCAAACGACGGACCGTCGACTACCTCCGTAAGTCCAGACTTAGCATCTTTTTTTCAGCCTTCACTTTTGCATCTTCTCTTATCCAATCCACGGACCAACAACACGGTCCGTTGATTCACCTACGTTCCGTCGATGCTTCTCGTCTCTCCATACTTAGATTTTCTTCAACATTGGGTACTGGGACATTCTCTGATTAGATCGATTATTTGACATGAATGTACTTCGATTGATGGACCGTCGATCCTTCCATAGCCCCACACTTGGTAAGAATTCCTCGAGTTGCTTCTAGATGCCTAAAACTTCAATCGACGGTCACCATATATGGTCCGTCAATGGGATGACGGACCGTCGATGGCATTCATGGGTCACCTCTTCACTAAATCTCCACAGCCTTCTACGTTTTGGTTTTTGGACAGCTTTCCTGCAAAACAAAGATAAAACATATTAAAATTCCTACAAAAAGGTTTTATACACACACCAATCTTTAGGAAAAAGCATTGAAAGTATCGTGAAATCATGGTACATCAGCTTTCATGATGGTATAAGGTCCTAAATTTGTCATTAATGTTGTATTGAGGCAGTGTAAAATAGTTTAGGTGCATTGGAAGTCAAACGTCAAGGGACAACTAAGATGTTCGAGGACTAAGTAACATATATGGCTCATATGTGTTTATATGTGTTTATGTGTGATTCATGAGCTTATGAGGTCCTTAAATGAGTTATTATAGTGCTTATAAGCATTGTGTCAAGTTTCGTGAAATTTGGAGGTCAAACGTTCAAGAACGTCCTTACCGTTCGAAATGTTTGACTTGAAATGACCTTGAGTGTCTAAGCATGTTTCGTCGAGTTTTACGTGTTCCTTTTGGATGAAATTCATGTGGGAGGTCCTAAACTTGTATACAAACTTATTCTGGTTGGAAACGTCCAGGTGAAAATCACCAAGGACGAACCAAGGGTCCTTGAGGAAGGACCTTTTCCTTGAAGCCAAGACTTCCTAGACACCCCCAAACGACGGAGGCAGTAGATGGCTCGTGGGCCAGTCGACGCCCCCTATATGGGTGTCGTTGGTGGACACTTAGGCGTGGGAGATGATCAGCCAAAGACCAGAGTCAGTCCCAAATCATGGACCAACAGGACGGTCCATTGGTTAAGAAACGGGCCATCGATTGCTGCCGTTTGTGAAGCTGTTTTCTTGCGCAGCTTTACTGTAATTCTAGGGGTGAAGTTGTAAATTCACCCCACATACAAATAAGAGATAAGGAGGTTCCTAAAGAGTCTTTTGGGTATTTTAAAAATGTTTATAAGCTTTTAATACTTAGAAGAATTCATTCTTCAAATCAAAACCCAAAATATCCTAGAAATTCTCTAGAACTCCATTGGAGCTAAAACTCAAAGGTGAGCTTGGATTGGAGGTTTAAGTGGAGATTATTCATCAACATGGAGTATTAACTTCATTGAGGTATGGTTTTTGATCCTTGAAACTCTATTCAACAAGGAGCCCAAATTCAAAGAAGTTTTCTAAAGTTTTCAAAGATGAACTTGTCCAATTTTATGATCTATCCATGGGTTCTTGCTTTAAAGGTTTTTAATCGTTGTATATTGATTGAGTTGTTTTTAATTAGATGGTTTTAACTCAATTACCTATGAACCCATGTAATTGATGAACCCTAGTTTTTGACTACTTTATGGGTTACTTGATATTGACTTCATGCTTGTGAATTGTAGTGTAGTTTTCTATGGGCTATTGAATGATGTAAGGATTGTATTCAATTGATGTATAGGTTGTATTAGATTGATAAATCTATATTTAATTGACCTAGTTTCATTGAGTATTATGATTTATGTTGGTAGGTGAGGAGAATTGGGAAGCATGATTTGGATTGTAGCATCATTCAAGTGAAGTAGAAGTATGTCCTCATTTGACTCGAGGGCATACATGTCTTTTATTTCTCTTATTGATGTATTGTAATAGACTTAGTACTACAATATTTCTATTGTGTATGGGACATGTCCCAAGTACTCTTGTGTCCAAGATTTAATGAAATGAGACTTAGTATTTCCTATGAGTTTTGTGTGAAAGAGATTTTTAAAGACTATGAAACTGTTTGTGAAAAGTTTAAATGCCTCACTACTTTTCACTATGTATATGCAATGGACGATATGAAAGGTCTTGTATAAGACCTCCGAGAGGTCTAGTGCGCCGGTTGCACTCTGAGAGTGCCTTATTTTCTAGGGTATGCTCTCGGGATGTGACAATCTTCGTATAAGTGCATAGGTTTTGAAAGTAGTCTTATGAATCAAAAAGTCTCATCAAGTTACGTCTAGTAGAGTCTTGACCATCGGTGTGAGTCGCGACACATCTATGGGCGAGAGTCTATAGTACGAGGAGAGGGTGAATGAGGAAGTTCCTCCTCAAGTTGAGAAAGTTCCTCAAGGTGCTCAAGGAGTCCAAGTTGCTCGAAATTCTCAAGTGTCACCCAAGGTGATCAAGTCCCTATTATGGAAGGAGGTAATGAGTTTCTGGTGGTTCATCCGGAATTGACTAATAGAGAGATTAGAGAGGCTTTGCTTGCTTTAGACCAAGACGTGACCGCTCAAGTAAATAGGAGTATGGAGCCTAGGGTGAATGTTATGGAGAGCACTATGACTTCTTGGTTGAGATACTTTGTGATGATGAATCCTCCTATATTTTTTGGCTTTAAGGTTGGAGAGGATCCCCAAGAGTTTCATTGTAACGACCCGAGAGTACCCCCTAGAAGTTAGGGAATTCCCGGATCGAGACATGGCGTCCTCGACCTCTCGAAGGTCTAAGACAAGCCCTTTCGTACAATTCATTGCATACATGTATGAAAAGTAGTGCGGAATTAAAAATTTTCATACAAAATAATAATACTTCAAAATATCTCTTCATAGAAAAACATAATGAAAGGATAAGTCTCAAAGTCACCATCTTAGACATACGAATATATTGGGACACGGCCCATACTTCAAAATGAAAATAGCTAAGTCTATTACAATACTTTCAATAAGGAAATCTAAACATCAAGATGTCTTCGAATCAAGTGCGGACATACAAATTCTTTACTTGAATGAACACTAATCCAAGCTTCAACTTTGAGACTCCTCTCAAACGCCACCTACACCTTTTGAGATAGATAAAATTTATGGAATTAATACAAACACTTGTACTAAGTATGGTATAATGCATAAAATCATGATAAACAGAATTTTGTATATAACATGCTCTTTTTTATTAAAACATCATAGTATAAGTATAAAAACAACATTTAATACCTTAAAAACATACAAGATATCACATAACCATTTTATCACATATTGAAGAATATTCCAGTGAAGTATGTCACCTTACAATAAACTCTTTTAGCTTTCATCCTTCTCACCAAAGGTTATCCTAAGACTTACTTAAGTGAGACGAAGAGAGACCGCCCATAAACCCTCTCTAAAAACACCTAAATAATCCTTAAGACTACCTAAGATAAGATCATTTTCATTTTTATTTGTTAAACTCTCTACCTTTAATTACTCTAAGACTCACCTAAGTAAGACATGAAGAGACCGCCCATACACCCTCTTCAAGCCTACCTAAGCAATCCTCAAAGCTACTCTAGATAAGTACTTTTTCATTAACATTCATTTACTAAAGTCATTATGTTCTTTAAGTCATTTAGAAGATATTTCATTCATTAAAGACTTCACATAATGGTCTTGGAAAAACGTAGGCACTCACATACTAACATCTTCAAAGTCTAGTCGTGCAATGTCTAGATAGCGTCTCATTCAACTACCTAAACTTCCTAGTACTTATCCAACACTAACATGTATCCCACATGATGAGAATAGGCAATAACCGACATAGACCATACTAGCTAGGCATGGAATGCAGAGTCATAAACCTACTTCGATGTAGGGTGTTCTACTTGCCAAGGGTAGAACTAGGACACATCCCACGTAGGCACATGGTTAAGGAATATCAAGGTCTTTTATGAACTCTAGTCTCATTCTCAAGCAGAGATACATTGTACTCTAGTAAAATTCTTAAGGAGAGCTACAAACCATAACATATTCACTCGGTGCTAGCCTTTATTACCCAAAATACCCCTACATTTATTGGACAATTTAACCAACTCAAATTTGACTTAAAAACGACGCAACAAAATCTGGGACTTTACTGTGCATCGCGGAGACACTTCCAAATATTATTTTTCGAAATTTCTTGGATAAAATGGTTCGTGACAGCCTCGTTTCGCAATGCAATGTTTTTGCCTATTGCATGTCTGTCACGAGCCGAACGCACCCCCTAGAAGCTAGGGATAACCATCAGACCACGACATGGCGCACTTGACCCTTTGGGGTCTCATACAATCCCTTTAAATATCGTTCATCACATAATACATGAAAAGTAGTGCGGAATTTAAAACTTTTCACGAATATTTCAATAAAGGAAGTCTTTCATAAAATACTTAGAGAACCTCATCGTAACAAGCCAACTTAAAGACATGACATAGTATCGTAGGGACACGACCCTTTACATTAAAAGAAAATACATAATAAGTCTTAAAAATAAAACTAGGAAACGTAGATTCTGTCTTCGAATATATGAGGACATACCAAATCTTGAGAGAGTAGATTTCCCAAGCTTCACCGTCAAACCTTCAAAAGTTTCTAACCACCTATACTTATAAGGTATAGAAAAGTATGGGGTTAGTACAAACAATGTACTAAGTATGGCATATGCAAAAACATCTAAAAATGGATATTTTAATAAAATAAGCTTTCATGCCAAATAATTATAACTTTCAAGAATCTAGAAGCAAAACAACATAAGAAACATAATTTAACACTTAAAGAAGGATTTTCATAATTTTAACCAAAAAGGAGCATTTACAGTGAAGTACCCAATTTTACAGTTAACTCATCTTGACATTACAGCTAACCATTTTAGGACATTACAGTGAACTATTGACTCCAACAATGGTGAACTTCCAAGGTATTGCCAATGAGGATGTGAACTCATTTCCGTAGGAGTTTCCCTACCTAAGGATAATCCTAAGTCTTTCCAAGGTAAGACATGAAGAAAATGTCTAAACACTTCCTTCAATGCACACCAAAGCGATCCTCAAGACCACCCCTTTTGTCTTACTCACCTCGGCAGAAAAAGTCACCACTCAATCACAAGACATTAGAAGAACACCCAATAAAACACCAAAGACTTCCCTTTAGGAATGCCTACTTAGTGCAATGAGTAGATAGCGTCCCATACCACCACCTACCCTAAGTAGGACACTGTTTTAGAATTTATGGCGCCAAGTCTTCCCTTTCGAAAGGTCTTACTTAGTGCAATTGATAGATAGCGTCCCATACCACCAACTACCCTAAGTAGCACGTTCTTTTAGTATACTTAGTTCATTCAATTCACATAGGTATCACATTCTTTTAGAAAACTTAGTACTTTTATTACTTTTGTGGGGGGTTAGCTTAACCGACAAAGACCATGAGAGTTAGACATGGAATCCCGATATTAACCCCTATCGGAAGAGGGATCCTCACTTGCCTAGAGTAAGGTCATACTTCTTAGATTTTACATGGCTTTCCCAATAGCTACACCTAAGTGGGCACATAGTTAAGGGATAAGGAGATTTCTACTAAGTAACTCATTCTCTACTAACGAGGAGTACTCATCTCAAGAGGTACATTGGAATACAACATCTCAACTCACGAAGTGTAATCCACCCCTTCTTCATATCCTCTCGGTGCTAGGCATAACTCCACACGGATTATCAACATTATAAACTATAGGTTAAGGATAAATTGTGAATACCACATCTCAACTCACGAAGGGCATTCATCCTCTGACCTTCTTTGAAAACTCATTAGGAATAGTGAGGTTGCTACTAGACACGTTATCTCAACTCATGAAGACTCCCCTTTTTACTCAACTTAGCGTCATACATTCATTTAAGTGTGTGTGTACATGTGAGCACACCTTGCATATAAGCATCATTTCATGCACATTACTTCTATACATTCTTTAGACCTTCATTCATCAACTCCCACACTTTACATGATTCACATAATCATATACCTCATTTAGACATAATCTGGGTCAAACATACAATTCAAGCTTCACAAAACACAATACAAGACCCATTTTCAATATGTATTCATTTTACATATTAGACCTTCAAAACCACATTCACAATACCTACTAAGTATTATCAAGTTCATCAAATAAACACCGCCACCGAAAAGGTAGACCATACAACTCAAGATCAATATATAATAAGAACTATGCAATATAAGCAACTCATTATTTAACTAAGCCATCATCACCTATAATCATTTTCTCAATATTTCGTCATAATAAGGCCCTTAGGGAAGTAGCTAAACAAACATAACAACACAAGAAAACCAAATTTCATTCTCTACACAAACATTCTCATTTAACCCATTTCTTATGCCAACATTTGAAGAAAAGTTTAACATGATTTCATTGATGTTTTAACCTTAAAATCATCAACTAACATTAGAAACATCATTAATTAGTCATTAGAAACGTTTTCATGCAAGACCCATATTTAGAGTTGAGATGAGTAGAAACTAGGGTTGAAAACTCTTTTTGAAAATTCATTAGAAGGGACTCCTTGAATGGAAAAGAGTTCAAGGATGGATACCATACCTCCAATGCAAGAAAACCCAATGATTTGGGTGAAGAAACACGTCCAAACCAGCCCTCTTAGCTATCCTTGACTTCTAGCTTCCAAAGAGACTTTTAGAGAGTTTTCTTTAGAGAGAGAGTTTGAATTTTGAAGTGAGGGGTCTTGTCTAGGTCTAGGACTTAAAACCAATCTAATATAACTTGAAAACCCTAAAAATATCATCCTAGGGTCATAAAAGACTTGGGGTGAATTTACCAAACACCCCAAGACTTCACAAGCAACATTGCAACTATTGGGACAGTCACTATTGACAAACCAACCAATGGACCATTTGTCAAAGGACGGACCGTTGGTGGGGTCTTATTGGTTGGGAATGCAACTCACCAACCTGCAGGCTCTCAATTCCAACCGACAGAAGGGGACTGATGGACCATTTTTAAACCGACGGTCCGTTGGTTGAGTCTCGTTGGTTGAGACTTAGCCCCATTTGGAGCTTGGCCATCCTTCCTTGCAGGTCCAATCGACTCCCATGGTCGACGGACCGTTGGTGGACCAACGGACCATCCTTTGGTTCATTGTTTGGTCACTGCTTTCGCAGTTTGGTCCAAGTCATGGGCCCTTCTCTAGGGCCCACTTGCGGGTCCTGTATGGGGTCGTGCCTGAATGTTAAACCCCTACAAATGGTCGTCTAGGTTTTAGGAACATCTCATTCAAGTTTCAATCAAAACGAACATGTAAAACTCACTCAAACACATCAAGACAAATAACTACTTTCTAAGGCACACCTTCCGAATGTCATGGACGTTCTTGGTCGTTTGACCTTCAAACTTAACCAAACATCACACACTTCTTAAGGACACTAAATTAACTCATTTTAACTTAGAATTAACTCAAGAAAGAACCACGAAGCTCTAGTTCACTTTAGTTCGTTTTTAGGACGTTACAATCTCCCCCACTTGGGATAACATTAGTCCTCGAATGACACTAAAACTCTAGGACCATCAAGGTCTCACTTAGACTCAAATAACACATTGAAATAATTATAAAAACATCAAAAATCAAAGCATCAACTAACAAGGAGCATCATTTCACACGTTCATACACTTAGCAATATAAGCAATTTTTGCCAAACTTCACAAAGTCAAAACTCATTCTTAACCTTCTTTTATGGAGGAAATATCTTCTCCAACATTAAACATTCTCATATAAAACACTTTTGCACACATTGAAACTTTAATCAAGTCAAGGCAATTTTTTCTCAAAATGCACAAATCTTGCACTGAACATTCAACGTGTTACCGTTAAACATGCCATATTTTTCAAAAATTCATTCTTTGAGAAATTCATCAAGAGGACATGATCATATGAACTATAAAACCACATAAATTCATTTCATAACATAAAAACAACAATCATAAAGGGTTAATACTTACCAAGACTATCAAATCCGGATTAGTTATCCTTCCTAGCTCCCACCCCATATGAAGGGTTCTTCTTGGTAGCATTAGGATCTAGGGAAGATTGATTGACATCTTTCCCTCTTGCCTTGATTCCAGGGGAGTCCCTCATCTTTTGGCCTTTGCTACCACAACTAAAATAACAATCCGTTCTGGCAAGACACTTACCCGAATGTTACTTTCCACAAGTGGGACACCTAGCCCTTTCAAAAGTGTGGACACCACCTTGAGAATGTTGGTTTGGAGCCCTATCCTTGTTACCCATGGAAGAATATTGGTCATAGAACCTCTTCTTAGGATTTTGGTTACTAGAATCATCCGACCTAGGCGTTTTACCCTCTTGCCTTATCTCCCTAATTTTGGACTCCTGAATTTGTTGTGCATTAACCATGAGACTAGAAATATCCATGTCATCAAGAAGCATTACCGTACGTCACTCTTTTTCCACCAAGCTAGACACTCCCATTACAAATTTGTTCATCCTAGCCCTAGGGTTGGCTACCATGGTTGGGTCATACTTAGAGAGTTGGGTGAATTTGAGAGAGTACTCTTGCACACTCATTCCCCCTTGATAAAGGTTCATGAGTTCCACCATCTTCTTCTCCCTCCACTCTAGGGGAAAGAACCTATCTAGGAAAGCCTCTTTGAATTCCCTCCAATCAACCGGACTACTTACTAAGGGTCTCTCACCCCACCATTGCTCATACCACACTTGAGCAACATCCATAAGTTGGTAATCGGCTAACTTCGCTTTCTCCCTAAGGTAACACCCATAGCATCCACCATTTTGAAAACCTCATCCATGAAACCTTGTGGATCTTCATCCACCTTAGTGACATCAAAAGTGGGAGGGTTCATCCTCATGAAATCCCGAATCCTAGAAGCGGTGTACTAGCATTTGGTTGGGGTCTATCTCCTTGATTATCTTGGGAAACAAAGTAATTGTTGACAACATGAGCTTGACCCTTCATGAGTTGGGTCAAGTTCATTAGGGCAGCCCTCAACTCCGCATTAGTCATATAGCCTCAAAAAAGGAGCTTGAGGCATAAGAGGCACTTGAAGCCCTTGGGGTTCCGGAGGCACTTTAGGTTCTTGAAGAAGAACCTCCACATTCTCTTCCTCTAGGCCAACAATAGGAAATTGGTCAACACGGGGAGGGATCCTCTCATTAGCTACACCTCCCTCCTCCCTGCTAGCGGTTGATCTTCTCGTATTCATGTTCTACAAACACAAAAAGAAGAGGTTGAGAAAAGACACCTTATAGAACTCAACTGTAAGGCACGACATTAGAATAGAGAAGAAAGTGAAACTTCTAGCATCCTATAGCCTCTTGTCCATGGATGTGTCTCAACTCACACCAATAACCAAGATACTACTAGATGTGGCTTGTGAGACTTTTATAACCTAAACTATTTCCCAAAACCTTATGCTCTGATACCAAGTCTGTCACGACCCGAAAGCACCCCTTAGAAGCTAGGGATAACCCTCGGACTGTGACAGGGTGTACTTGACCCTTTGGGGTCTCATACAAGCCCTTTAATTATCGCTCATCACATAAGACATGAAAAGTAGTGCGGAATTTAAAAATTCTCACAAATAATTAAATAAAGGAAGTATTTCATAAAATACATAGAGAATCTCATCGTCACAAGCAAAATTAAAGACATGACATAATATCTTAGGGACACGACCCTTTACATTAAAAGAAAATACATAATATGTCTTAATAATAAAACTAGGAAACATAGACTATGTCCTCGAATATATGAGGACCAAATCTTGAGTGAGTAGATTTCCCAAGCTTCACCTTCAAACCTCCAAAAGCTTCCAACCTATACTTATAAGTATAGAAAAGTATGGGGTTTACTAGAAACAATGTACTAAGTATGGCATATGCAAAAACATGTAAAAAGGGACATTTTAGTAAAATAAGCTTTCATGCCAAATAATTAAAACATTCATGAATTTAGAAGCAAAACAACATAAGAATCATCATTTAACACTTAAAGAGGGATTTCCATAATTTTACCCCAAAAACACACTTTACAGTGAACTTACCAACTTAACAGTAAACCTAATTTTTCGTACGGACTTCACGAAGGTAATCTTTCCCAATAGGACTCTTAGGTCACACTAAGTTCAATGTGAGAGTAGCATCCCATACTACTACTCCCACTTAGAGCTCCTAATGGATTCCCATGGATTGAGCACTTTACAATAATATAACCAACATCATAGTGAACCATAGAAAACATTATAGTGAGTTAAAATACTTTACAGTGAACTCAAGACTCCAACAATGGTGAACTTCCAAGGTATTGTCAATGAGAAAGTGAACTCATTTCCGTAGGATTTTCCCTAACTAAGGATAATCCTAAGACTCTCCAAGGTAAGACATGAAGAAAACATCTAAACTCTTCCTTCAATGCACGCCAAAGCGATCCTCAAAACCACCCCTTTCGGCTTACTCGTCTCGGGAGAAAAAGTCACCACTCAATCAAAAGACACACCCAACAAAACACCAAAGACTTCCCTTTTGGAATGCCTACTTAGTGCAATGAGTAGATAGCGTCCCATACCACCACCTACCCTAAGTAGTACACTCTTTTAGAAGTTTTGGCATCAAGTCTTCCCTTTCGGAAGGTCCTACTTAGTGCACTGGATAGATAGCGTCCCATACCACCACCTACCCTAGTAGCACGTTCTTTTAGAAGACTTAGTTCATTCAATTCACATAGGTATATTTTAGAAAGCTTAGTACTTTCATTACTTTTGTTGGGGGTTAGCTTAACCGACAAAGACCATGAGAACTAGACATGGAGTCCCGATATTAACCCCTATCGGATGAGGGATCCTCATTTGCCTAGAGTAAGGTCATACTTCTTAGATTTTACATGGCTTTCCCAATAGCTACACCTATGTGGGCACATAGTTAAGGGATAAGCATATTGCTACTAAGTAACTCATTCTCTACTAACGAAGAGTACTCATCTCAAGAGGTACATTGGAATACAACATCTCAACTCATGAAGTGTAATCCACCCCTTCTTCATATCCTCTCGGTGATAGGCATAACTCCCCACGGATTCTCAACATTATAAACAATAGGTTAAGGATAACTAGTGAATACCACATCTCAACTCACGAAGGGCATTCATCCTCCGAGCTATCTTGGAAAGATCATTAGGAATAGTGAGGTTGCTGCTAGACACTTCATCTCAACTCACGATGAGTATCCACCCCAAGGCTCCCCTTTTTACTCAACTTAGCTTCATACATTCACTTAAGTGTGTGTGTGTACATGTGAAAACACCTTGCATATAATCATCATTTCATGCACATTACTTCTATACATGCTTTAGACCTTCATTCATCAACTCACACACTTTACATGCTTCACATAATCATATACTTCATTTACACATAATCTAGGTCAAACATACAATTCAAGCTTCACAAAACACAATACAAGACCCATTTTGAGTATCTCTTCATTTTACATATTAGACCTTCAAAACGAAATTCACAATACCTACTCAGTAATATCAATTTCACCAAATAAATACCGCCACCAAGAAGGTGGACCACACCACTCAAGAGCAATATATAATAAGAACTATGCAATATAGCAACTCACTATTTAACCAAGACGTCATCACCTATAATCATTTTCTCAATATTTCATCATAATAAGGCCCTTAGGGAAATAGCTAAACCAACATAAAAACACTAGAAAACCAAAGTTCATTCTCTACACAAACATGTTCATTTAACCCATTTCTTATGCCAACATTTGAAGAAATGATTTAACATGATTTCATTGAAGTTTTAACCTTAAAATCATCAACTTACATTAGAAACATCATTAATTAGTCATTAGAAACGTTTTCATGCAAGACCCATATTTAGAGTTGAAAGTAGTAGAAACTAGGGTTGAAAACCCTTTTTAAAAATTCATTAGAAGGGACTCCTTGAATGGAAGAGAGTTCAAAAATGGATACCATACCTCAAATACAATAAAATCGAATGATTTTGGTGAAGAAACATTTTCAAACCAGCCCTCCTAGCTCTCCTTGACTTCTAGCTTCCAAAGAGACTTTGAGAGAGTTTGTCTTTAGAGAGAGTTTGAATTTTTAAAGTGAGGAGTCTTTTCTAGATCTAGGACTTAAAACAAATCTAATATAACTGAAAAAACCCTAAAAATATCATCCTAGGGTCATAAAAGACTTGGGGTGAATTTACCAAACACCCCAAGACTTCACAGGCAACGTTGCATCTTTTGGGACAGTCACCATCGACGGACCAACCAACAGACGATTTGTCAAAGGATGGACCGTTTGTTGGGTCTCGTTTTTTGGGACTGAAACTCACCAACCTACAGGCTCTCAAGTCCAACCGACGGAAGGGGACCGACGGACCGTTTGTCAACCGGTGGTCCGTTGGTTGAGTCTCGTTGGTTGAGACTTAGCCCCATTTGGAGCTTGGCCATCCTGCCTTGCAGGTCCAATCGACTCCCATGGTTGACGGACCATTGGTGGACAACGGACTGTCCTTTGGGTCTTCGTTTGGTCACTTCTTTGGCAGCTTGTTCCAAGTCTTTGGCCCTTCTCTAGGGCCCCCTTGTGGGTCATATGTGGGGTCGTGCCCAAACGTTAAACCCCTA
This sequence comes from Solanum sitiens, assembly GCA_016801875.1. NCBI lineage: Eukaryota > Viridiplantae > Streptophyta > Magnoliopsida > Solanales > Solanaceae > Solanum > Solanum sitiens. Next base: position 544,491 of record JABWTJ010000609.1, read on the forward strand.
TACATGGTCGTCTAGGTCTTAGGAACATATCATACAAGTTTCAAGTAAAACAAACACATAAAACTCACTCAAACACATCAACACACACAAGTACTTTCTAAGTCACACCTTCCGAACGTCATAGACGTTCTTGGTCGTTTGACCTTCAAATTTAACCAAACTTCATACACTGATTAAGGACACTAAAGTAACTCATTTTAACTTAGAATTAACTCAATAAACAATAATGAATCTCTAGTTTACCTTAGTTCATTTTTAGGGTGTTACACTCCTCAAGTTGAGCAAGTTGGGCAAGTTCCTCAAGGTGCTCAAAATTCCCAAGTGCCTCCCAATGTTGATCAAGTCCCTATTGTGGAATGAGGTAATGAGGTTCCGGTGGTTCATCCGTAATTTACTAATAGAGAGATTAAAGAGGCTTTGTTTGCTTTAGCCCAAGCCGTGACCGCTCAAGTAAATAGGAGTATGGAGCCTAGGGTGATTATTGTGGAGAGCACTATGACTTCTTGGTTGAGAGACTTTGTGAGGATGAATCCTCCTATCCTTCTTTGATCTAAGGTAGGAGAGGATCCCCAAGAGTTCCTTGATGGGGTGTACAATGTGTTCAGTGCTATGGGGGTTACATCTAGGGAGAGGGCGGAATTAGCTTCGTATCAATTGAGGGATGTTTCTCATGTTTGGTACACTCAATGGAAGGATAATAGGACGGTTGAGTCGGGTCATATTGATTGGGAAGAATTTAAAGAAGCTTTTCTAGGAAAGTAGTTTCCCCATGAGAGGAGGGAGGTGAAGGTAGAGGAGTTTACCAATCTCAAGCAAGGCATTATGAGTGTTGAGGAGTAATCTTTGAAGTTCTCAATGTTGTCTACATATGCACCATACTTAGTGTCTAATCGTATGGATGATATGAGTAGTTTTGTGACCAGGGTCGCTGACTTAGTGAGAGAACAATTCCGTATGACCATCCTACATGATGATATGACCTTAGCTAGACTCATGGTGTATGCTCAATCTATTGAGGAGTCTAAACTTTGTAGTATTGCTAGAAACTTGAAGAGAAGTGGTTCAAGTGATCAAGGGCCACCTAGGTTAAACAATTGGGCTCAAACTCAAGATGGACCTAGTGTTCCTAAGGTGAAATTTGAGAAAGGAGGTGGTTCTAAAAACGGCAAGCCTAAATGTGTCACTTGTGGAAAAAGGAACTATGGGGAGTGTCTAAGGGGTACCGGGAGTTTCTTTGGATGTCGAAAAGATTGACACAAAGTGAGGGATTGTTCTAATAGAGATGGTAAGCAAGTTGCTCCTAATGTTCCAAAGGATGATGCTCCAAATAAGAGGCGTTTCTATGCAATTCGGACTAGAGGATAAAAGCCAGATTAGGGTGATGATGATGATGGTAATTCCTTGTATTTTTTTTAGTGAATGAGTACCTTCTATGTGGACGAGTGTGGTTAATATATGGTCTAGAAATGTCCTAGAATCTTGTTGCATGTGAATGGTTTTTAGGAATCTTGTTGAAATTGAATTTCATTGACTTCTTGCTTTTCGTATTTTATAAAGCTATGATTATATTGAAAAAGGTGTTTATATGATTTTACCTTGCATATTAGCATGTTTCCATCATGAATTGACTAAAAGTTGCATTTTTGAAAAATTTGGACAATTGATTGTAAAGACTGCCTGCTCATTGTAAGAATTTTGTATAATTGACTAATTCATTCTTTGGTCGAAAATTGTTTTAATATTGTTATAACTGATGTATATGAGTATCATGATGAATATAAAATAAGTTTGTGCTATTTGGAATTAAGGATGTGAGTTTTATATCATGATGAGTTATAGAATTTTCTTCTAGTTTCTTGTTGTGTTGTGAATCTCTTGACTATGTGAAATTGATGTTTTTTATAGATTTTTGTTGTGTATAAAGTGTTATATGTTATGTTTATGAGCTTCTTATTGAATCTCTATTCTTGCAAGTGTTCGGAGAGTGGAAAGTGTCATTCGAGAACGAATGTTGTTCAAGCGGGGGAGATTGTAAGATCTCAAAAATGACTTAGGTGAACTATAGACTAAAATGGTTGTAATGATGGTCTACGGTCCTAAATTGGTCTATAATGTGGTATTGAGGCAGTTTCTGTGATTTTAGGTGCATTGGAAGTCAAACGTCAAGGGACGACTAAGACGTTCGACGACTAAGTCATCTATGTCCCTCATATGTGTTTATATGTGTTTATGTGTGATTAAAGATCTTATGAGGTCCTTAAATGAGTTATTATAGTGTTTATAGGCATTGTGTCAAGTTTCGTGAAATTTGGAGGTCAAACGTTCAAGAACGTCCAGGACGTTCGAAAAGTTTGCCTTGAAATGACCTTTTGTGTCTAAGCATGTTTCGTCGAGTTTTACGTGTTAGTTCTTGATTAAATTCATGTGGGAGTTCCTGAACTCGTATACGAAACTATTCTGCTTTGAAACGTCCAGGTTAAAATCCCCAAGGACCAACCAAGGGTCCTTGAGAAAGGACCTTTTCTTTGAAGCCAAGACCGCCTAGACAGCCCCAAACGGCGGAGGCTGTAGACGGCTCATGGTCCACTAGATTCCCCATCAATGGGTGTCGTGGGTGTACACTTAGGCATGGGAGGTGATCTTCCAAAGACCAACCTCAGTCCCAAACCACGAACCAACAGGAAAGTCCGTTGGTTGGGAAATGGGCCGTCGATGGATGCCGTTTGTGAAGCTGTTTTCCTGCGTAGCTTTACTATAAGTCTAGGGGTGAAGTTGTAAATTCATAACATTTACAAATAAGAGAAAGGGAGGTTCCTAAAGGGTCTTTTGGGTATTGTAAACATGTTTATAAGCCTTTAACACTTAGAAGAATTCATTCTTCAAAATCAAAACCCAAAATATCCTAGAAATTCTCTAGAACTCCATTGGAGCCAAAACTCATGGGAGAGCTTGGATTTGAGTTTTGAGTGGTTATTATTTATCAAATTTGAGGATTAACATCATTTAGGTATGGTTTTTCATACTTGAAACTCTATTCATCAAGGAGCCCAAATTCAAATAAGTTTTCTAAAGTTTTCAAAGATGAATGGGTTCTTGCACTAATGGTTTTTAATCATTGTATATTGATTCAATTTTTGTTAATTAGATGATTTGAACTCAATTAACCTATGAACCCATGTAATTGATGAACCCTAGTTTTTGACTACTTTATGGGTTACTTGATATTGACATAATGCTTGTGAATTGTAGTGTAGTTTTCGATGGGCTATTGAATGATGTAAGGATTGTATTCAATTGATGTATACATTGTATTAGATTTATAAATACATATTGAATTGATCAAGTTTCATTGAGTATTATGATTTATGCATTGAATTGATGTTCATGGACATGGGTAAGGGCCTATTGGTATTGAATTGGATGATCTAGCTAAGGATGGAAGAGGAGAGAATGGATTGCTGGTACGCTACCCTAATTCTCTTTATTTTAAGTATTATATGTCTTGAATTATGTTGTGATTGGTATGTCCCACTTATGGTGGCGGTGTTATGTGAATGATGTGGCCTTGTCGGCGTTATTTTATGTATTATGATGATTATGGCCTTGTTGGCAACTACTTGAAGTAATATCATGATTTGTGTATTTGATTATGTGAATTATGATCATATCTACCTACATGTGAAGTAATGTTAAAGTATGTGGTTTTTCTATTGATGTTATTTAGGTGATCATGTTAGACTATGACTATGTCCTTATGTGAGTTGATGCATGATTCTTCCTAATTGGTTGTTGAGTTATATTATGGCTATATTGATGATGTTATAGTAGTGTATAGGGTTAGCTAAGGATGATGAAGTTTGTGCATATGTGCTTCTTGAATATGATATGTTATATGTGCTAAAGTGAAGTAATGATGTGTCTTGTTTAGGTAGACTTAAGTCACTCTTCTTGATGCATGAATGATATGTGAATAGGTGATGTCTTGACGTTGGATGCTAAAGCATCTTAGTCTTGAATTTATGAATGACATGAGACATTGAATGATGTTAAGAGGGTCCTTTATGTGAAACCTTGAACCTAGTGGTCAGGTTATGAAAGTTGAAGTCGAAAGACGTAATGGTATCCTTCTTGTAATGAATGATGGACTTTTGGTTTATTGGGTGGAACGGCATCAGATCAATCCTTAGGAAAGTCATTATGAGCTTCTTGTCACCATTGTAAGGCATCTCTAGGGGACCTCTTTGGTAGGGTAAATGTACTTGGGTTATGAACATTATATGGAACCCCTTTGTATGAACCTTTAATGTGAATTACTCTATGAGAACAAAGGCTAGCACCGAGTGAGTATGGTAAGGGAAGTAGTTATAGTTAAAGGATGAGGCTAGAATACAAAGTAAGCCCTTCATATTCCCGAACCATGTGCCTACATCAGATGTGTCAAACTTTTACCATTGGCAAGTAGAACACCCTCCATCAGAGTAGGTTACAACTCTGGATTACATGCTTTGCTACAATGGTCTATGTCGGTTATTACCTATTATCATCATATGGGATACCTACTAGTGTTGGAGAAGTTCTATGAAGTTTAGGTGGTGGTATGGGACGCTATCTAGACATTACACAATAGGCTTTGAAGATGTTAGTGGGAGTCCATAGGTCTTCTCCAATACCATTACTTGAATGTCCTTATGTGATTAATGTCTCTTTAATGAACTAATGAAATAATGGCTTATGTTAGAAAGCATGTGAATGAATGAGTACCTAATCTAGAATGACTTAAGGATTCCTTAGTTAAAGTTTGAAGAGGGCATAAGGAATGATCTATTCATGGCTTATCTAGGGAAGTCTTGAGAATGAATCTAGTTAGGGAACTTGGTTGATACATTGGGCATGATCTAAACTTAGGAAGTCTTAACGATTATTTAGGTAACCTTGAAGAGAGTGTATGGACGTTCACTTCTAGGAGTGCTTAAGTAAGTCTTTGATAGCCTTGGTAAGGAGAATGTCATATTATACATGTTATGTGTTTTCGTGTCTTGTAGGTGTTCATGTCTCATTATAAGTAGTCTTGAGGATCATTTAGGCATACTTAGAGAGGGTGTATGGGCGGTCTCTCTTTGTGTTTCTTAATTGAGTCTTCGAATAACTTTTAGTGAGATGATTAGATGCTAGGAAGTGTCCAATACGAATTAGAATCACTTCACTGAAACAGTGAAAGAGTTCAATGTAGTGTTGCTCCTAAATATGTGATAAAGTGATTAAGTGATTTCTTATGTGCTTCTAAGGTGTTAAATGTTGTTCTTATGATTATATTATGATATTCAAATCAAAAGATGCATATTTCTAGAAATGTCCATTTTGATGATTTTTATGCATTATGTCATACATAGTACATGTGGTTGTACTAATTCCATGCTTTTATCGATCTCCATAGTGGTTGGTAGGTGAGGATCATTGGGACAAGACTTGGATCGTATCATCATTCAAGTGAAGTTGAAGTATGTCCTCATTTGACTCGAGGGCATAGATGTCTTTTATTTCTCTTATTGAAGTATTGTAATAGAATTAGTAGTAGTATATTTCTATTGTGGATGGGTCGTTTGCCAAGTAATCTTGTGTCCAATATTTGATGAGATGAGACTTAGTATTTCCTATGAGTTTTATGTGAAAGAGATTTTTAAAGACTGAAAATGGTTGTAAAAAGTTTTAATTCCGCACTACTTTTGACTATGTATATGCGATGGACGATACGAAAGGGCTTGTATAAGACCTCCGAGAAGTCGAGTACGCCGGTTGAACTCCGAGAGTGCCATATTTTATAGGGTATGCTCTCAGGATGTGACAGTGTCTCATCTCATAACTAAATAAAACAAGAGTATATCGATTTGGCATTTCCCATACATCAATGTAATAAAGCCACATAAATGTTATACAATTCGTACTCAAATGAAAAGGAAAGAACATAGAAGTCTTAAAGCTAAAACAACTTAATAAGCTTGATATTGGCATTGCCCTTGGAAAGTGAGGACCTACACAACTTGTATGAATGAGAAATTCCAAGTGTTCTTCAAAGTCGTCTGAAAAGCCCTTCAACGACCAGAACATAAAATGTTGGGGAAAAGGGAGAAAATGGGGTTAGCACATCACATGTACTTAGTATGAGACCATATGCAGATATAATATAAAATCATGCTAAAAAGGGACATTTCATTAAAACATGCTACTTTATATTTCGAAAACTTATGCATATTGAAGAACCAATACAAGTCATTAATGCATATGTATCAAGTCAATACCATGGACTATACAACACTAAACCACCCTAAGTTTAATCAAGTCACATTCATATCAACATACTTGAACCCATAACCAAATACAATTCTATCATCAAGTCATAACATCACAAGCATGAATAAGAGTTCATCACATTATAACAAAGAAAGACCATTACTCATGACCCTCATTAAGTCCACTTGTGTAATAACAAAGCAATGCCCCATAACCTTACTTTATAAAGTCAACCTACGAAGAACCATAACCAATGTCGAACTCCACATAACATATACTTAAGAGTAGATAATATCATTCTCTAACAATAGAGAACAAATACATTTTATATGAGTAACCAACATCATAGAGTGTCATTTAAATGTATGATCATAACATTATCATCATTTACATTAATAAGCATATACATACATAAGAACAACATTCTAAGAATCCATTCAAGGCTAAATAGTGCAATGCATAGGTAGAGTCACATACCCTTACCTAGACTAAGATAAACCCTTTAGGTCATCCTAGTTAGAGTTTATTCATTACTTCATTTTACATTTTTGGGAACATCTTGCCTTAACCGACATATACCACATGAGATAATGTGGAATCTGGTGTGATAGAACCCTACACCAAAAGAAGGCGGACTACTTGCCGAGGTAGTACCAAAACATGAACTTAGCAACTACGTGGATCCACTAGCTAGTATTCCTATAGGGGCAACATAGTTCAAGAACTAGGAGATATAGTTGGGACCCTCTTTATGCTACATGCGTTATAGTCTCCAATCTCAAGAGTACATTAGGAATCCTACCTTCCCTATGTGGGAAGTGACACCCCTCACTCTAGTTCACTCGGTACTAAGCTAGAGTCCCTTTTGAAATGTATTTAATATATTTATTAATCATCATAGCTTAATGTAGGTCATAGGGTCTATCCCTTATATAATCATAATCATCAAGCTCAATAATAATTGCATGAGTATTGTCCTTTCATTTCAATTCATATAAGTGAGGTTAGCACATTTACATATCATTCATGATAATGCACATTGGTAGTTATCACAATCCTTATAACATTTACATATTATCCAACACCTCAAAAAACCATTGAAAAGACATTTCAATTCAACATCATACCAAATCTATCAATCCTAATATAAGGTATACTTCAATGCAACATAATGACTTAATCACAAGTAACCACAATTGAAGTAAAGAATAGGGATCACAATACTTACTAATTCTCCTTCATAAGCCAACCTCAAGGCCTTACCATCAACCCTCAAAATCAACCCAACAATGGGTGTAATATCATTATATAATAGTAACCAACATGATAATAAGGCCAATTGAATCATTATACAACAACTCACCACTAGTTCATAGCCTAGAATTAGAGGCTTAGATCAAGTTGAAAACCTACTTCACAATCTAGGTTAATTACTCAAGAACTGGAATAATTACTCAAGAACTAGAATAATATACTCACGATTATCATGATAACAACATAGGATAGTAATCGACACACTAACAAAAACAATTACAACAATAATATACAATTCAATTCAAGATCACAACCTAGGGCTCAGGGGAAAATGTCATCTTCTACAAACTACATCAATCCATAAAAAAATAACATAATTGACTTATAATACATGTTAATATATTCATAATATACAAAATAAATCATAAATAAAGCTATTCACAAGATCAATTTCGAGATTGGAAAAGACACATATGAATTTCATATTTTGGAAATCAATTTGATGGAACCATTTGGGGAAAGAGGTCCCAAAGGAGAAAGAAATCCCATACCTTAATTTTTTATGAAGATTGATGAAGAAACGTTTTGTTATTGCAGCCTTAGAAGCCCCTTGAATTTTATCTTCTATGGCGTTCTTCAACTTGGGAGAGAGAAAGAAGAGAGAAGGAAGACAGTTTGAGTTTGGGAATTATGAGGGCTTAGGTTAGTTTAATTAGCTTAGGATATTTATATAGGTCATTAAACCACTTAATTGGGCTTCCCTAAACCCCTAACTAATTAATTAGCTACCTAGTTAATCAACTCAACCTAGCTTAAAACGAGCAGCAAAGCAGTTCTCTCACAGACGACTCCCCGTCGACGCCTCGTGTGTGAATCGACAGACCAAGGACCAACCGTCCTGTTGGTCCATCGTTTTTGTATGAGGCTTGTACAAACAGGCCTACCAAGATTTGGCTAAATGACCATTGACAGAAGCAGTCCACGTCCCATTTGGCAATCGACGGACCAAGGAACAACCGTCCTACTGGTCCGTCGTCAACTTCAGAGACTTGTCCAAAACAGGCTTCCAAGGATTTGGCTAAGTGTACATTGTGGAAAACAGTCCACACCCCGTCAATTGGACAACGGGCCATTGTTTGCATCCGTTGGTGAACAGTTCCTTGGGCAGCCTTTGACCTCAAAATGCAAGGGTCTTCCTCAAGGGCCCTTGGTTGGTCCTTGGGGAGTCGGACCCGGACGTCTCGATTATGAATAAACTCTAATACATGTTAGAGACCCTTCTATGAACTTTCATCATTTTCCAACTCCGAAAACCTACTCAAATAGGCTAAGGCACACTAGCACCTCATTGAACTAGTTTTCGGATGTCACAGACGTTCTTTGACGTTTTGGTTTCTAATCTTCCTAAATGACTTATATTCATTAAAATTGACCTTAAAACAGTATCTAAACCTTTTTACACCTATGTTAGGCTCTAGAACACGTCTTAGACTTTCGAAGTGTTACATTATCCCCCCCCCCCTTAGGAACATTCGTCCCAAAATGACACTAAAATCTTTTGGAAGGAAGGAATAGACTCAAGACTAGCAGCCCAACCAAAGACAATACATAACAATATGTGTTATAACATCAATCATGGCATTTTTACACATAGCAATTCAAAACTTCAATTACCACACATAAGGCTCAAATCACATTATGAGGAATTTCCTTCTCACAAATACATGAGCTCAACATACCATATATAAGTCAATTATGCCAAAACTCAACTTACCAACACGCTCAATATAATTTCATAAAGACTCACCATATCAAAATGCACAACATATCTCAAAACAAGAAGAATTGCAAATTTTCAAGTCAATACGCACAATTTCACTGTAACTTCACTGTAATGATACCAAAAAATGCACATTTTGCAAAACTTTTCCAAAAATCATAGCAACTTCAAATTTAGTCATTATTTCCATTATAAGCTAGAACAACTAACCTTCACTAGTAAAGAGACGAGGATAACGGGACTTCATGTTGGTCTTGGCCTCCAATGTAGCTCCCTCAACTAGGTGGTTTCTCCATAACACTTTTACGGAGGCCACCTCTTTTTTCCTCAACCTCTTCACTTGACGATCAAGTATTTCAATCGGAATATCGTCATAAGAGAGGTTATCCTTCAAAGCCAGACCCTCAATAGGAAGAATAGACTTGGGATCACCGATACACTTCTTAAGAATAGAAATATGGAAAACCGGATGAACCGAAGATAGTTCACTAGGGAATTTCAATTCGTAAGTAACCTTATCAACCCTTTCAAAGATTTCATAGGGACCCACTTAACAAGGACTCAACTTCCCTTTCTTGCAAAATCTAACCACCCCTTTTATAGGCGAAATTTTCAAGTACACTTTATCACCTTCTTCAAACTCTAAATCTCTTCTCCTATGATCGGCATAAGACTTTTGCCGACTATAGGCTGTTTGCAACCGGTTCCTTATGATATGAATTTTCCCCAAAGTCTTATAAATCAAATCGGGACCAAGAAGCGAAGACTCATCCATTCAAACGACCCAATAGGACACCTACACCTCCAACCATACAAAGCTTCATAAGGAGCCATAGAGATGGATGAATAAAAACTATTATTATATGATAATTCTACCAAAGGCAAATGCTCATCCCAATTTGCCTTAAAGTCAATGATGCAAGCTCTAAGCATATCTTCAAGAGTTTGAATAGTTGGCTCCGCTTAACCATCCGTTTGGGGATGAAAAGCGGTGCTTAACTTCACTTGAGTACCCAAACCCTTTTGAAAAGATCTCAAAAATATAGATGTAAATTCAGCACCTCTATCCGATATGATGGACAAAAGAACCCCATGAAGACTTACTATCTTGTCATTATATTCTTGCATAATCTTCCGCCGAATAAGTAGGCTTAACAGGAATAAAGTGAGTGGATTTGGTCAGTCTATCCACTACCACCGATATAGAGTCATATTCTTTTCGAGTTCAAGGCAAACCTACTACGAAATCCATATTAACATCTTCCCATTTCCAAGTAGGAATTTGGATTTCATGAAGTAGACCACTTGACTTTTGGTTCTTGGCCTTCACTTGTTGGCAATTAGGACACTTTGCAACAAACTCCGCAATGTCCCTTTTAAGAAAATCCCACCAAAATACCTCTCTAAGGTCATGGTACATCTTTGTAGAACCCGGATGAATAGATTAACGGGCTCCATGAACTTCCTCAAGGATACTACTCCTCAAATCATCCAAATTATAAACACACAAACTTCCTTGATGTCTAAGAACACCATCCCTCCTTGGGAGAATGACTCATTCATCTTTCCAAGAACTTATTTTTTCAACTCCATCAATAATAGATCAACGTGTTGCTTAGACTCACCTAAACCACCAAAGACGACTCGGAGTTATGATATACCACCATACCACCATTTGGAGAATCTTCAATTTGAACCCCTAAACGAGCCAACCTATGAACATCTTTCACTAGGTTTCTCTAGGATTCTTCCACATGGGACACACTTCCCATGGAAAATCAACTCAAAGCATCTACTACCACATTGGCCTTGCCGGGGTGATAAAGAACACTCATGTCATAGTTTTTCATCAACTCTAACCATCTCCGATGTCGAAGATTCAACTACTTTTGACTAAATACATATTGGAGACTTTTGTGGTCCGTATACACATAAGCATAAACCCCATAGAGATAATGCCTCCATATTTACAAGGAAAATACCACGGCCGCTAACTCAAGGTCATGAGTCAGATAATTCTTCTCATGGACTTTGAGTTGCCTAGAAGCATAGCCTATAACTTTTCAATGTTGCACAAGAAGACACACCAAACTGACTCGGGATGCATCACAATAAACCATAAAATTCTTAGTATCATTAGGTAGCGTCGATATCGGAGCGGAAGTAAGCCTACCCTTCAACATTTGGAAGCTCTTTTCACATGCCTCCGACAACTCAAATTTCACATTTTTTGGGTCAATGTTGTCAGGAGAGAAGCAAGAGACGCAAATGTATCGACAAACCTTCTATAACAACCTGCTAGATCTAAGAAACTCCTAATATCCATAGGATCCAAAGGCCTAGGCCAATTTTTCACCGCTTCGGTTTTCCTTTGATCAACCTCTACTACCTCACTAGAGATAATATGACCAAGAAACTCTATCGACCTCAACCAAAACTCACATTTGCTATACTTGGCAAACAATTGATGTTCTTTAAGTACTTGCAACACCACTCTCAAATGACATGTATGTTCACCCTCATCCTTCGAATATACCTAGATGTCGTCAATGAGACAATGACAAATGAATCTAGTAAACTTTGAAACACCCTATTCATTAGGTACATAAATGCCGCTGGAGCATTAGTGAGGCCAAAGGACATTACTAAGAACTCATAATGACCATATCTTGTTCGACATGCTGTCTTGGGAATATCTTCACCTCTCACCCTAAGTTGGTGATATCCCGATCTCAAGTCAATTTTGGAAAAGTAACTCGCACCTTGGAGTTGATAAAATAAATCATTAATCCGAGGGAGAGGATACTTATTCTTGATTGTGACTTTGTTGACTTGACGGTAATCGATGCATATTCTAAGGGACCCATCTTTATTCTTCACAAACAAAACCAGATCACCCCATGGAGAAATACTAGGTAGAATGAAGCCTTTGTCTAGTAAATCTTTGAGTTGAGCCTTCAACTCTTTCAATTCAGCCGGAGCCATCCGATAAGGAGGAATTAAAATGGGATTTGTATCTGGTAGCAAATAGATACCAAAATCAATTTCTCGTTCGGGAGGAATACCGGGAAGATCATTAGGAAAGACCTTCGGAAATTCCCTCACTACGGGGACCAACTTAATGGGAGGATTTTTGGAGTCTAAATCTTTGACTCTTACAATGTGATATAGACACCTTTTAGAGATCTGTAACATCCCGAGAGCATACCCTAGAAGATATGGCACTCTTGGAGTGCAACCGGCGTACTTGACCTCTCAAAGGTCTCATACAAGACCTTTGGCATCATTCATCGCATATACATGTATGAAAAGTAGTGCGGAATTAAAAGTTTACACAAAACATTTTAATAGTATTTCAAAATATCGGTCATATAAATTCAATGGAACTAAGTCTAGTATCATCAAATCTTAGACTCACAAATACTTTGGGACACGGCCCATACAATCAAAATATAATACTATATGTCTGTTACAGTACTTTAATATAAAGAAACTCTAAAGACATCTATACCCTCGAGTCAAGTGAAGACATACTTCAACTTGCTTGAACGATCCAATTATCCAAGCCTTCTCCTCCAATAGCACCTTCACCTAGGAATCACTTCAGGGATAGATGAAATATGGAATTAGTACAAACACATGTACTAAGTATGACATAATGCATAAAAATTTTGAAAATGGACATTTATTGGAAATATGCTCTTTTTGATTTAAATATCATAACAATATGGACAACCTTTGACACCTTCGAAAAACATAATAAGTCACTTAAGCAATTTATCATATTTTTAAGAAATACTTTATAGTGAGTTAATTCACTGTTACATTGAATTCCTTCACTGTTACAGTGAAGTCTTTTAACTTCACATTGAGTCATTTCTAGCATGTCATCTTCTCACTAAAAGCTATCCTAAGACTCACTTAAGTAAGGCAAAGAGAGACCGACCATACACCCTCTCTAGGCACACATAAATTATCCATAAGACCACCTATAATGACATACACACACTTACAATACACCAAAATGCATTACATATATAATATGACATTCATCTCACAAAGGTTATCAAAAGACTGACTTAAGTACTTTTAGAAGAGAATGCCCATACACCCTCTTAAAGATTATATAAATAATCCTTATGACTTCCTAAGATTAGATCATGCCTTCTTAATAACTCAACATTCCTAACTAGAGTCATTCTCAAGATTTCCCTAGGTAAGACATGACGAGATCATCCTCTATGCCCCCTTCACACTTTAACAAGGAAATCCTTAGACTTACTCTAGATTAGTATTCATTCATTTAAATGCTTCCTATCATAAGTCATTACTTCATTAGTTCATTAAGAGACATTTATCACACAAAGGACATTCAAGTAATGGTCTTGGAGAAGGCCTAGGGACTCTCACTAACATCTTCAAAGCCTATTGTGCAATGTCTAGATATCGTCTCATACCACCACCTAAACTTCATGAACTTCTCTAATACTAGTACGTATCTCATATGATCAGAATAGGCTATAAACGACATAGACCATGGTAGCAAAGAATGGATTCCGGAGTTGTAACCTACTCCGATGGAGGGTGTTCTACTTGCTAATGGTAAAACTTGGACACATCCAATGTAGGCACATGGTTAAGGAATATGAAGGGCTTACTTTGCACTCTAGCCTCATCATTTAACTAGAGATACTTCCCTTACCATGCTCACTCGGTGCTAGGCTTTGGTCTCATAGAGTAATTTACATTAAGGATCACATGAAGAGGTTCCATATCTAGTTCATAACCCAATCACATTCACCCTACCAAAGAGGTCCCCTAGGGCTGCCTTACAATGGAGACGAAGAAAGCTTAATTACTTTAATAAGTATGATATGATGCCGTTCCATCCAACCAACCTTAAGTCCACCATTCATTACAAGAAGGATACCATTACGGCTTTCGACTTCAAGGTTCATAACCTTACCACTAGGTTTAAGGTTTCACATAAAGGACCCTCTTATCAACATTCAAGGTCTCATGTCATTAATACATACAAGACTAAGAGACTTTAGAATCCTAAGTCAAGACATATCATATTCATATTCATACATGCATCATCTAAGGGACACAAACCTACCACACAAGACACACCAAGACTTCACTTTATCACATATAGAATATCATACTAGAAGCACATAGGAATATCCATTATAATCTTTAAGTCATACTATACACTACTATAACATCATCAATACAAACATCATAGACTCATATAGCCAAGTACGAATAATCATACATCAACTATAACACTATACCCATAAGGACATAGTTATAGTCTAACATGATCACCTAATATAATTATAAGAACACATACTTTCACATTACATAACATGCAGGTAGATATAATCATAATTCACATAATCAATCACACAAATTCTCATAATACTTCAAGTAGTGCCGACAAGGCCATGATCATCATAATACATAAAGTAATGCTGACAAGGCCACATCATTCACATAGCACTGCCACCATAAGTTTACCATAAAAATCCCAACATAATTCAAGAGATTCATTACATAAAATAAAGAGAATTAGGGTAACGTAACACCAATCCATTCTCTCCACATCAATCCTTATCTAAATAATTCAATTCAATACCAATAGGCCGTTACCCATGGCCATGATTATCAATTCGATAGAAAAACCATAATACTCAATGACTGTAGGTCAATTCAATATAGAATTATCAATTTAAGACAGCCTAACATCAATTGAATACAATTATTACATCATTCAATAGCGCATAGATAACTACACTAGAATTTATAAGCATTAAGACAATATCAAGTCAACCACAAAATAGTCAAAATCTAGGGTTCATGAATTACATGGGTTCATAGGTCAATTATATTAAAATCATTTAATTAAAATGAATATAATCAATATATAATGATTCAAAACCTTTAATGCAAGAACTCATGGATAGATCATAAAATTGGACAAGTTCATCTTTAGAAAACTTAGAAATCTCTTTGAATTTCTGGCTCCTTGATGAATAGAGTTTCCAGGATAAAAAACCATACCTAAATGATGTTAATCCATGAAATTTATGAAGAATCACCACTCAAATCTCCATTACAACCTCTTCCTTGAGTGTTGGCTTCTATGGAGTTCTAGAGAATTTCTAAGAGAATTTGGGTTTTGATTTTGCAGAATGAATTCATCTAGGTATTTAGGACTTGGATAGATGTTTAAAATACCCAAAATACCCTTAATTTACCGCTCAAACTCTTATTTGGACTTAGGATGAATTTGCCAATTCACCCCTTGAATTAACAGTGAACTGGGCAGGAACAGACCACATAGACTCGCCCATCAACGGGTCGTTCGTCCACAAATGGACCGTCCTTGCTAATCGTCGATGGGATCAGAGACTAGCCATATGGAGATTTAGCTCGTTATTCTAAGTCTTTCCCAACGATCACCAACTACGGGGTGTCGACTAGCAAATGAGCCATTGTTTGCCTCAGTTGGTTGGGGCATGTCCAAGACAACCTTGGCTCAAGGAAAGGGTCCTTCCTCAAGGACCCTTGGTTAGTCCTTGGGGACTTTTGCCTAGACGTTTAAAACCCGAATATGATCGTATACGAGTTTAGGACCTCCCTTATCAATTTCATCCAAAATGAACACGTAAAACTCGACGAAACATGCTAAGACACACAAGGTCATTTCAAGGCAAACCTTTCGAACATCATGGACGTTCTTGGACGTTTGACCGACAAACTTCATGAAACTTGATACACTAACTTTAACACTATAATAACTCATATAAGGACCTCATAATTTCATGAAACACACATATAGGAACATAACCACAGATGAGGGACAAAGGTTTATAGTCGTCCAACGTCTTGGTCGCCCCTTGACATGTGAATTCCAGTTCACCTAAACTCATAGAAACTACCTCAATACAACATTATAAATGTAATGCCCTAAAACAAACTAAGGTGAACTAGAGTTTTGTGGTTGTTTCTTGAGTGAATTTTAAGTTAAAATGAGTTACTTTAGTGTCCTTAGGCAGTGCATGAAGTTTGGTTAAGTTTGGAGGTCAAACCACCAAGAACGTCCATGACTTTCGAAAGGTATGCCTTAGAAAGTACTTGTGTGTCTTGAGGTGTTTGAGTGAGTTTTACGTGTTCATTTTTCTTGAAACTTGTATGAGATATTCCTAAGAACTAGACGACCCTGTTTAGGGGTTTAATGTTTTGGTACGACCCCTCCTAGTACCCACAAGGGTCCCCTAGAGAAGGGCCCAAGACTTGCACCAAACTGCCAAAACAGTGGCCAAACGATGACCCAAATGACAGTCCGTTGGTCCACCAACAGTCCGTCGACCATGGGCGTAGATTGTACCTTCAAGGCAGGATGTCCAGGCAGCAAATGGTTCTAAGGCTCAAACAAAGAGACCCGACCAACGGTCCATCCTTTGACAAATGGTCCGTTGGTTGGTCCGTCGATAGAGACTACCCAAAAGTTGTCTTTTCCTGTTAAGTCTTGGGGTGTTTGGGAAATTCACCCAAAGTGTTTTAGGACCCTAGGACGTTTATTTTAGGGCTTGTTAGGTATATTAAAGTTTTCTAAACCCTATGACCTATTTTTAGACTTCAGTTTCCCAAAACCCCAAATCCCTCTCCCTTAGAAGACTCTCTCAAGTCACCACGGAAACTAGAAATCAAGAAGGAACTAGGAGGGCTGTTGGTGGGATTTTCTTCATAAAAAATCCTTGGGGTTTCTTCTATATGAGGTATGGTATCCATACTTGAACCCTCTTCCATTCAAGGAGTCCTTCTAATGTATTTTCAAAAAGTGGTTTTCAACCCTACTTTCTTCTATCTTCAAATCTAAATATCGTTCTTGCATGAAAACGTTTCTAATGATTCAAAAATGATGTTTATAATGTTATTTGTTGATTTTAATGCCAAACCCTCAATGAAATCTTGTTAAAGCTTTTCATCTAATGTTTGCTTAAGAAATGGGTTAAATGAGCTTAGTTTTGTAGTCTTTGAACTTTACTTTACTGATGTTGTTATTGATGCTTAGCTACTACCCTAAGGGCTAATTTATGATGAATTATTGAGAAAAATGATATAGGTGATGGAAGATTTTATTGAAGGGTAAGTTGGTTATGTTGATTAATCTTTGATTATGAAATGCTTTTGAGTGGTATGGTCCACCTTCTTGGTGGCGGTGTTTACTTGGCTTATATGAATGTGAAGTTTCTCATTCAATGTGAATGAGGCCATGAAGGCTTGTTATGTGAAGTAAGGATGAAAATGATGTTATTCTTGTTAAATGTGTTTTATGAGACTATTATGTGAACTAGGCTAGAGAGTATGCCTAAATGACTTATATGATTATGTAAAGCATGTTAAAGTGTGTGATCTGATGAAAGAAAGTCTAAAGCATGTATAGAAGTAATGTGCATAAAATGATGCATATATTCAAGGTGTGCTCACATGTAAACACACACACTTAAGTGAATGTATGATGCTAAGTTGAGTAAAAAGGGGATTCTTGGGGTGAACACTCTTCGAGATTTGAGATGAAGTGTTTAGTAGCAACCCCACTATTCCTAATGAGCTTTCTAAGATAAGTTTGAGGATAAATTCCCTTCGTGAGTTGAGATGTGATGTTTACTAGTTATCCTTAACCTATAGTTTATAATGTTGAGAATCCGTGGGGAGTTATGCCTAGCAACAAGAGGATATGAAGAACAGGTGGATTACACTTCGTGAGTTGAGATGTTGTATTCCAATGTATCTCTTGAGATGATTACTCCTCGTTAGTAGAGAATGAGTTAGTTAGTAGCAATCTCCTTACCCCTTAACTATGTGCCCACATAGGTGTAGCTATTGGGAAAGCCATCTAAAAGCTAAGAAGTATGACGTTACTCTAGGCAAGTAAGGATCCCTCATCTGATAGGGGTTAATATCGGGATTCCATGTTGAGCTCTCATGGTCTTTGTTTGTTAAGCTCACCCCCCACAAAAGTTATGAAAGTACTAGGTCTTCTAAAAAAATGTGATACCTATCTGAATTTAATGAACTAAGTCTTTTAAAAGAATGTTCGACTTAGGGTAGGTGGTGGTATGGGACGCTATCTATCCAGTGCACTAGGTAGGACCTTCCGAAAGGGAAGAATTGGTGCCAAACCTTCTAAAAGAGTGTACTACTTAGGGTAGGTTGTGGTATGAGACGCTATGTACTTATTGCACTAAATAGGCATTCCGAAAGGGAAGTCTTTGGTGTTTTGTTGGATGTTCTTCTAATGTCTTGTGATTGAGTGGGGACTTGTTCTCCCGAGGTGAGTAAGCTGAAAGGGGTAGTCTTGAGTATCGCTTTGGTGTGCATTGAAGTAAGTGTCTAGACATTTTATTCATGTCTTACCTTGGAGAGTCTTAGGATTATCCTTAGGTAGGGAAACTCCTACGGAAATGAGTTCACTTCTTCATTGCCAATACCTTGGAAGTTACCATTGTTGGAGTCAATAGTTCACTGTAATATCCTAAATTGGTTCACTGTAATGTGAAGATGAGTTTACTTTAAAATTGGGTACTTCACTTTAAATGCTCCTTTTTGGTTAAAATTATGGAAATACTTCTTTAAGTGTTAAAGATGTTTCTTATGTTGTTTTTCTCCTAAATTCATGAATGTTATAATTATTTGGCATGAAAGCTTAATTTAATAAAATGTCCCTTTTTGCATGTTTTTGCATATGCCATACTTAGTACATTGTTTGTACTAAACTCATACTTTTATATACTCTATAAGTATAGGTTGTTTAAAGCTTTTGAAGGTTTGAAGGTGCAGCTTGGGATAGTTCTTCTCATGACAAAGTATGTCCTCATATATTCGAGGGCATAGTCCTTTTCTTAGTTTCTTATTTAAAGACTTATTATGTATTTCTTGTAATGTAAAGGGCTGTGTCCCTAAGATATTATGTCGTGTCTTTAAGTTGGCTTGTGACGATGAGATTCTCTAAGTATTTTATGAAAGACTTCCTTTATATAAATATTCGTAAAATGTTTTAAATTTCGCACTACTTTTCATGTCTTATGTGATGAACGATAGTTAAAGGGCTTGTATGAGATCCCATAGGGGTCAAGTACGCCCTGTTACGATCCAAGGGTTATCCCTAGCTTCTAGGGGGTACTTTTAGGTCGTGACAAACTTGGTATCAGAGCATAAGATTTTGGAAAATAGTTTAAGGTATGAAAGTCTCACAAGCCACGTGTAGTAGTATCTTGGTCATTGGTGCGAATCGCGACACATCCATGGACAAGAGGCTATAGGACGATAGAGTTTCATTTTCTTCATTACTCTTGAATCGTTCCATAGAACTTAACTCCATAAGATGTTCCCTTGTCCGGTGGTATTATAGGTGTGTTTGCTTGGAAGGGGAGATGTTCCTATTTATGAGGGAGAGAAAAGGGTGAGTTTTGATGTTTTGATAATTTTGTGGCTAGAAGAGTAAATGTGAAGATTAGTTTTCAGAATTATGATGTGAAGCCATTTGTGGCTATGTGTGACTTATGAGGTTGAAAGTATTGTGATGAGAAATTGTCTGGTGATGTAGTTCTAAGCATGGTAAGGGTATAATTATTGAATAAAGTGCCTTTGAGAACTAATGAGTTATCTTGAGAATATGTTCAATGGTGGTAGAAGATTTAAGGTGTAAATTTGAGGAATGTTGAGAGAATGTTGAGATTTTGTAGAAGTTGAAGGCAACTCTCTTGTGTGGTTAATGTTCCATAGTTATTCTTGTGATGAGTTGAAGTTTTTGTGTAGGTTTACCCTAAGGAATAAATGTGGTATGAATACCTAATAAGGGAGTTTAATTCCATGGGTTTTAGTAAAGTGGTGCCTAAGAGTTGAATGTGGTGGTGTTTACGAAAGTTTGTCTAGGATTGAATCCTAAGAGGAGAGTGTTATGCTTGACTAGTAGAGTTGATGTTGGTCTTGATGTGCATGAGTTGAGGATGGTGTGAGTTCCTACCTTGTGAGAGGAATAATGGTGCTTTGAAGTATGAGACGTTGAAGATGGCTTTACCCTAAGTGGGGGAGAATGAGTTTAGTAGAAAGGTAGTTGACATCCTCATCTTTACTTTTTGTTCTTATTCAAGCTTGAGACCAAATCCTTAGTAGTTTGGGAATGATTAAGAGTCGAGTATGAGTTATGTTGTATTGCATATGAATCTAGATGTCTTAAGGTCTAATGTTAAAGGAACAAGATAAATCTAAGTCTTGCATAATGAATGTTGAGTATAATTGCATGTAGTGTGCTTAGTCCAAGAGAATCCTCAAGGGTCACTAAGTGGGAGTGGTAGTATGGGATGCTACTCTCACATTGCACTTAGTGTAACTTACCAAGATTGTTTGGAGTAAGTTAGAATGGTCTTGTCTCTCATAATTTCATGACATCTTGTTAAAGTTGCTTAAAGAGTGAACTATAGAAATTTTAAGCATGTGACACAGTGAACTTTCAGTTCACTGTAAAGAAGTTCAAATTTTGAGAAAATTGCATTTTTAAAGAACAATGGTTTCAATGTGTTTAGAAATGATGTTTATGAGCATGTTTAATGTTCTAGAAGGTAGTTCCTCCATAAGTAAAGAAATGAAAATGAGATTGAATTTGTGAAGTTTTGTAAAGTTGTCTGTGTACAATGATGCTCACTGTAAAGTTCTCATTATTGAAGAAAATTGCTTTGCCTTGAATTGTGGTCTCAATATGTGTAAATGTGTTGTATATGAGCAGGTTTAATGTTGGAGAAGGTAGTTTGTAACACCCCGTAGCCAAAACATACCAAAATTTTATTTTATTTTTTGCAGACAGTTAAGGGGAAATGCAGTTGGGTCAACTTAAAATGATCATAACTATTATCACAAAATGAATTATGTCTCTCATGACCTACCTACCGATAGATAATTGAATTATCTTTCCATAGCCACCGACCTTGCTAAAATCAGACCTCCGAGTAAAAGGTTATGCCCATTTTAGTAAAGGCCTGTCGAACAGGCCCTCACGACGGATCCAACGACGGGGCGTCGGGAACACGACGGACCGTCAGTCCTGGCCGTCGTGTGGCCCTACAGCAACCTTCCCAGGGGTCTTTTTGACCTTTCCCACTCCGTTTAAACCATAAGTTACGTCGTTTTGACCCTAAATCATCAGATTTTAGTCAGTTTAATCCTAGAAACATAATTAAAACATATCCAAGTCAAATCATTAAATCAAAACCTAGAAAATTAGAAGCAAGAGAGGAGATAAAAGGCTCAAGAACCCTAGTTCAAGAACGCCACAAGCTCCAGCAGTTCCAGCCCAGAAACTTAATTATTTTTCCATGGATTTCATCACCAGGTATGCGGGATTTCACTAGTGGGTTCCTTTCACCCATTGGGTCCCTAGTTTTCAGTCAGATTCTTGATTTTCTTATCATGATTAAACCTAGGGTTTCTAGAACTTTGATAGAACTTCATGAATTTATTAAATATATGTTCCAAATCAGATTATCATGTTATTACTCAGATTATCGAATGAATTTCAGAACCCTAGCTTTGTATTTCTTTAGTTCTTAAAATACACATGCTAGGTCAGATATTTCAGAAACTTCAGATATACATGCCTCAGTTATAAATGCATAATTACCAGATTAATTATTGCATTCTCAGTTTGCATGTTCAGTTCGAGCTATCCAGTATTTACAGAAACTCAGACATAATTAGTTAATTTACAGAATTCATTGGGAGTAGCATAATACCGAGTTGGACTAGGGTTTAGCATACCCAATAGTCCCAGAACTACTAGCCAAGTAGGTTGTAAGTCCCCTCTGTGGGCAATCAGTTTAGTGACCACGTCAGCATGCCTTTATACCTTTGGCAGGGTATATTGGGTCCTCTCGATGGGGCGTATACATCGGACTCCACATTTAGCTCATGTGGTTTTATTATCGGTTATTAGTAGCTCCCACAGTTCAGTCAGACTCTTTGCATGACCATTTATCAGTATATTCAGTATTCAGTTTTAGCATGTTATAAATTGGTCATTGCATTCAGTTAGCTCAGAAATTCAGTATATCATGTTCAGATTATTATACTTGCTTTTGTGCTTATTCAGTTATGTTTTATTTCAGCTTTACTCTATCCTACATGCTCAGTACCTTTCAAGTACTGACGCATACGTGCGCTACATCTTCTCGTGATGTAGGTTCAGGTTCTCAGCATCCAGATCACACATAGATCGATTTCCCGATCTCCAGTTCAGCAGATTCAGTGGTGAGTCCTCATTGTCCGAGGACAAGAGTCATGAGTTTCATTTCAGTCTTTAGTCATTTAGTTTCAGTTTTTTGCTAGATTTAGCTGGGGCTTGTCCCACTATTTCTAGTCCAGTTTAGAGGCTATTTTCGGACATAGTTAGTTTCAGCTTAGTAGTGAGTTAATATTTCTTTGTATTAAACTCATCAGTTTTTCATATATCTCAGTTTTAGCATATGGGTATTTCCCATCTTTTCAGATTAAATTATGATTTAGCTTCCGCATCAGTTTATTATTCTTTAGTATGCTCATGATCATGCCAGCAGGGTTAGCTTGGGATCACTTGTGGTCCTAGGTTCCGTGTCCGCGTCTCGGGGGTAGCTCGGGGCGTGACAATGATGCTCATTTGTCTTGAATTGTGGTCTCAATATGTGTAAATGTGTTGTATATGAGCAGCTTTAATGTTGGAGAAGGTAGTTCCTCAATAAAAGAAGGTTAAGAATGAATTTTGACTTTGTGAAGTTCGGCAAAAGTTGCTTATGTTGCTAAGTGTATGAAAGTGTGAAATGATGCTCCTTATTAGTTGATGCTTTGATTTTTGATGTTTTTATTAGGATTGCAATGTGTTATATGATTCTAAGTGAGTCCTTGATGGTCCTAGAATTTTAGTGTCATTCGAGGACGAATGTTATCCCAAGTGGGGGAGAATGTAACACCATAAAATGAACTAAGGTGAACTAGAGCTTTGTGGTTGTTTCTTGAGTTAATTTTAAGTTAAAATGAGTTACTTTAGTTTCCTTAGGCAGTGTATGAAGTTTGTTATGTTTGGAAGTCAAATGACCAAGAACGTCCATGACGTTTGAAAGGTGTGCCTTAGAAAGTACTTGTGTGTCTTGAGGTGTTTTAGTGAGTTTTACGTGTTCATTTTGCTTGAAACATGTATGAGGTGTTCCTAAGAACTATACAATCATGTTTAGGGGTTTAACATTCGGGTACGACCCCAACTAGGACACACAAGGGGGCCCTAGAGAAGGGCCTAAAACTTGAACCAAACTGCCAAAACAGTGGCCAAACGACGACCCAAAGGATGGTCCGTCGGTCCACCAACGGCCCTTAGATCATGGGCGTCGATTGGTCCTGAAAGGAAGTATGGCCAGGCAGCAAAACGCTGCTAAGTCTCAACCGACGAGACCACACCAATGGTCCATCCTTTGACAAACGGTCCGTTGGTTGGTCCGTCGATGGACACCGGCCAAAAGCTGTCTTTTCCTGTTAAGTCTTGGGGTGTTTGGGAAATTCACCCCAAGCCTATTAGGAACCTAGAACGTTTATTTTAGGGTTTATTAGGTATATTAAAGTGTTCTAAATCCTAAGAACTAATTTTAGACTTCACTTTCACAAAACCCAAAACCCCTATCCCTTAGAAGACTCTCTCAAGTCACCATGGAAACTAGAAGTCAAGAAGGAACTAGGAGGGCTGTGGGTGGGCTTTTCTTCATCAAAAATCCTTGGGGTTTCTTCCATGTTAGGTATGGTATCCATTCTTGAACCCTCTTCCATTCAAGGAGTCCCTTCTAATGAATTTTCAAAAAGGGGTGTTCAACCCTAGTTTCTTCTATCTTCAAATCTAAATATGGGTCTTGCATGAAAACATTTCTAATGATTCAAAAATGATGTTTATAACGTTAGTTGATGATTTTAATGCTAAAACCTTAATGAAATCATGTTAAATATTTTCATCAAATGTTGGCTTAAGATATGGGTTAAATGAGCTTAGTTTTGTAGTCTTTGAAATTTACATTACTTATGTTGTTGTTGATGCTTAGCTACTGCCCTAAGGGCTAATTTATGATGAATTATTGATAAAAATGACATCGGTGATGGAAGTTTTGATTGAAGGGTAAGTTGGTTATGTTGATTAAGCTTTGTTTATGAAATGCTTTTGAGTGGTACGGTCCACCTTCTTGGTGGCGGTGTTTACTTGTCTTATATAAATGTGAAGTTACTTATTCAATGTGAATGAGGCCATGAAGGGTTATTATGTGAAGTAAGGATGAAAATGATGTATTCTTGTTAAATGTGTTTTATGATACTATTATGTGAAGTAGGCTAGATAGTATGCCTAAATGACTTATATGATTATGTAAAGCATGTTAAAGTGTGTGATGTGATGAAAGAAAGTCTAAAGCATGCATAGAAGTAATCTTTATGAAATGATTCTTATATGCAAGGTGTGCTCACATGTACACACACTTAAGTGAATGTACGAAGCTAAGTTGAGTAAGAAGGGTAGTCTTGGGGTGAACACTCTTCATGAGTTGAAATGAAGTGTTTAGTAGCAACCTGACTATTTCCTAATAAGCTTGCTAAGATAGGTTGGAGAATGAATGCCCTTCGTGAGTTGAGATGTGGTATTAACTAGTTATCCTTAACCTATAGTTTATAATGTTGAGAATTCGTGGGGAGTTATGCCTAGCACCGAAAGGATATCAAGAAGAGGTGGATTACACTTCGTGAGTTGAGATGTTGTAGGTAACACTCCGGAAATGCCATGACTTAGAATCAAGCTTAATCTATTAATGCTTAAAATGATGTTTCCAGAAAATGTACTTGTCTATTGAAGAGTCTATTAGCTTTTAAGAATATGTATTGAGGTACATAGGCATCCCAATGCCCAATATCGAGTAATATTGGGCATGTTAGAGAATATTGGCTTAAGGGTTTTAGCCAATTTCTATGTATACACAAGTAACTTAAAATACAATTTGATGTTCAAATGCTCCAATCCAAGCTTGTTGAGGAATTGTACCTGCAATAAAGACCCTAAGTTAAAATTCTTATTTTCATCGCATACACACATTAGGTACGAGGAATCCAAGTGTCAAGCCTAGGTAACATAGCACATGATCATTTAAAATGATCATGTAAATTAAGCAGTGACCAAGGACATAGTGAAGATCCTTGGACAAGAAGTGAACTTTCCAAGTGCAACTATAGAGTGCACGGTTAGTAAAGTGCACGGTTAGTAAAGTGCAAAGCAACACATGTTCAAGCACATGTGCTACCGGCCGAGAGACAAGCGACCAAGCCCAACCGATTCGGTTAGGGGGTCGGCAGGCGTCAGGTCAAGCCATGTTGGGCCAAGCTTCCTAACCAATCCTAGGTTCTAACTAACTTATCTAACTAGCTAACTAACCTAGGACTAACAAAAATGACCTAAGTAGTGTGCTAGAAATCCTAAGACCTAACCGGGTGACACTAGCCGAGTAGCTAACTAAAGAAACATCCTAGTACCTAACCTAGGATGGTCCAAAGGGGTTAGTTATTGTCCTAGTGACTTAGGGGTACTTTAGTAATTAACCTAGGTCACTTAATTAATTAAATAACAAACTTAATTAATTAATTTAAATTCAAGGTCAAACCCGAGACTCTTAGCAAATTTTCAGAATTTGGCTAAGTCAAATGATCTCCTATTTTTAGTCAATTTAGGAGGGGCGTTTTGGTAATATAACTTATCAAAAAGACCCATTTAAGTGGAGGGTCTTTTGGGTAATTCATGGGACGACTATATATTGGTATTAGGTCAGTTTTAGACCACTTTTACATGTCCCAAATCAGATCAAATGAAATTTCTCTCAATCTCTCAAGAACACTCTCTTTTCCAAACTCCATTGAAGAACAAGAAAAGCTTAAGGGAGAAGACGAAGGTTTCAAAGTTTCCAATCAGTTTTCGTGGATTCTTCATCTATAAGGTATGGGTTTTTCACTCTTGGGATTCCTTTACCCAAGAGGTCCTTTCAATATAAGTTTTCAATAACTTCAAATACTAGGGTTTTTACTCTACAAAATGGATTTTCTTCCTAACCCTAGATTTATGATTTGCAATGAAAAGTAAACGTTTTCTATTTTTAATTTCTCACAAATTTTTGAGTAATTGATTGATAATGTTTGAATGTCGTGTGATACATGATTTTTCTATAAGTTATGGTTTCAAATGGGTTGTTTATGTTTTTTGATTATGTGTAAATGTTAGGATTGGAATTAAGACTTGAATGAACCCTTTAACGACCCATTTACCTTCTCCTACGCTATGCATTGATCTTGAACATGATTTGATGAGTTTTTCTTGATTATGCCATTGAGTATTTCACTATGTTTGATTATGAATATTGCATGATGAATAAGATTCTTGGAAGCAAGAGGTAAGTCTTTTAAGTGTGATTACTCTCACAGTTTATGTTAGCCTATAATTATGATGCTATGATTACGAAAGGAATGTATAATGTTGCTATGCAAATATGCTGGGCTATGAACATGTAAATTGTGAGATCATGATAAGAATACGAAAATGCAAGTTATGATATCCCTTGTATGCTTTATACAAGGTGATTATGTTATGTTAATGTCACATATGAAGGGTTATGATGAAAGAAAATTCTCATCTAATCTAAAAGAGCTTATGATCATGTTAAACAAGGAGTAAATCTCCCATGAAATATGATAAGTTTATGACAAAAGACAACTTAAAGGTTATTCAAGAAAGGGACTTAAGCTAAGCACCGATGAACTAGATTTGAAAAGTGTCCCTTCCCTAGTTGGAGGTAGGTTCACAATGATTCTCATGAGATTGAGGCTGCAATGTAATGTGGAACTATGGGTCTCTAATACATCTCCTAGTTCTTGAACTATGTTTCCACCATAGGATACTAGCTAGTGGATCAACCTAGAAAGCTATGTCATGTTAGGTTCTACTTTGGCCGGTAGACCACCTTTTTTTGGTGTGGGGTTTCATGACACCGGATTACATGTTTAGCTGACATGGTCTATGTCGATTAAGGCAAATGTTCCCTCATGTAAAAAGAAAGACAAGTAAATAAACGTTGACTAGGGTGACTTGAGGAGTTTGCTTAGTATAGGTAGGGGTATGGGACTCTACCTAGACATTGCACAATTTGACTCTATGGGAAGTCCTAGGAGATTGTTCTTATGAATATGATAACATGAAAGATATGACGATTATGATACATGATGTTACTCTTATATGATGTTGGTCATTATGTTGGATATGTTATTTGCTTATATTGTTATATGAGGTGATGACTACTTATGTTACAAGTACATGAAGCAAGGCATTACTTATGGTCTCCTATCTTATCTACTTGGTTGTGTGGGGTTATGGTGCTTCACATGATCATTGCACTTGTAGGTTGGGGATGAGGTCATTGGTAACTATTTTGTATGTTGTGTCTATATGATCTATTGAATATTATATGTTAACATGACTCAATGAGAATATGTCTTTTATTATGATCATGCTTTAACTTATATGTGTTATATGGTATGTGCATTGAAGACTTTCATATGACCTAGCATATTTTCTAAATAGATGATAAATGATCTTTTTTTCATGCATGTCCCTATGTGTTATGTGCATATACCCATACCTAGTACATGTGGCGTACTAAGACCATTACTTTATATTACGACAACTGTAGGTTCCAGCCATTGAAGTTAAATAGGTCGATTTTAAGAAGCTTGAAACTCTTTCTCCAAGTCTCGGTATGTCCTCATGTTCGGGACGCTACCATTTCATTTTACAGCTTTATGAAGACATTAGTAGAATTTAAGAATATTAGATTTCCATTTATGTTCATTGGATTCTTTTGTATTAACGCCTATATGGCATATTGACTATTATTGTCAAAGTCCAGATTTGCATTCTTAGATGGTTTCTATATATGTGAGACCCTTTTGGAATATCGTATGTCTTTATGAATCTTAAGTATGAAGTCTAAGTATACTTCTTTAGTATGTTCAAAGTTATAATTTTTCCGCAAAATTTATTTATCACATGTTATAACGAATGCTAAGGGCTTGTCAGAGTCCTCTGAGAGGACGACGACGCTGGTCTCATCCGGGGTATGCTCTCCAGGTGTGACAAACTTGGTATCAGAGCATGACGTTAAATATCCTTAGGATCAATGTCTCACTAAACCACATTACCTAGTGTCTTGTTCATGGTTGTGAAGCGCGCCACAATTGTGGATGAGAGGCTATGTGATGATTAGGAAAATTCTCTATTATTGATACTCCTATTAAATGCCTCTAGAGCTTTTACACGATGTGTCTTTTAGCATCTAATTCCATTCTTGACAGATTCTTTCCAAGGGAGAAAAGAGAAGCTAAGGTAGAGGATTTCATCAACCTTCGTCAAGGAGGTATGATTGTTTAAGGAATACTCCTTGAAGTTCATTAAGCTATCCAAATATGCTTCTTCTTTGGTTTCTAATGCTAGGGATGAAATAAGCCGTTATGTAACTGGCGTGTTCAAAGAGCTTAAAGAAGAATGTCATGCAGCCTTGCTTCATGACAATATGGATCTTTCTAGGTTGATGTTCATGCTGAACAGGTTGAGGAAAGTCGCCTAAGGAAGAGTAATAAGGGAGCTAAGATGGAAAAGTCTTTTGAGAGTGGTTCTTCTAAAAGTAGGCTTGATGTTCGAGACAAGCCAAAGTTTAAGAAGACGTTTTCTAAAAAAGTTCCTTCAAATTTCTCCAAGAATCGCAGTGATAGAGGTTCTAATCCTAAACCTCAAAAGGGGTGAAATGTTGATCGACCAAGAGAAAGACCAACTTGTGGTAAGTGTGGTAAGAAGCATGGGGGCGTATGTCTTGTTGGAACTAATAGTTGCTATGGTTATGGCAAAGGTGGCCATATGGTGAAAGATTGTCCTAATGTGAAAAGTCAAGGTAAGGGTTATAGTGAAGCTCAACCAAGCGGTCCTAATTCTGAAGCTCCAAAAAGGAACCGTTTCTATGCACTCAAGGCTAGGGGTGAACAAGAAAGCTCTCCCGACGTTGTGACGTGTATGTTACATGTTTTCTCTGTTAATATTTATGCTTTGTTTGACCCAGGTGCTACTCTTTCTTTTGTAACACCTTTGGTAGCTAGGAAGTTTCATGTACTTCCCAATGTTTTGATTGAGCCCTTTTCCGTTTGTACCCCAATGGGTGACTCTGTAGTTGCAAAAAGAGTCTATAGGAAATGCCCTGTCATGCTGCCCAATAGAGTTACTCTTGTTGATTTGGTAGAACTTGACATGTTTGATTTTGATATCATCTTGGGTATGGATTGGCTTCATAATTTTTGTGCTTCAATATATTGTAGAACAAGTGTAGTGAAATTTCAATTCACTAATGAACCTATTCTAGAGTGGAAGGGCGGAAATTCTACCCCAAGGGGTAAAATTATTTCGTGTTTAAAGGCTTGTAAGATGATAGCCAAGGGTTGTTTATACCATGTGGTTAGGGTTAAGGACCTAGAATGTGAAACTCCTTCTATTGAGTCAGATCCTGTAGTGAGAGAATTCCCAGAGTTTTTTCCTAATGACCTTCCAGGTTTTCTCCCAATAGGGAAATTGACTTTGTCACTGATTTATTACCGTATATGAATACCATTTCAATTTCTCCATATAGGATGGCTCCGGCTGAATTGAAAGAGTTGAAGCTCCAACTCAAGGATTTACTAGACAAGGGTTTCATTAAACCTAGTATTTCTCCATGGGGTGCTTCGGTCTTATTTTTTAAGAAAAAGGATGGGTCCCCTTAGAATGTGCATTGATTATCGCCAACTTAATAAGGTCACCATAAAGAACAAGTATCCTCTCCCTTGAATTGATGATCTCTTTGATCAACTCAAAGGTGCTAGTTTCTTTTGCAAGATTGACTTAAGGTCGTTATATCACCAACTTAGGGTGAGAGGTGAAGATGTTCCCAAAACAGCTTTCCGAACTAGATATGGTCACTATGAATTTCTAGTTATGTCTTTGGGGTTAACAAATGCCCCGGAGGCATTTATGGACTTAATGAATAGAGTCTTCCGAGATTACCTCGAATCATTTGTGATTGTGTTCATTGATGATATTTTTATATACTCCAAGAATGAAGATGAACATGAGATTCACTTGAGGTTGGCCTTGCAAGTCCTTAAAGAACACCCACTTTATGCCAAATTTATCAAGTGTGAATTTTAGTTGAGGTCGGTTGCTTTTCTTGGCCATATTATCTCTGGTGATGGTGTAGAGGTGGATCCGAAGAAGACAGATGTGGTCAGAAATTGACCTAGACCTTTGACTCCCACAGACATAAGGAGTTTCTTGGGTCTAGCCTGCTATTATAGAAGATTTGTTGATGGATTTTCGTCCATTGCTTCTCCTTTGACAGCTTTGACCCAAAAGAAGGTAAAGTTTGAGTGGTCGGAAGCTTATGAGAATGGTTTTCAAGAGTTGAAAGATAAGATTACCTCCGCTCCTGTGTTGACCTTACTGGAGGGTAATGAAGGCTTTGTGGTGTATTTTGATGCTTCTCGAGTGGGCTTGGGATGTGTCCTCATGGAGCATGGTAAGGTGATAGCTTATGCTTCTAGACAACTCAAAGTTCATGAGAAGAATTACCCAACTCATGATCTTGAGTTAACTGCTGTAGTTTTTGCCTTAAAAATACGGAGGCATTATTTGTATGGTCAGCATGTTGATGTGTTTACTGACCATAAGAGTCTTCAATCTGTGTTTACACAAAAGGAGTTAAACCTCCGACAGAGAAGACAGTTAGAATTGTTGAAGGATTATGACATGAGTGTCCTTTACCACCCCGGCAAAGCCAATGTGGTTGCGGATACTTTGAGTCGTATGACTATGGGTAGTGTGTCTCATGTGGATGAAGAGAAGAAAGAACATGTGAAAGATGTTCATAGGTTGGCTCGCTTAGGTGTGCGGTTAGAAGATTCTCCAATTGGTGGTTTCATGGTCCATCATAACTCCGACTCATCATTAGTGGTTGATGTGAAATTGAAGCAACATCTTGATCCCCTATTGATGAGTTGAAGGAATCGGTACTTTGTAAGCTTAATGAGTCATTCTTCTAAGGGGAGAATGGTGTTCTTAAGTACCAAGTGAGATTATGTGTACCCGATGTTAAGGATTTGAGAGATCAGATTCTAGAAGAAGCCCATGGTTCTCGCTATTCTATACATCCGGGTGTCACTAAAATGTATCATGACCTTAGAAAGGTCTATTGGTGGGATGGTTTAAAGAGGTACATAGCAGAGTTCGTTGCTAACTGTCCAAACTGCCAACAAGTTAAAGCCGAGCATATAAAACCTGGTGGTTTAACCAAAATCATAGATATTCCTACTTGGAAGTGGGAAGCCATCAATATGGACTTTGTTGTTGGGTTGCCTCGAACCCGAAAGCAGAATGATTCTATATGGGTTATTGTGGACAGGTTGACCAAATTTGCCCATTTTATTCCTGTTAAGTCTACATATACTGTCGAAGATTATGCAAGAATCTACATTAATGAGATTGTAAGTCTTCATAGGATTCCTTTGTCCATCATTTCGGATAGAGGTGCCCAATTCACTTCTCATTTTTGGAAGGCTTTTCAGAAGGGTTTAGGTACTCAAGTGAAACTTAGTACCACTTTTCATCCTCAGACGGATGGTCAAGCGGAAGGTACCATTCAGACCCTTGAAGACATGTTGAGAGCATGTGTTATTGATTTCAAGGGAAGTTGGAATGATCACTTCCCTTTGATTGAGTTCTCTTACAACAATAGCTATCATTCGAGCATCTCCATGGCACCTTTTGAAGCTCTTTATGGTAGAAGGTGTAGATCTACGATTGGATGGTTTGAGGTTGGTGAGTCCTAAATCCTTGGTCCACAGATTATCTATGAGGTGATAGATAAAGTACGAATCATAAGAGATAGATTGAAGACAACTTAGTTTGCATAAGTCTTATGCCGACAATAGAGAAGAGATCTTGAGTTTGAAATAGGTGATCATGTCTACTTGAAGATCTCACCTATGAAAGGGGTGATGAAATTTGGTAGAAAGGGGAAGCTAAGTCCTTGGTATGTTGGTCCTTATGAGGTCTTACAATGAATTTGAAAGGTTGCCTATGATTTGAAACTACCTACTGAAATTGCTTCGGTTCATCCGGTGTTTCATGTTTCCATGCTCAAGAAATGTATAGGTGACCCAGTATCTATTCTGCCTATTGAAGTTTTAGGAGTGGATGAGAACCTCTCCTATGAAGAGGTTCCGGTTGAGATCCTAGATCACTAAGTCAAGAAGTTGTGAAACAAGGAGGTTGCCTCTGTAAAAGTTCTATGGAGGAAACATCTTATTGAGGGTGCAACATAGGAGGCTGAAGGCGACATAAAGTCCCGCTACCCTCATCTATTTACTCCTTGAGGTTAGATATTCTTATCAATAGATAAAGTAATGCATAATCATGAAATTAACTTGGTTAGTAAATAGGCGCATGTTTTCGTAAAAGATAGTACCGACTAGAGTTTTAAGAAGATGTTTTCATACTCAATTTTTGCAATTATGTGAAACTTGTATGCATATGCTTTCTTGAGATTTTTCTGTTTTGTTGATATCCTGAGAAAAATTCATAGCATGGTAACTCTTTGATGCATTTTGAGCATATGATAAGGTTGAGAAGGAAATTCCTCACTATGTGTTATGAATATGTAGATCATATATGTTGTGCATCATGAATTGAGTGCTAAGTGTAATGATATGTTTTGTGCTGGTTGAGCTGCTAATATTGAGTCGTTTCCTACCCTCCAAAATATTTTAGTGTAATTCTAGGACGAATGTTCCTAAGGGGGGGGGGGGGATAATGTAACACTCCGGAAATGCCAGGACTTAGACTAGAGCTTAATCTATTTAATAAAGCTTAAAATGTTGTTTCTAGAAAATGTACTTGTCTAGTGAAAAGTCTATTAGGTTTTAAGAATATACATTGAGGTACATAGTCATCCCAATGCCCAATATTGAGTAATATTGGGCATGTTACAGAATATTGACTTAAGGGTGTTAGCCATTTCTATGTATACACAAGTAACTTCAAATACACTTTGATGTTCAAATTCTCCAATCCAAGCTTGTTGAGGAGTTGTAGCTGCAATGAAAACCCCAAGCTAAAATTCTTATTTTTATCGCTTACACACATTAGATACGAGGCATCCAAGTGTCAAGCCTAGGTACCATAGCGCATGATCATTTAAAATGATCCTGTAGATTAAGCATTGCCCAAGGACATAGTGAGGATCCTTGGACAAGAAGTGAACTTTCCAAGTGCAACTACAGAGTGCACGGTTAGTGAAGTACACGGCAACACATGTGCAAGCACATGTGCTACCGGCCGAGAGACAAGCGACCAAGCCCAACCGATTCGGTTAGGGCGGTTAGGGGGTCGGCAGGCGTCGGGTCAAGCCACGTGGGCCGAGCTTCCTAATAATCCTAGGTTATAACTAACTTATCTAACTAGCTAAATAACCTAGGACTAACAAAAATGAACTAACTAGTGTGCCCGAAATCCTAAGACCTAACTTGGTGACACTAGCCGAGTAACTAACTAAAGAAACATCCTAGTACCTAATCTAGGATGGTCCAAAAGGGTTGGTTATGGTCCTAGTAACTTAGGGGTACTTTAGTAATTACCCTAGGTCACTTAATTAATTAAATTAGAAACTTAATTAATTAATTTAAATTCATGGTAAAACCCGAGACACTTAGCAAATTTTCAGAATTTGTCTAAGTCAAATGATCTCCTAATTTTAGTCAATTTAGGAGGGGCGTTTTGGTAATTTAACTTATTAAAAAGACCCATTTAAGTGGAGGGTATTTTGGGTAATTCATGGGATGACTATATATTGGTATTAGGTCAGTTTTAGACCACATTTACACGTCCCAAATCAGATCAAACAAAATTTCTCTCAATCTCTCAAGAACACTCTCTTTTCCAAACTCCATTGAAGAACAAGAAAAGCTTAAGGCAGAAGACGAAGGTTTCGTAGATTCCAATCAAATTTCATGGATTATTCATCCATAAGGTATGGGTTTTTCACTCTTGGGATTCCTTTCTCCAAGAGGTCCTTTCAAGATAAGTTTTCAAGAACTTCAAATACTAGGGTTTTTACTCTACAAAATGGATTTTCTTCCTAACCCTAGATTTATGATTTGCACTGAAAAGTAAACATTTTCTATATTTAATTTCGTACAAATTGTTGAGTAATTGATTGATAATGTTTGAATGTCGTGTGATACATGATATTTCTCTAAGTGATGGTTTCAAATGGGTTGTTTATGGTTTTTGATAATGTGTAAACGTTAGGATTGGAATTAAGACTTGAATGAACCCTTTAACGACTTGTTTACCTTCTCCTACGCTATGCATTGATCTTGTACATTATTTGATAAGTTGTTCTTGATTATGCCATTGAGTATTTCACTATGTATGATTATGAATATTGCGTGATGACTAAGATTCTTGGAAGCAAGAGGTAAGTCTTTTAAGTGTGATTACTCTCAATGTTTATGTTAGACTATAATTATGATGCTATGATTACGAAAGGAATGTATGATGTTGCTTTGTGAATATGCTGGGCTATGAACATGTAAATTGTGAGATCATGATAAGAATATGAAAATGCAAGTTATGATATCCCTTGTATGTTTTACACAAGGTGATTATGTTATGTTAATCTCACATATGAAGGGTTATGACGAAAGGAAATTCTCATCTAATCTAAAAGAGCTTATGATCATGTTATACAAGTAGTAAATCTCCTAGGACCTATGCTAAGTTTATGATAAAAGACAACTTAAAGGTTATTCAAGAAAGGGACTTAAGATAAGCATCGGTGAACTAGATTTGAGAAGTGTCCCTTCCCTAGTTGGAAGGTAGGTTCACGATGATTCTCATGATATTGAGGATGCCATTTAATGTGGAACTATGGATCACTAATACATCTCCTAGTTCTTGAACTATGTTTCCACCATAGTATACTAGCTAGTGGATCAACCTAGAAAGCTATGTCATGTTAGGTTCTACTTTGGCCGGTAGACCACCTTATTTCGGTGTGGATTTCATGACACCGGATTCCATGTTTAGCTTACATAGTCTATGTCGGTTAAGGCGAATGTTCCCTCATGTAAAATGAAAGGCAAGTAAATGAACTTTGACTAGGGTGACTTGAGGAGTTTTCTTAGTATAGGTAGAGGTATGGGGCTCTACCTAGACATTCCACAAGTTGACTCTAAGGGAAGTCCTAGGAGATTGTTCTTATGAATATGATAACATGAAACATATGACGATTAATATACATGATTTTACTCTTATATGATGTTGGTCATTGATGAATATTTTATTTGCTTATATTGTTATATGAGGTGATGACTACTTATGTTACAAGTACATGAAGCAAGGCTTTCCTTATGGTCTCCTATCTTATCTACTTGGTAGTGTGGGGTTATGGGGCTTCACATGACCATCACACTTGTAGGTTGGGGATGAGGTCATTGGTAACTGTTTTGTATGTTGTGTCTATATGATCTATTGAATATGAAATGTTAACATGACTCTATAAGAATATGTCTTTGATTATGATCGTGCTTTTACTTTTATATATTATATGGTATGTGCATTGAAGACTTTCATATGACTTAGCATGTTTTCTAAAGAGATGATAAGTGATATTTTTTTCATGCATGTCCCTATTTGTTATGTGCATATACCCATACTTAGTACATGTGGCGTACTAACTCCATTACTTTATATTACTACAATTGTAGGTGCCGGCCATTGAAGTTAAAGAAGTCAATTTGAAGAAGCTTGGAACTCTTTCTCCAAATCTCGGTAGGTCCTCATGTTCGGGACGCTACCATTTCATTTTCCATCTTTATGAAGACATTAGTAGAATTTAAGAATATTAGATTTCCATTTATGTTCTTTGTATTCTTTTGTATTAAGGCCTAAATGGCATATTGCAAATTTGCACTCTTAGATGGTTTCTATATATGTGAGACAGTTTTAGAATATAGTATGTCTTTATGAATCTTAAGTATGAAGTCTAAGTATACTTCATTATTATGTTAAAAGTTTTAATTTTTCCACAAATTTTATATATCACATATTATGACGAATGCTAAGGGCTTGTCCGAGTCCTCTAAGAGGACGACGACGCCGGTCTCATCCGGGGTATGCTCTCCGGGTGTGACAAACTTTGTATCAGAGCATGAGGTTAAATATCCTTAGGATCAATGTCTCTCTAAACCACATTACCTAGTGTCCTGTTCATGGTTGTGAAGCGCGCCACAATTGTGGATGAGAAACTATGTGATGACTAGGAAACTTCTCTTTTCTTTATACTCCTATTTCGTGCCTCTAGAGCTTTGACACGATGTGTCTTTTAGCATCTAATTCCATTTCTTACAGATTCTTCCCAATGGAGCAAAGAGAAGCTAAGGTAGAGGAGTTCATCAACCTTCTTCAAGGAGGTATGAGTGTTAAGGACTACTCCTTGAAGTTCATTAAGCTGTCCAAATATGCTTCTTCGTTGGTTTCTAATGCTAGGGATGAAATGAGCTGTTATGTAATGGGCGTGTCTGAAGAGATTGAAAAAGAATGTCGTTCAGCCATGCTTCATGACAATATGGATCTTTCTATGTTGATGGTTCATGCTCAACATGTTGGGGAAAGTCGCCTAAGAAAGAGGAATAGGGAAGCTAAGAAGGCAAAGTCTTTTGAGAGTGGTTCTTCTAAAAGTAGGCTTGATATTTAAGACAAGCCTAAGTTCTGCTCTCATGGTCTTTGTCGGTTAAGCTAAACCCCCACAAAAGTAATGAAAGTAATAAGTCTTCTAAAAGCATGTGCTACTTATGTGAATTGAATTAACTAAGACTTCAAAAAGAACGGGCTACTTAGGGTAGGTTGTGGTATGGGATGCTACCTATCCAATGCACTAAGTAGGACCTTCCGAAAGGGATGACTTGGTGCCAAACCTTCCAAAAAAGTGTACTACTTAGGGTAGGTGGTGGTATGAGACGCTATCTATTCATTGCACTAAGTAGGCATTCTGAAAGGGAATTCTTTGGTGTTTTGTTGGGTGTTCGTCTAATGTCTTGTGATTTCAGTGGTGACTTGTTCTCCGTAGGTGAGTAAGCCGAAAGGGGTAGTCTTGAGGATCGCTTTTGTTTGCATTGAAGGAAGTGTTTAGACGTTTACTTCATGTCTTACCTTGGAGAGTCTTAGGATTATCCTTAGGTAGGGAAACTCCTACGAAAATGAGTTTACTTCCTCATTGGAAATACCTTGGAAGTTCACCATTGTTGGAGTCTTTTTAGTTCACTGTAATGGTCTTAGTAATTCACTGTAATGTTCTAAATAGTCACTGTTAAGTCAAAATTTGTGTTTACTGTAATAGTCGAAAGTTTATTTTAAAGGGTATCTTTGGTTCAAATTTATGGAAATCCTTCTTTAAGTGTTAAATGATGTTCCTTATGTTGTTTTGCTTCTAAATTCATTAATGTTATGATTATTTGGCATGAAATCTTATGTTACTAAAATGTCCCTTTTTACATGTTTTTGCATATGCCATACTTAGTACATTGTTTGTACTAACCCCATACTTTTCTATACCTTATAAGTATAGGTTGGAAAATGAAGCTTGGGAAATCTACTCTCTCAAGATTTGGTATGTTCTCATATATTCGAGGACATAGGCTATATTTCCTAGCTTTGTTATTAAGACTTATTATGTATTTTCATTTAATGTAAAGGGACGTGTCCCTAAGATATTATGTCTTCTCTTTAAGTTGGCTTGTGACGATGAGATTCTCGAAGTATTTATGAAAGACTTCCTTTATTTAATTATTGAGTGAAAATTTTTAAATTCCGCACTACTTTTCATGTCTTACGTGACGAACAATGGTTAAAGGTCTTATATAAGACCCCAAAGGGTCAAGTACACCCAGTCACAATCTGAGGGTTATCCCTAGCTTTTAGGGGGTACTTTTCGGTCATGACGTTAAGTCTATTCAATTTATATCTAGTTGATTCAATCATGATCAAGTAGTATACAATACAATTGAATTAAGAAGATCAACTTAGAACCTTTATCTTGCCTCTAATGGCCTAATGTCACCATGATCACCTTCAACATCAAATACTACAACTCACCATGAAAAACTCACAAATAATCACCTAATCATCTTATCAACATCATTGAATGTTACCCACTAGATTGTGATCACAATAAAACCTTACCCACAATGCAATCGAAACCCTCACTCGATTGGGGTTCTTTGGATTCACAATTGAAGGGAAACTATGGGGACTTCATAGATGGAATAATCCATGAATGAACAAGTTTCACATTCCTTAAGTTATAGCCTTAAACCCATATTAATTCCTTGGTTAATTCGTCCTATGATCTGCCTCCAATTCCTCCTCTCTTTCTATGGTGTTCTTGAGAGAATTTTGGTGAGAAAAGGTTTTCATTAGGAGTCTAGAATCTAAATGGCTCTTTTATTGTTTAAATACTCATAAAATACCTAAAACAACCTAAAATAACTGCCCATTCATTTATTTGGACGTGGGGATGAATTTCACAATACACCCCTTCACTTGACAGCACGCAGGCGAAACTGCAGGTACTAATCGACGCCTACAGACGATGGATCGTCGATGGAACGACGGCGACTTCTTGCACATCCGTCGTTCTGGTATCATATTCCCATTTTGCTGGGTCAACTCCCACGTCAAAGTGTGGAGTGATGCCCCCTATCGACGGAGCATAGCCTGCATGACGGGGCGTCGATGCCTGTCGTCGATTGAAACTTCCAAGGTAGTGTCTTACCATCGTTTGGTTCCTCCTCAAGAATTTTTTGGGTGGTTGTTGCGCAGTCGTGCCTATGTGTTTCCACCCTTAATACGTCCTTATTAAAGTTAGGAATCTTCCTTATGAATTTGAACTCCAAACAATACATAAAACCTCATGAAATATACTAAGACACACAAGCACGTCTCAAGACTACATTCCTATTGTCATCGGAACTTCTTGGGCGTTTCACCTCCAAAATCTTCCATACTCTACACACTGCCTCCTAACACTATAATTGACCATTTCAAGACCTTATAAGTTCATGACACACATGATAGGATCTATCTTGACCTTATTCATTTTGGTGTCATTACATGGAGCCCTTGTAGTTTCCCCCAATTTTAAACTCAAAAACCCAAATTCTAGCTAGGGTTGTGATTGCATTGTGTGTAGGGATTGAATGTGATACCAATCTTGTGGATATCATTAAAATATGTTTGAATTAGATTTTATTAATGATTATATGATGATTTCATGTGAATACTGTTATGAACCCTAATCTTAATTGATGAATGTTATCATGGTGGGTTCACGCAATTCACGCAAGGTTGAAGGTTTTAAAGTGTTCTTCCTAATTCAATGTCTTGAATACTATTTGATCATAGTTAGGTTCATCTTATAATGAATTGTTATAGAATTGATTGAATAGGAAAGATATTGACTTATATTATTAGAATTGAACCTTTATTATTGAGTAAGACTAGAATCATCTTCCAATTAATATTGTGATTCAACAACTTGTAATTTAGACATGGATCACGATATAATGAAGTTAGTTTTGAATGGAGGGCTTGTGTCCATCACTGTTAGGAATTTGTGGGTAATGTGAATGTGAGGTGATCTTGATTGAGTATTCTCTTTCCATTATACACTTAGGTATGAACAAGCTAAGAGAATCAAGTTCTCTCACATAGAATGTTTCTAGGTTCAATTAATAGCCGAAAATGAATCATAGAATGTTGGGTTAGAACAGCTTGAGGTTGTTACACATGATACCTTCTTGTGTAGATTGACTTTGTAAGATAAGACCAAGATAATATAGCTTGGGATTGAAGATTTAAACTCCCCTAAGGATAGCTTGGTTTAGCATTGTAGGGTGCATGTCCAGGGTAGCATGAGTTTTTTATGGTATCTTAGGATAGAGGATTTATAATCTCCTAAGGATAGATTGAATTTGTGTTTCTAGGATCCATATCATTGTAGATTGACTTGGTTTGGCCAACACCACTTCATGGTAGATTTGTGATACATTACTTATACTCTCCTAAGGGTAGCTTGATAAATTTAAAGGATAGCTTGAGTTAGGTTACTCATGGTAGCTTAGGATTGATAATCCATACTCTCCTAAGAATGCCTTGATGAATTTCAAGGATACTCTAGTTAGGTTAGTAATGGTGACTTGATATTGAGGGATAATACCCTTAAGGATAAATTAGGGTTGGGAATCATACTCTTTTATGGGTAACAGGCATTTGTAAATTATTACACTTTTTAAGGTAGCATGACATAGTTAGTTTAGTACTATTTCATGGTAGTTAGGATAGGAAAGTTGTGCCTCTCTTAGGATAGCTTGGACATACATGTTAG
Organism: Solanum sitiens; assembly: GCA_016801875.1. Taxonomy (NCBI): domain Eukaryota; kingdom Viridiplantae; phylum Streptophyta; class Magnoliopsida; order Solanales; family Solanaceae; genus Solanum; species Solanum sitiens. Next base: position 585,429 of record JABWTJ010000609.1, read on the forward strand.
TGTGTCTTCCAAGGTAGTTAGATTAGCATAACGTAGTTATGCCAGAAAGATGATAGCATGTTCTAGCCTACTAGAGTGTTATTCCTTAGTATCCTTGAAAAGGGTAAATAGAATAGAGGGGTTAGACTCCAACTAGTGAACCTTCATGGTAGTCTGTAGGAGTACTTAGTGTGGGTAGTATTATGGGATTCTATCCGTACATTTCATAATTATGACTGGAGGCTAGTTTTGAAGAGTTACTTATATAATGTGACTTAGCTTGGATTGTTGTCATAGTTTCCTTCAAAGAGATTTTTCACTATGGTGGTAGTTCCCTTGTCTAGATGAAATGTAACGACCCTAAAAATGAAATAGGTCAAACTAGAGCTTCACACGTGTTTCATGAGTTAGTAATGTGTTAAAATAGTTAATTCAGTGTTTTAGGTTAGTTTGGTAAGTTTGGAAGTCAAACGTCAAGGGACGTTCAACGGCTAGACGTCTATGTGCTTAGGTGAGTACTTGTGTCGTAGAATGATTGGTGTGTTATTTGGAGTTACAATTGTTGTGATTGGACCCTAGGACCTAGTTGAACAGGCTTAGGGGTTCAACGACAGGGTAAAGACTCCACCTAGGACCCACGATGGGCCCTAGAGGAGGACCCCAATGTTTGGACAAAATCTTTCAAAACTGCCAAAACGACGACCCCTCACTACGGATCAGACACTGGTCGACGCCCCGTCATCTTACAGCGTAGCTCCAAAATTAGTGGTGGGGTGATTTGTCCGATGAATTTAGTCTATGAACCAAATAAGTCCCAGCAGTACGGGTTGTCGTTCAATCAACGCCCAATAGCTTGGGTTCCTCGTTTGGCACCTGCAAAAGCTGCGGGGATTCGGCCTCACTTGGGGTGTTTTTGTAAATTCACCCCAAGTCTTTTATTGACCATGGACGTTTTTTTACTGGTAATTAGGGTGTTATAAGTTATTTTATACTCCTAGAACCAAGATTAGTCTGCACTTTTCAAAATCAAAACCACTCTCTCAAGAAAAACCCTCTTAAACTCCATTGAAGCTAGAACTCAAGGTAGAGGTTGGATTGAAGTTCTTGGGTAATTTCTTCACCAAATTTCATTGGAGTTTCATCAATAAAGGTATGGTATTTCATACTTGACTCTTCTATCATTCAAGAAGTCAATTCAAAAGCTTTTCGAAAAGGTTTCAAATCCTAAATTCTTCTATTTCAAATTCTAAGTATGGGTTCTTGCATGAAAACGTTTTAATGGATATAATATGATATTATTGATGTTAGTTGGTGATTTTAAGGCCAAAAACACAATGAATCCATACTCATGCAAATTCTTAACCTTTGACTTATGAAGTGGGTTTGATGAAAATGTCTTGATAAATGTTAGAACTATGGTTTTCTTATGATGATATTGTGATTAGATACTGCCAATAGTGCTTATTATTGATGAATTGTTGGAGAAATTGAGAAGAGGTGGTGAAATCTTGGATGAAGGGTAAGTTGTTGTATAATTCTTAACTCTTATAGAATAGAATCTTGAGGGGTATGGTCCACCTTTGGTGGCGGTGTTTATCTTATGAATACGAAATTATATGTGTATTGCGATAATCGACTTGAAGGCATTGGATGTGAATAGAAGTGAAAGTATGTTGACTATGCATGTAAAGAATTGTTAATTGGCAATGTCTGTGTCTTGAAGACACTATCTTAAGGTGAATTATATGTATATGTAAAGGATGATAGTAATAGGCAATGTGTGTGTGTTGAAGACACTATGTAAAGGTGAAGTATATGTATATGTAAAGCATCATAGTGCGTGATTATGATGAATGTTGTGTGATCATGTCTAGAATGTCAAGGTCATGCATGATAGGAGTTATGTGCAAGGTGTGCTCACACGTACACGTACACATACACTATGAATGAAAGAATGAAGTTATTAATGTAAATGGGGGGATTGTAGGGTAGACACTCTTCGTGAGTTGACATGAAGTGTCTAGACCATCCTTTGTGTTCCTATTGTATGAAAAGGGGAGTTTTGGGGTGAACACTATTCGTGATTTTAGATGAAGTGTTTAATAGAAACCTCACAATTTTAATTGAGCTTTCCAAGATAGGTTGGAGTTTGATGCCCATCGTGAGTTGAGATGTGGTAGTCAAAAGTAACCTGTAGGGATAAGTACACTTTGTGAGTTCAGATGTGGTACAAATTAGCAATCTCTTAACCAATAATGTATGAATATTTAATACTCCGTGGGGGAGTTTTGATTAGAACCATGATGATTTGAAGAAGTGGTGGCTACACTTTGTGAGTAGAAATGTTTTATCGAAATGTACCTCTTGAGATGAGTACTTCTCGTTAGTAGAAAATGAGTTACTTAATAGCAATGTCCTTATACCTTAACTATGCGCTCGCGTAGGTATAGATATTGGGAGATCCATGTAAAGTTTATGAATACGATCCTATCTTAGGCAAGTAGGGATCCCTCATCCGGTAGGAGTAAATACCGGGATTCCATATCTACCTCTCATGGTCTATGTAGGTTAAAGCTAGCCCACACACAAATGAATGTTATGAACTAAGTCATCTTAAGGGTTTACTACTTAGGGTAGGTTGTGGTATGAGACACTATTTATCTATTACAAAAGTAGACCTTTGGAGGGATTCTTGGTTGTATTTATGAAAATGTATGAATGGGTCATTATATGATTAAGTTAAGTAAGCTTACCTCATGTAATGAATTATGTTTAATATATGTCTTAAGTTAATGAAGTAAAATGATATTATGTAATGTATGATGAAAGCTATGTATATGATGAATGAGATGTGCTTAGTCTAGGGTGATTCATAAGAATCACTAAGTTGAAATAGTAGTATGGGATGCTACTTTCACATTGCACGAAGTGTAACTTGGGAATTGTCTTAGAGTGTGGCTATTATGTGAATTCCGAAGTATATGTATGTTCTTGTAAGTGTCTTGACTAATTGTATGGTGACTCGTTGAATTATAATGAAGTATGTTTATCCTTGGTAGCCTTAAGGATCATTTAGGTGTATATTGAAGAGATTTTATAGGCGGTATCTTCATTTCTTACCTATGTGAGTCCTAGAATAGCTTGGGATAGGAAGTGTTGTATGCTAAAGTTAGTTTACTGTAAGTATGATTCTATGTGCGAAAATATGGAAGTTTTACCTTAATTTCTAAATGTTGCCTTATATGATGTTTTGAAAGATTGGTTTATGAGGACTTTATCAAAATAGCATGAAAATATGGTTTCAACTAAAATGTCCTATTTTAGCATGTTTTAGCATTATGCCATACATAGTACAATGTTTGTAATAATTCCATACATATATATATCTATGAATATAGGTGGAAGGCAAGTGGAAGATCTTAGAAGGCAAAGCTTGGGAATCGAACCTCTCAAGATTGGTGTGTCTTCATCTATCCGATGACATAGTATATGTTTCGTTTTAGTAGTTTCTTTTATGTTTAGACTTAGTATTTTCATTCAATGTAAAAGGGATGTGACCATATGGTTTGGATGTTCTTTACGTTGGCTTTTGACGATGAGACTTGTTCTTACTTTTATAAAGATTTTCTTTATGATTTTTGTGAATTGTTTTTATTTTGCACTGCTTTTCATACTTATGTAATGAATTATATCTAAGAGGCTTGTGCAAGACCTCCGTGAGGTCAAGTACACCGTGTGGCGACTCAAGAGCACTCTAACTTTTAGGGAGTACTTTGGGTTGTTACAAACTTTTATCGTAGCATAAGGTTTTGGGAAATAGTTTAGGGTCCAAATTCTCACATGCCACATCTAGTAGAGTCTTGTTCATTGGTGTGAGTCACGACACTTCCATGAGGGAGAGGCTATAGGACAATAGAAAGTTTCCCTTCTTAATCACTCTTTAAGTCGTGCTTCTAGTCATTTTTAGGAGCATGAACACTAGAAGGGCTAACAGAAGGAGGGTGGAAGAAGGAGTAGGGAATGAGGGATTTCCTCCCCAATTTCCTATATCTAATCAAGAGAATATGAATGAGGCGGTTCCTCAAGTGCCTCAAGTTCCACAAGCTTCTCAAGCTCCCAATGTTCAAGGGGATATGTCTAATGTGGAGATAAGGGATGCTTTTCGAGCTTTGACACAACTCATGACGAATCAATCTCATGTCGTCACTAACCATGTGATGGACCACGAAAACTAAGGAGTTGGACCTCAAGGGAACCCTAATCCTAGTACTCTCACTTCTAGAATACGGGATTTCATGCGGATGAATCCTCCTACTTTACATGTCATTAAGGTGGATCAAGATCTACAAGGTTTCATGGATGAGGTGTTCATGGTGGTAGTGTTATGGGGGTGACTCTTAGAGAGAAAGCGAATTTAGCCGCTTATCAACTAAAACATGTGGCTCAAGTGTGGTTTGAGAAATGGATGGATGAAAGACCCGTAAGGGAAGGACAGGTATATTGGGGAATGTTTAAGATGATTTTTCTTGATAGGTTTTTCCCCCTAGAAATGAGGGAGAGGAAGTTAGTAGAATTTATGAACCTTCTCAAGGGGAAATGAGTGTGAATGCGTATTCTCTGAAGTTCACCCAACTCTCTATGTATGCCTTGACCTTAGTATCAAACTCGAGGGCTAGAAAGAATAATATCTTGATGAGAGTGTCTAGTTTGTTGAATAAGAGTGTCGTACAGCGATGCTCCATAATGATATGGATATCTCTACACTTATTGTGTATGCTCAAAAAATTGAGGAGTCCAATCTTAGAAAGAGTAATCCGACCCAAGGGTTGCCCTATATTCTAGGGTGTGCTTGCGGGTCATGACACATACCATCTAGGCACATTATGCCCCACTTGAGGTAAGCCTATTTAATATTCATCACCTCATTCTCTTAAACACCAAAGTCAGGGCAAGTCAAAACCAAACCTACATACTTCTCACATAAGAAGAATTGACATCATTGAGGGTTTTCCACTCCTAATCTCATCCCAAGGAGTTGACTAACTAAACCATAAGGGTGTACTCCTCAAGTACCATTCACCTCTTTTGTAAGGTGAAATATGATTGGGTTATGAACTAGGTTTGGAGCCTCTTCATTTGATCCTTTATGTGAAATACTCTATGAGAACAAAGGCTAGCACCGAGTGAGTATGGTTTGGGAAGTTGGTCTATATAAGATGACATTAGAGAACAAAGAAACCTTCATATTCCTTAACTATGAGCCTTTATTGGATGTGTCCTAGTTCTACCATTGGCCCGTAGAACAAACCTCTATCAGAGTAAACTACTAAAAAAAATAGCGTTTAGCAATGGATACTATAACGCCCCAAAATGAACTAAGGTGAACTAGAGCCTCAGGGTCGTTTCTTGTGTTAATTTTAAGTTAAACGGAGTTAGTTTGGTGTCCTTAGGCAGTGTGCAAAGTTTGGTTAAGTTTGGAGTTCAATCGACCAAAAACGTCCATGACGTTCGGATGGTATGCCTTAGAATGTACTTGTATGTCTTGGCGAGTTTGGATGAGTTTTATGTGTTCGTTTTACTTGAAACATGCGTCGGATGTTCCTTAGACCTAGACGACTTAGTTTAGGGGTTTGACATCTGGGCACGACCCCACGTAGGACCCACAAGGGGCACTAGATGAAGGGCCCAAGACTTGGGCAAAGTCTGCCCATCAGTGGCTCACGACGACCATGGCGATGGTCCGTTGCACTCAGGACGGTCCGTCGATCCAGGGCGTCGTGAGTGACAGAGAGTGGAACTTGGACAGGCTCCAGTTGGAGCCTAAGTGTTCCTCGACGGGACTCCATGAGGGCCCGTGGTGAACGTGACGGTCCGTCGAGGAGGTCTCGTCGACGAGGCCTGCCAGTGCACGACTTAAGGCTGCCAACTTGGGGTGTTTTATGTAAATACACCCCAAGTCTTATAAGACCCTAGGTGTATAATTTTGGTGTTTTTAGGTTATATTAAATTAGTTTTAAACCCTAGACCTAGACAAGATCCCCTCACTTCTAAATTCATCTCTCTCTCTAAAGAAACTCTCTCCAAGACTCCATTGAAGGCTAGAGGTTAAGGAAGGAAAGGAGGGCTGCTTTGGACGTATTTCTTCATCAAAATTCGTGGGTTTCTTTCTCCTAAAGGTATGGTATCCATTCTTGAATACCTTTCCATTCAAGAAGCCAACTTCCAAAATGGTTTTCAAAAAGGGGTTTTAAACTCAACTTCTTCTAAACTTTGATTTCTATTATGGGTCTTCTTGTAACTAAGTTCTAATGGTTTAAATGTATTTATCTTGGTTTGAATAGATGTTTTTGATGTTAAAACTCCATGAAACTCTTGTTTATGCATACTTCAATTTTTGACTTGAAAATGGGTTATGTGAGCATGATTTGAGTAGGGTATGAACTTGGGTCTTCTTGTATTTGTCATGTTGGTGTAGCTACTGCCCTAAGGGCCTTAATATGGTGAAATATTGATAAATTGCTTATGGGTAATGATGGTTTGATTTGTTGATGAGTTGCTCTCATTGTATAATTCTTATTATGAATTGCTATTTTGAGTGGTATGGTCCACCTTATGGGTGGCGGTGCTAATTGATGAACTTGATGTTACTTAGTATGGTTTGAGTATGTGATCTTGAAGGTCTATTATGTGAAATGAAGATATATATTGGAAATGGGTCTTGTGTTGTGTTTGATGTAGCTTGAATTGCATGTTTGACCTAGTTTATGTCTAAATGAAGTATATGATTATAAGAAGTATGTAGAGTGTGTAGCTTGATGAATCAAGGTTAAAGTATGAGTAGAACTTGATGATAATGAAATGATGCTTATTTGCAAGGTGTGCACATGTACACACACAGTCTTTTAAGATTTGTATTATGTCAAGTTGAGCAAAAAGGGGAAATCTTGAGGTGGACACACTTCGTGAGTCGAGATGTAGTGTCTATTAACAACCTCTCCATTTCCTAGTGAGCTTTCTAAGATAGACTATTATGTTGAAAAATCCGTGTGGAGTTATGCCTAGCACCGAGAGGATATGAAGGGGAGGTGGATTGCACTTCTTTAGTTGAGATGTTGTAATCCAAAGTACATCTTGAGATGAGTACTCCTCGTTAGTAGAGAGTGAGTTACTTAGTAACAATCTCCTTATCCCTTAACTATGTGCCCGCATAGGTGTAGCTATTGGAAAAGCCATGTAAACGCTAAGAAGCATGACCTTACACTAGGCAAGTAAGGATCCCTCATCCGATAGGGGTTAATATCGGGATTCCATGTCTAGCTCTCATGGTCTTTGTAGGTTAAGCTAACTCCCACAAAAGAATTGATTTGAAACTAATTATCTTGTGTATTGTTGAATTTGTGTATGTATGTCGTGAAGTGCTCAATCCACATTAGTTACCGAGTAGGAACATTGAGTGGGAGTAGTAGTATGGGATGCTATTCTCACATTGCACTTGGTGTGACCTATACCTACTATGGGAAAAGAGTACCTTCATGAAATCCGTGTGAATGAGTACTATGGTGTAGTGTTATGGATGATTGTGGAGTACTTGAGTAAATGGAATCCATTAGGAGTACTAAGTGGGAGTGGTAGTATGGGATGCTACTCTCACATTGCACTTGATATGACCTATATTTCCATGAGTGTTTTGCATATGTTAGCCTAGGGCGTGGATTTGATTTCCAACGAAGCAAGCCTAAGATTTGGTAGTTTTAAGGGTCGCTTTGGTGTGATTTGAAGGGAGGTGTAATGAAAATCCCTTCTTAGCTCACTTTAGGGAGTCTTAGAATAACCTTGAGTTAGGGCAACTTCAAAGGAAAAGAGTTCATATGACTTGGACCGTGCCATTCACTGTAAGGTCTTCATTGTAAGAATCCAATATATTCACTGTGATGCTTTATTCAATTTTCATTGTAAGTTTAGTAAGTTCATTGAAATGTTCCTTTTGATTACTTTAAGTTTTGGTAAAGTTGCCATAAAGTGTTGATTGTCGATTCTTATGTTGGTTTGTTTCTAGATTCATGAATATTGCTTTAATTGCATGAAAAGTTATTTTTACTAAAATGTCCCTTTTAGTATGTTTTTGCATATGCCATACTTATTACATTGTTGTACTAACCCCATACTTTTATACACCTTATGAGTATAGGTTGGAAGACTTTTTGGAGGATCGGAGTTGAAGCTTGGGAATTCTATCTCTCAAGAATTGGGTATGTCCTCGTATATTCGAGGACATAGTTTTATGTTTCTTAGTTTCTTAATTAAGACTTAAAAATGTTTTACTTTTATTTTAAAGGTCGGTGTCCCTAAGATTCCAAGTTGTGTCTTTAAGTTGTCTTGTGACGATAAGATTTCCTAGTATTTATAAAAAGACTCCTTTTATTATTATTATCGTGAAAAGTTTTAATTACGCACTACTTTTCATTCTTTATGTTATGAATGCTAGTTAGAGGTCTTGTACGAGACCCCAAAGGGGTCAAGTACGCCCGGTCATGATTCAAAGGTTTTCCCTAATTTTTAGGGGGTTCTTTCGGGTCGTGACAGACTTGGTATCAGAGCATAAGGTTTTGGGAGATAGTTTAAGGTCTGAAAGTCTCACAAGCCACATCTAGTAGTATCTTGGTCATTGGTGTGAGTCGCGACACATCCACGGACAAGAGGCTATAGGATGCTAGAAGTTTCACTTTCTTCTCTATTCTAGTATCGTGCCTTAGAGTTGAATATATAAGGTGTCTATTCTCAACCTCTTCTTTTTGTGTTTTTTAGGACATGAATAGAGGAGATCGACTGCTAGAAGGGAGGAGGGAGGTGTACCAAATAATAGAGTCCTTCCCCGTGTTGACCAAGTTCCTATTGTTGGCTTAGGGGAGGAAAATGAGGAGGTTCCTCTTCAAGAACCTCAATTGCCTCCGGAACCTCAAGGACCTCAAGTGCCTCCTATGCCTCAAGCTTCTTTTATGGAGGGTGATATGACTAATGCGGAGTTGAGGGCTGCCCTAATGAACTTGACCCAACTCATAACGGCTCAAGCTCAAGTTGTCAACAATCACTTTGTGGGCCAAACTAACCTAGGAGATAGGCCCCAACCAAATGCTAGTACTCCCGCTTCTAGGATTTGGGTTTTCATGAGGATGAACCCTCCTACTTTTCATGGAACTAAGGTGGATGAAGATCCATAAGGCTTCATAGATGAGGTTTTCCAGGTGGTAGATGCTATGGGTGTGACCCCTAGGGAGAAAGCGGAATTGGCCGCTTACCAACTTAAGGATGTTGCTCAAGTGTGGTATGAGCAATGGAGGGGTGAGAGACCCTTAGAAAGAGGACCGGTTGATTGGGAGGAATTCAAAGAGGCTTTCCTAGATAGATTCTTTCCTTTAGAGTGGAGGGAGAAGAAGATGGTTGAATTCATGAACCTCCGTCAAGGGGGAATGAGTGTGCAAGAGTACTCTCTCAAATTCACCCAACTCTCTAAGTATGCCCCAAACATGGTAGCCAACCCTAGGGCTAGGATGAACAAGTTTGTGATGGGCGTGTATAGCTTGGTGGAAAAAGAGTGTCGTACGGCTATGCTTCTTAATGACATGGATATCTCTAGGCTCATGGTTTATGCGCAACAAATTGAGGAGTCCAAAATTAGGGAGATAAGGCAAGAGGGTAAGAGACCTAGGTCGGATGATTCTAGTCACCAAAGGCCTAAGAAGAGGTTTTATCCCCAAGATTCTTCTATGGGAAACAAGGATAGGGCTCCAAATCAATCTTCTCAAGGTGGTGGTCATTCCTATGAAAGGGCTAGGTGCCCTACTTGTGGCAAGCAACATGGGGGTAAGTGTCTTGCCGGAACAGATGGTGGTTTTGCATGTGGTAATAGAGGCCACAAGATGAGGGACTGCCCAAACCTTAAATCAAGGGGGAGAGATGTCAATCAAGCTTCCCTAGATCCTAATGCTCCCAAGAAGAACCCTTCCTATGGGATGGGGGCTAGAAAGGATAATTAATCCGGAATGATGGTTTTGGTAAGTCTCAACTCTTGGTTATTATTGCTTTTGTGTTATGAAATGAGTATATATGGTTTTATAGTTCCTATGATCATGTCGTCTTGATGAATTGCTTAGAGAATGAATTTTTCAAAAATTTGGTAAGATGGCAGTCAACTTCATTGTAAAAAAAAAAAAAATGGCATTTTGAAGAAAATTCTTTTGTCTTGAATTTTAGTTTCAATGTGTGTAAGGGCACTGTTTATGAGCATTTTTAACGTTGGAGAAGGTAGTTCCTCCATAAAAGAAAATTGAGGTTGAATTTTTGACTTTGTGAAAATTGGTGAAAGTTGCCTATGTTGCTAAGTGTTGAAAGTGTAAAATGATGTTCCTTGCTAGTGGATGCTTTGATTGTTAGTGTTTTGATCATGATCTAAGCGTATTATATGATGCTAAGTGAGTCCTTGTTGTTCTTAAAATTTAAGCGTCATTCGAGGACGAATGTTAATCCAAGTGGGGGAGAATATAACGCCCCAAAATGAACTAAGGTGAACTACAGCCTCATGGTTGTTTCTTGAGTTAATTTTAAGTTAAACGGAGTTAATTTGGTGTCCTTATGCAGTGCGCAAATTTTGGTTAAGTTTGGAGTTCAATCGACCAAAAACGTCCATGACGTTCGGATGGTATGCCTTAGAATGTACTTGTATGTCTTGGCGAGTTTGGATGAGTTTTATGTGTTCGTTTTACTTGAAACATGCGTCGGATGTTCCTTAGACCTAGACGACTTAGTTTAGGGGTTTGACGTCCGGGCATGACCCCACCTAGGACCCACAAGGGGCCCTAGATGAAGGGCCCAAGACTTGGGCAAAGTCTGCCCATCAGTGGCTCACGACGACCATGGCGACGGTCCGTTGCACTCAGGATGGTCCGTCGATCCAGGGCGTCGCGAGTGACAGAGAGTGGAACTTGGACAGGCTCCAGTTGGAGCCTAAGTGTTCCTCGACGGGACTCCATGACGGCCCATGGTGAACGTGACGGTCCGTCGAGGAGGTCTCGTCGACGAGGCCTGCCAGTGCACGACTTAAGGCTGCCAACTTGGGGTGTTTTATGTAAATACACCCCAAGTCTTATAAGACCCTAGGTGTATAATTTTGGTGTTTTTAGGTTATATTAAATTAGTTTTAAACCCTAGACCTAGACAAGATCCCCTCACTTCTAAATTCATCTCTCTCTCTAAAGAAACTCTCTCCAAGACTCCATTGAAGGCTAGAGGTTAAGGAAGGAAAGGAGGGCTGCTTTGGACGTATTTCTTCATCAAAATTCGTGGGTTTCTTTCTCCTAAAGGTATGGTATCCATTCTTGAATACCTTTCCATTCAAGAAGCCAACTTCCAAAATGGTTTTCAAAAAGGGGTTTTAAACTCAACTTCTTCTAAACTTTGATTTCTATTATGGGTCTTCTTGTAACTAAGTTCTAATGGTTTAAATGTATTTATCTTGGTTTGAATAGATGGTTTTTATGTTAAAACTCCATGAAACTATTGTTTATGCATACTTCAATTTTTGACTTGAAAATGGGTTATGTGAGCATGATTTGAGTAGGGTATGAACTTGGGTCTTCTTGTATTTGTCATGTTGGTGTAGCTACTGCCCTAAGGGCCTTAATATGGTGAAATATTGATAAATTGCTTATGGGTAATGATGGTTTGATTTGTTGATGAGTTGCTCTCATTGTATAATTCTTATTATGAATTGCTATTTGAGTGGTATGGTCCACCTTATGGGTGGCGGTGCTAATTGATGAACTTGATGTTACTTAGTATGGTTTGAGTATGTGATCTTGAAGGTCTAATATGTGAAATGAAGATATATATTGGAAATGGGTCTTGTGTTGTGTTTGATGTAGCTTGAATTGCATGTTTGACCTAGTTTATGTCTAAATAAAGTATATGATTATAAGAAGTATGTAGGGTGTGTAGCTTGATGAATCAAGGTTAAAGTATGAGTAGAACTTGATGATAATGAAATGATGCTTATTTGCAAGGTGTGCACATGTACACACACAGTCTTTTAAGATTTGTATTATGTCAAGTTGAGCAAAAAGGGGAAATCTTGAGGTGGACACACTTCGTGAGTCGAGATGTAGTGTCTAGTAACAACCTCTCCATTTCATAGTGAGCTTTCTAAGATAGACTATTATGTTGAGAAATCCGTGTGGAGTTATGCCTAGCACCGAGAGGATATGAAGGGGAGGTGGATTGCACTTCTTTAGTTGAGATGTTGTAATCCAAAGTACATCTTGAGATGAGTACTCCTCGTTAGTAGAGAGTGAGTTACTTAGTAACAATCTCCTTATCCCTTAACTATGTGCCCGCATAGGTGTAGTTATTGGAAAAGCCATGTAAACGCTAAGAAGCATGACATGACCCTTCACTAGGGGAACAAGTAAGGTCACCTCATCCGATAGGGTTATATCGGGTTGCCCAATGTCCCTAGCTCTCATAGGTCCATATTGGTAGGTTAAGGCTACCTCCCACAAAAGATTGATTTGAAACTAATTTCTTGTGTATTGTTTGAAATTTGTATGTAATGTCCGTGAATGCTCATCCACATTAGTTACCGAGTAGGAGCATTGAGTGGGAGTAGTAGTATGGGATGCTATTCTCACATTGCACTTGGTGTGACCTATACCTACTTTGGGAGAAGAGTACCTTCATGAAATCCGTGTGAATGAGTACTATGGTGTAGTGTTATGGAGGATTATTGTGGAGTACTTGAGTAAATGGAATCCATTAGGAGTACTAAGTGGGAGTGGTAGTATGGGATGCTACGCTCACATTGCACTTGGTATGACCTATATTTCCATGAGTGTTTTGCATATGTTAGCCAAGGGCGTGGATTTGATTTCTAACGAAGTAAGCCTAAGATTTGGTAGTTTTAAGGGTCGCTTTGGTGTGCTTTGAAAGGGAGGTGTAATGAGAGTCCCTTCTTGGCTCACCTTAGGGAATCTTAGAATAACCTTGGGTTAGGGCAACTTCAAAGAAAAAGGGTTCATATGACTTGGACCGTGCCATTCACTGTAAGGTCTTCATTGTAAGAATTCAAAATGTTCACTATGATGCTTTATTAAATTTTATTGTAAGTTTAGCAAGGGTTAATTGAAATGTTCATTTTGTTTACTTTAAGTTTGGTAAGATAGCCATAAAGTGTTAATTGTTGATTCTTATGTGGGTTTGCTTCTAGATTCATGAAGGTTATATTTGAATTGCATAAAAAGCTATCTTTACTAAAATGTCCCTTTTTGCATGTTTTGCATATGCCATACTTAGTACATTGTTGTACTAACCCCATACTTTTAATACCTTATGAGTATAGGTTGGAAGCCCTTTTGGGAGGATCGGAGTCGAAGCTTGGGAACTTTATCTCTCAAGAATTTGGTATGTCCTCATATATTCGAGGACATAGTTTTATGTTTCTTAGTTTCTTTATTAATACTTAAAAAATGTATTTACTTTTATCGTAAAGGGACGTGTCCCTAAGATTCCAAGGTGTGTCTTTAAGTTGGCTTGTGACGATAAGATTTCTTAGTATTTATGAAAAGACTCCTTTTATTATTATTATCCTGAAAAGTTTTAAATTCCGCACTACTTTTTATGCTTTATGTTATGAATGCTAGTTAGAGGGCTTGCACGAGACCCCAAAGGGGTCAAGTACGCCCGGTCACAATTCGAAAGTTTTCCCTAACTTCTAGGGGGTGCTTTCGGGTCGTGACAGATACTAGCGGCGAATTTTATTCCGTCACTATATAACAACGGATTTGCAACGGAATCGACATTTTCTTGAAAGAATTGCAAATATTTTTTGAGTTATGATATAGCGACGATTGGCAACAAAATATTTGTTTGGTCGCTAAAATAAGCGCGAAATATTGGCGCCCTAGTTTTCTATACCAATTTGGCAACCAAGTAAGTGTGAACAATTTAATAAATAATGACGGAAAAAATGTTACTAAACTTAAAAATATATTTCTTTAAATTTAATTTATATAGTGACGGAAAATCCGTCGCTAGAATTAAATCTAAATAAATATAATTTTTTGGGATCAACGGATATTAAAATATGTCACTATGTCTGTTGCAAAGTTATTTTCTTTTCCTGAGCTAAATCACTTCACTTTACATTTTCACCAGAAGCTCTCATCTCTCAAAGTAAAGACTATGTAAGCTCTGTGATGGAATTTTCCTTCTCCGATGGCTAAAACTCCCATGTCCTTCAATCTTTATCTCAAAGTAAGTGCTCTAACTCTCATCTCCTTGAATCTTCCATTTCAATCTAAAAAGTGAGCTCCCAATTGAAAAAGATAATTAATACATGAGATAGCACATTAAGATAAAGGAAAGAATCTTTCTTTCTCTCTTTTCTTCTTTCTATATTATATAGATATGTACAACTTTTATCATCAATTTCCTTTATCTCTTTATCTAAAGTAAAGGAAGGGCTCAGAAGAGCCAAGAATCTCAAGAAAAATAAAGAAGACCTCTTTTCTTTGTCTTGATTTTGTTCGAAAGGACCCTCTTATTCTCATGGCCTGGTCTGGTCAGTACCCAGCCGTGCCTCTTTTGTTCCAATTAAGATGGGTTTGTGAATATTGGAGTTTTTAGCTGTCAACTCTTTTCATTTCTTTTAGATTGAAGTAATATTGAGATGTGTTGAACTAGTGGTTTTATCGATGTCACTATTCTAAAAATAAGGTTGAAAATACTTTAAAATCTTTCCATTTCCTTTAGCTCGAAGAAGTTTGAGTTGTTCTAAAAATAGTAATTTTAGTAGTTTGGGTATTCTGAAAATAGGTTTTTTTTTTCGAAGTACGATTTTCTGAAAAATTGGGATTAGGGTTCAGTATTACAATGATTTACTTTTATTTGCTTTTGTGAAAGTCAATTGCACACTTATTTGCTTAATTTTGTTTTCTTATTCCAGCTAGCTTTCATTTTTTGTGACTACTAACTATCGCTTTACTCTCTCCTCTTAAAGAAATCTCTCTTTCTCCACCTCCTACAACTACCTAATAATTGCTTTGTAGTTTTTCATTTGCAATAAGAAAATTTTACTGCAAAAGATTGAATAACAGTAAAGGGTGCAAAAGCTGGTATTTGCACTTTTTCGGAGTTGTTTTGGTTGTTTGGGAAGGTTGAACGTGGTCATTTGGAAGGTTGGGATTTTCCAAGTCATTTCTATTTTTTTTATGAGGGGGTGCATTTCTTAAAGTCATTCGAAACTTTTGGGATATAAGATTGACATACATATTTTTGTCATTGTTCAGGGGATTGTGAAAATAATTTTTTTGTTGTTTATTGTGAATAATTTCCTCATTATTCCTTTTGGGTTCCCAATATGTGCACTGCTTCACATGAATTGCAGCAATACTAGTATCCTCATTTGCATTAGATTGCAAAGGACTTCTATCAATAGAGTTAGGAACTTTACAAGAATGGTGATTAGTTCATTTTTTGATATATAATATTACTGTTATATTGAATCTAGCTTAGAAGTTACTGCATGTGGTAATTTTGGTTTTATGATTTAAGAACCTTTTGAGTTGTATGATATATAACTTCTTTTTTTATTTTGTAATCGGTATTCTGATGTTGTTCAGCTGAGAATCTATGAAACAGTCTCCTGCATTTGGGTGAATAGATACAAGCATATGACATAAAACATAGAAGCAATTTTAAGTAAGCGTGACTGTAATTTTGAAAAAAATTAGACATATTTATATAATCAACCAATTGAACAAGCAGAGAGGATCATGTAGAATA